>CM070070.1:29746327-30346327 GCA_036320875.1 Cotoneaster glaucophyllus | reverse complement strand
AACAAAGTGCTGCCTGACTTTGTCAAGGACCGAAGAAGGGTAAAACGTGAATATGATGAGTTCAAGGTTCGGATCAATGGACTGCCTGAATCTATACGCCGACGATCTGATGCTTATCATGCTCGGGAAGAAATCAAGGCCATGAAGCTTCAAAGAGAGAACAGAGAAGACGAACCAGTGGAGGGTGTGAAGATTCCCAAAGCAACGTGGATGGCTGATGGAACGCACTGGCCAGGGACTTGGTTGACTGCTTCACCAGAGCATTCTAAGGGTGACCATGCTGGTATTATACAGGTATTCCTCTAGTCCTGGTTACCTATATTATTTTGTTCTAACTGCAGATGATAGATTGTTCTCACATAGTTTATATGTGCACACTATAACAAGTAGGGCAACATGAGGGTTAACATTTATTCGCCATGCAGGTGATGTTGAAACCTCCCAGTGATGAACCGCTGCATGGAGCTGATGATGATGCTAGGCTCATCAACCTCACAGATGTTGATATCCGTCTTCCCATGCTTGTTTATGTGTCGCGTGAGAAACGCCCAGGCTATGATCACAACAAGAAGGCAGGGGCCATGAATGCCCTCGTTCGGGCCTCTGCCATCATGTCCAATGGCCCGTTCATTCTCAACCTTGACTGTGACCATTATATTTACAATTCTCAGGCAATGAGGGAGGGCATGTGCTTCATGATGGATCGTGGTGGCGACCGCCTTTGTTATGTCCAGTTCCCTCAGAGATTTGAGGGTATTGACCCTTCAGACAGATATGCCAATCACAACACTGTTTTCTTTGATGTCAATATGCGAGCTCTTGATGGACTTCAGGGCCCAGTTTATGTTGGAACTGGATGTCTCTTTCGAAGAGTTGCCCTTTATGGTTTTGACCCACCTCGGTCAAAAGACACTCACCCTGGTTGTTGCAGTTGCTGCTTCTCTCGTCGGAGAAAGAATACCTCAATAGCCAACACCTCCGAAGAAAACCGATCCTTAAGAATGGGCGATTCTGATGATGAAGAGATGAATCTCTCCCTGCTGCCTAAGAGGTTTGGGAACTCAACTTTCCTCATTGATTCGATTCCAGTGGCAGAGTTCCAAGGTCGTCCGCTAGCAGATCACCCAGCTGTGAAGAATGGACGCCCACCTGGTGCTCTCACCATTCCCCGTGAGCTTCTTGATGCCTCTACTGTTGCAGAGGCAATCAGTGTCATTTCGTGCTGGTACGAAGACAAGACTGAGTGGGGAGAGCGCGTAGGGTGGATTTACGGATCAGTTACTGAAGATGTGGTCACGGGGTATAGGATGCATAACAGAGGATGGAAATCAGTTTACTGCGTGACCAAGCGAGATGCATTCCGTGGAAGTGCTCCTATCAATCTTACAGATAGGTTGCATCAGGTTCTGCGCTGGGCTACTGGCTCAGTTGAGATTTTCTTCTCCCGCAACAACGGGCTCCTAGCCAGCTCAAGAATGAAGTTTCTGCAAAGGATAGCGTACCTCAATGTGGGTATCTACCCCTTTACCTCCATCTTTCTTATCGTCTACTGCTTCCTCCCGGCGCTATCCCTCTTCTCGGGTCAGTTCATTGTGCAGACCCTCAACGTTAGTTTCCTGACTTACCTTTTGGCCATTACTCTCACTCTATGCATGCTTGCCATCCTTGAGATTAAATGGTCTGGCATCGAGCTAGAGGAGTGGTGGAGAAACGAGCAGTTTTGGTTGATTGGAGGGACTAGTGCGCACCTTGCTGCTGTGCTTCAGGGGCTACTGAAAGTAATTGCAGGGATTGAAATCTCTTTCACCTTAACTTCAAAGTCGGGTGGCGATGACGAGGATGATGAGTTTGCTGACCTCTATATTGTGAAATGGTCCTCGCTCATGATACCGCCGATAACAATCATGATGGTCAACTTAATCGGCATAGCAGTTGGGTTCAGCCGCACAATATACAGCGAAATACCAGAATGGAGCAGGTTGATTGGCGGGGTGTTCTTCAGTTTCTGGGTATTAGCGCATCTGTATCCGTTTGCCAAAGGGTTGATGGGGAGACGAGGGAAGACGCCCACCATTGTTTATGTGTGGTCAGGCCTCATTGCGGTTACCATCTCTCTTCTTTGGGTGGCAATCAATCCCCCTTCGGGTGCCAGCGGAATTGGGGGATCCTTCTCGTTCCCGTAGAAAGGGGGTCGTTCGTTTACTGTTAAATCTTGTGTGGAGTTACATTTCTTTATTTGTTTGATACCTGAGCAGGGTCAATCTTGCTTGTTCCTCCATTTGAGTTTTGTCTAGCAGACTAGCAGTAACAGTAAGGAAGAATGATGGGGACCAAGCAGAGAGATAGCAGGAGGGATATGGATATATGATGTTGTCGTCTTAGTTGTTTTCTTTTTCCGGCATTTTATGGATGCTTTTTAATTAGTGTTTCGCCTTCACTTTCACTTGCTACATTCCTAATTCCCTGGCCATTTCATATGTTCCTCACTTGAAATTGTTTTTTATTTTTTTGGTCAAATTTGGATATATATTAACCCAACAGTTGCATGTTTCTCATAAATTGTGAGCTATATAACCTACGATTTTCAGTCGGTTTTGCAAATTTAAACAAAAAAATCTATTTTATTGCAATCATTTTTCTCATAAACTGTGAGCTACCTACGATTTTTAGTCGATTTTGCAAATTTTAACAAAAAGCCAACATAAAATCTATTTTCTTGCAATAATCGCCCCACCGGAGGACATGACATTGATTCGTGTCCAACAGTTGCATTTTGCTCAAAAATTGACTTGTCATTAATGAATTTTTTTTATCCGCAATTTTTGATCCGTTCAGAAAATGTTTACAAGAGAAATATCATAAAACCTATTTTAGTGTCAAATAATAATGCTAACTCAAAATGACCGAAATGGAGTACGTTAAAAGTTGCAAGATGCCATTACATTATAAAACATACATCACAAGGACCAAAACTTGCAAATGCCTGCTATGCCTTAACTTTCTTACTGGATGATCCATCTTTCGATTTCTTTGACTTCCGTTTTTTCGTAGCTGCCGTTTCTTTCAACCGCTCAGAGGTCTTTCGCTCCTCATCTCCAGGTACGTTTATTAACGTCCCATTCTCATCGTCCGCAGCAGAGTGCATCAAAGACTTGTCCTGCAATACTCTTGTATCTGTCTCTGGTTCAATGACTGACATTCCAGTCAGAGTGTAGTTCACCAAATACGTGTTTGTTTCGTGCCTGTCCATTCTGCTAAAATGCCTCTGAGAATACGAGAGGAGACCATCAAGGATTTCCCCAATGCCTTTTATCTGACAAAACCAAAAATCACTGTCAAGCCTTGAGCTATATATAGAGCGCTGTGCTTTTCTTTGTAACCTTAATTAGACGCGGGCGCAAAGGTATGTACAGCAAAGACAACTACCTCATTAATCTTTGTTGGACTGAGGATGTTGAAAACTTTGAAAAGCACAAAGTGTGCAACATGACAGAGCTTTGGCTTTGTATTCCATTCTCGAACATATTCAAATAGTAGCCTAATCTCTTCCTCGCCGAGGGCAAGAAGGGCTTTCTCCATCTGCTTTTCAGTTTCTCTCTTCCTGCAGACAATTTGAATAGGTTACATTCTCAAAGTTTATGACACAACCAGCAAGTGGGGAAAAAAAAAAAAAACATAAAGATTAGATAACAGCAAACCTCCAGATTTCAGAAAAGCACTTATAAAGCTTATGAGGCCTGCGAAGCTCAAATGCGACTTGAATTGCTTTAGAAAAGTCAGCATCTAATACAGCATTTTCTAGTTCTTGATTCTTTAAAACACCTTCCTCCTGTATAATCATGAAAATTTCCATTATATAAATAATTACCCATCGTGTGAATTTGACATAACTAGATAAAGAGAATACAAATTGATAATCTGGTGCCATGCGGGTTGCCTAGGAGCAAATTTGTCCACATTTAATATCTTAAGATTTCACCTATCAGTATAACTATAAAATCTTTGGACCAAATCTTACAATAATTAATGAAATTCAGTTAAATATACTATCAATGGGCTTAGAAATGAATCCGTTCAATTTTTAAGATTTTGCATTTAATGAATCCATATTACCTCTATACACGAAAAATAAAAGCAATGTGATAACTCACCTCCCTACGAAAAGCTTCCTCTTTATCAGAAGCAGTACAATCATACCACATATTGATGACAGCATCGCTGCTGCCAGTTGCAATCATTTCTGTCTTTTTTCCAACAGCCAAGGCATAGACCTGTAGGGTAAAACCTGTCAATGACAAGGAAAGCAAAAATCTACTTGGTGGGAAAGAAAGGAAAAAGTTAGCTTGACCATCCAGGTTATGATTGAAAATCATTTTGAATGTTCCACTGATTATGTACAACAGTAATCGAGCGACCCAAAAATCCATTTAAATAGATCTCAAAGGCCAAATCCAAGAGAAGATACGATGCAGGCTGTAAGGTCTGTAAGAGACCAACATCAAGATATCTCACCCAACCTATTTAATTGCTATAATCCAAAGGTCCAATCTACAACTTGAGTACTACATGTTGATGGTCACAATTTGACTACCACATGAATATCACATGTTTTCCCGTGTATTATCCAATCTCGTAGAGAACTTCGAATGAACTGATTAGAACATTCAATAGATGTGACTACAACATGACGGTCATGTGTAAATGATTGACAATGACAAGAATTTCAAATTCCTAACTTCTAAGCTCTAACTTTTAACATCTTGTAAGATACGAATATATCTAATGATGTAGCCTATAATATGCATTATAGTGACAAGTAACTTGAGATACATATTTTCAGCACCTTGTCATCATGCTGATCATATGTAGCAATGCATTCATCAGTTTTGACCATCCACAGTTTTACCAACCCATCAGCACCTGAAAATGATAATGTGGTCAATGCGCGTATATAATGAGAGTTTCAAGGATGTGAGAAGAACCAAAGTGAGAACTGAGCCTCATTACCTGAAGAAATAAATTGGGTTCCACGAGTAAGAAATGATGCTCTTAATACACTTGACGTATGCCCTTCAAATGTTTTCAAGCATGAACCATCAGATATGGCCCATATCTTTATCGTTTTATCACCAGAAGCCGTTATAACACATTGATCAATTGGAGAGAACTCTACAGACCAAACTCCCCTTTTATGACCCTTAAGTACAACTACTGGTACAAGATCCGGAAGCCTCCATACACAAGCAGTGCGATCCTGATCAATGAAAAACCCAGAAAGTTTAATAAGATAGTGTCATTCGGCGTACTTAGGATCCTCCTTTCTTCCAAATAAACATCAACTATAAATAGAAATATGATAAATGCGATAGAATCAAAGAAGCAGTGGCTCAAAGCCTACAAACCTGTGAACCACTACAAACTAAACTATCATTTGGTGCAACAGCTACTGAATTGATATCCTTATCGTGGGCTGCTACACCGGCCTTTGCTTTCAGATTCACAGGCTTTTCCACATTGTCTGAAAGACCATCCAAACTCCACACCTTGAGGGTACGATCACTGAAAAAGAAATGATATAGGTCATTTTAAGTATCACCAATATTTTCCTTGAGGTTGCAACCCATAGGGTAATCTTTCAACTATTTAAAGCATCCCCAGTAAACCCAAACAAAGATAGTTTAGGATACAATTGTAAACAAACTGTAAGACAGAATGCTGGTAAGAGGATGAGCTGCATAAGTGCTCACCTACTACCACTAATGAAGAAGTCTTTCCGCTTTTTTGAGAAAGCAATAGCTCCAATACCTCCCATATGACCTATGCCAAGACCAAGGCAACATTTGCTTTCTGAATCCCACAACCGAACCTACAGATAATGGAGTAAGAAATGTGTACAAACCACATATTAACACGGCGATATGGAGAGAGAGAGAGAGAGAGAGAGAGAGAGAGAGAGAGAGAAAGAATCAAAGGGGAGGGTTGAGAATGAAGTGAAGTGTTTTCACACAGCTGTCGTCTCTAACAGAGTTCATGCAATCTATACGACTGCCCTATGAGAAGAACAGAAACGGAAACTCACAGTGTTGTCTTTGCTTCCAGTCACAATAAGTGGTTTTCCACAACTTGATACGCAGGTGTCAAGGCATAGAACAATTCCGGTATGACCTGCCAATACATAAGAACATGACATGGATGCAATGTCATACACTCGTACCTGCATGTTTCCAGATTAAACAATACATCAATAACCAAATATATAACACATATTTCTTAATCACACATATACCTCAAGCATGCCCCGACATGGTAACTTCGCCCAACTTCAAACAGATAGGACCAGGTCACCAGGAAAACAACAAAAATGTACATTTGTGAACAATGTCAACGACAATAATTCCCAACTTCAAACAGATAGGACCAGGTCACCAGGAAAACAACAAAAATGTACATTTGTGAACAATGTCAACGACAATAATTCCCAAATAAAAGACAATTGGAAATGAACAGATGGATATTCAGCTACAAAACACACTAAAAACAAAGAATGTGATCATCTATATCAGAATATTCATAAAAGAAGATTTGCCTGCACCAGCTCTAAATCCTCGTCAGTAAAGCAAGGATTTTTGCGAACATACATGGTGGAAATACATAGTGGTATACAGATTGAAAAAGGGCCACTTGTAGAAAATTTTAATGTCAAAACCAATTTTCACCAAAATTGTTAACCAATAATTCAGTTCAAAGGCTTTTAAGATAACAATGAAGAAACTTTCATATTTAGTAGAAACCAATTCTACTTGAAAGCCACCAATATGCACAACTTAAGATAGATATGAATCCAGTACATTTACCTGTTCAAGATTTGTGGCAACAGCAAGAAATTGTTCCTCATCTCCTACAAACTTCATATCCACAATCTCATCATTGTAACCTACAAGCCTTTTGCTCAATTCAAATTCCAGCGTCCCCTCTGGCAACTTAATTGGGGAATATAAAAGGAACTCCTGATCAGCAGTCACACAAAGCAACCCTTTATCTGAAGGAAGCATGACAGCTGCGGTGAAACCCCTATTTGATTGATCCACATCTGAAGATAGAGTAACATCTGAGGACTTTTGCTCATATAGGCAAACTGCACTGTCAAAATAAATAGAGTACCAGTGAACAAACTCATAAAAAACAAACCATTCATTCAACAACAAACTCACAATTATTTAACGCATAAGTAAAATTATATAACCAAAATTTATTCAAACGAAATGGTATAAGAACGCCCTTAGGATTTACCCTTCAGAATTCCAAATCCGTACAATCCCACGGTCACCAACTGTTATAAAACAAATTTCAGGTAATCCACTTTTCTTCCCACTTTGCTTCTTGCAGGAACCCAAATAGGATGATAATGGAGTTCCAGAATGGATTGCACACACAGCTTCAAGAACCTCATATGTTGTTACAGTCTTCATGCAGCTATAGTCATGAAGGTCCCACAAGATTACAACCTAAAACCATTCAGCAATCAATATCTTGTTAACATATCAACAGCATTGGAAGGTAAACAGCAAGATAAATAATGCTCAGTGAGCTTTCCAGTGAGACAGAGTAAGTAGGCATTTGAGAAAAAATGTTGACAAAAAAAATTCAGGATTGCATAACAAAAAAAACAATTAGACAAAAGCATATTCTTATGTCAGTATAGACAATCTAGTTAAGGTTGGCCACTGAAACCCTTCACTATCCATGATCTACTCATTCATGACCCAAAACAACCCCAGTCACAATAGATAATTGGCGCACACTCAGATCAAACTTAGCCGCCTCTATTACAAAGACCAAGGCTCAGAACAAACAAAGAGAATGCTAGGTGGTACTGAATGAAAAAATAAAAGCGTAAACTGAGGCACACAGATGCATGCACATGTAACAGAAAATTAGCACTAAAGTATTGAGTGAACCCAAGATTAGTTCAGGCCTTACCTTATCTCTTCCAGCTGTGAGCAAAGTCCATCCGTCTTCAGACAGTGCCATAGAAGTTACAGTTGAGTTATGCGCATTAAGCGTCGCAACGCACTTCTTGGTTAATAAGTCCCAAACATGCACATTTGTATCATCGCTTGCGGAGAAAAGCTAGTAAAATAGAGATCAGCATGATGAGTCGTTTCAAATGCACAAAAGTAGTAGTTTCAACCCACTTCATCTGGAAACATAAAGGTGGAAACGACAGGTAAGATTTATGTGGACATTGAGCTTACAAGTTGTTTAGTAGGATCAGGATGGAAGAGAACACTAGAAACAACCCCTTTGTGGCCTTTAAAGTAATGAGTGCAAAAGCTGCCATCAACATCCCAAACAAGAACCTTCCTATCAGCTCCGGCAGTCGCAAGCAATCCACCAGACGGGTGACAAGACATTCCCATAACTGGCCCCTCATGACCCTAATCCGAAACCGAAAATGCCGTACTCAATAATTTTTCATTTTAGTAATAGTAACTAATTAATCAGCAGCCAAAGAGAAGCATTTGATTTGATTTGAATTGAATTGAATAGGAAATTACCTTCCAAGAACGCACGCACTTCAAGGTGGAGAGGTCCCAAATCCTAATTTGGCGACTGTGACCGGCGGAGAAGAGCAGCATGTTGTCGGGGCTGAGGGCCAAAGCGGTAACTTCATCTGAGTCGCCTTCAATGGTAGACCGAATCGAGGCGTTCGATGAATCCACGATCTTAATGGATTCGCCACACTTGCAGGCGATGAATGAGCCGTCGGATGAGACGGCGAAGGGACCGCCGGAGTAGAACTGCTGCAGAGATGGCACGCACCGGTAGTTCTTCTTCAGAGGTAGAGACGCCATGAGAGAATAGGTGGAGCTCCGCTCTCAACGGTTGCAGAGAAAGAGAGAGAGAGAGAGAGAGTCTAAAACTGCCAAATGTGTCGGAGCTCAAAAATAGGGTTTAAGGATGTTATCAACATAAACCGAATAGGGTTTAACGAACAAGAAAAGAAAGACGGGGGAGAGAGAGAGTGGGGCAGCTCAAAATATGGGCCAAGGAGGTGATGGGCCTCGCTTGGACTGGAGAGTTGTAAAATCTTGTTAAGATTTTAATCCATTTTTAGTGGCCTTTTCGATGATAAAACTAGGTGAGAAGTTTCTCATCCAAAACCTTTCTTATCAAAAGAGAAGTGTTATTGACACTCTAAAAATCTCATTCTACACACCTCAAAATTTTATTTTTCTTTCTAATATAGAGAGTTTGGAATATAGAATGAGAAATTTGGAGTGCCAATAACAATTCCCTATCGAAAAACAATTGGATAAAATTTTTATCAACATTATTTTTACTTTGAGACAAAGAACAAAAAAGGAGTCACTCGTGAAATTTTGATTAAACAAAAATGTCCTTAATAATAATAAAAGGTGCCCTTAATGATAAAACAAAGTTTTGCGAGGTGCTTTTTATTTTATTTTTTTGTAAATAGTATTAGACAATAGTGCTTCGCTGTTTCTTATGTTGAATAATATGGTTATAGAAGATATAAAGACTCGTTTAAGATTGCTTTTGAAAATCTGTAGTACATTTATTCAGAATTCAATTTTTTTTAAACATTTGGAAGTGTTTCCTAAATAGAGGTGGACTATGTCTATTTATGTGTAACCCCTTTGTATTAAAGATGTGGTTAGCATTCGTAAAGGTGGTCGCTAAGCGGGGTCCAAATAGCATCATTTCTAATTCATTTGTTTAGCACCATAAATCAAACTATTAAATAACATGCTTACTTATTTGGAATATACGCGGAAAAAATGATAGAATCCTCATGTCGAGGATTACTATGGCCTATTAATCTCCATTATCCTTTGACACTTGAGTTATTCAAAAAAATTTAAAAAGTATTCCTTCTAGTGTAAGTAAAATTTACTATCTAGTACTACAACCCAATGGTTTTTCTTTTGACATGTAAGTAAGAGGTTACGTGTCTGACTAGTATCACATCCCGACCCGGGCCCCCACCACATCCCGGGCTCGACTCCGTCGTAGTACGATATTGTCCGCTTTGGGCCCCGACCACGCCCTCACGGTTTTGTTTCTGGGAACTCACGCGAGCATAACTTCCCAGTGAGTCACCCATCCTAGGAATGCTCTGGCCCATTCTCGCTTAACTTCGGAGTTCCTACGGGACTCGAAGCCAGTGAGCTCCCAAAAGGCCTCGTGCTAGGTAGAGATGAGAATATACATATAAGGCTTATAGGATCCACACCCCTGGGCGATGTGGGATCTTACAATCCACCCCCCTTAGGGGCCCGACGTCCTTGTCGGCACACTTCCGCCCAGGGATTGGTTCTTGATGCCAAATTGTCACATCCCGAGTCCGGGTTGTGGTGGGGGCCCGGGTCGGCATGTGACAATTGTAAGATCCCACATCGCCCAGGGGTGTGGATCCTATAAGCCTTAAATGTATATTCTCATCTCTACCTAGCATGAGGCATTTTGGGAGCTCACTGGCTTCGGGTTCCGTATGAACTTTGAAGTTAAGCGAGTTCGGGCGACATTATTCCTAGGATGGGTGACCTACTGCGAAGTTCTGCTCGCATGAGTTCCCAGAAGCAAAACCGTAAGGGCATGATCAGGGCCCAAAGCGGACAATATCGTGCTAGGCGGATTCGAGCCCGGGATGTGGTGGGGGCCCGGGCCGTGATGTGACAACTAGGACATGTTTTCTTTGTGTTGAGTTTAGGTAGTGACTTGACACATTCCATCGTATAGTCCAATGCCCTTTATTTTTAAAGTAAAATAATTATACATGTAAAATTCACATGGAACGTGAAAGAAAAATATTGAAAGTGAAATGGAGCAATAGTTCCCTCATGTTGTTAGACATCCATGTGGTACCTACCCTATGATGTGTAGTTTCTTGTTTTAATGCATGCCTTGTTCGTATGAAGGCATGCAGGAAGAAGAGTAGCTATTTGGTTTTCAACAACAAAAACTAGCGAATAAGAAGACCGTTGGGTACTTGAAATTGTGTAATTGGCTGAGAAGGTCAGTTTGTGGGAGGTGGGGAAGGCAGGCAGCTTGTTGAATTTTCATTTCTTTTGGTAAAATACTAGATATACTAATTATGTCTTAATCAGACTAATTATGCCTTAGTCTGACTAATTACGCCTTAATCATAAGGGAAGGCTTTAGCCATGCCTGGTCAACTTTGGACTTTGATTTACTTTGTCTTATGTTACTTTCAATTGTTGCTAACCTCTCCTCAATCGTTAATTATTTCATAACTTTAAAAAAAATAAAAAAAATTAATGCGCAATGCATGACAAATTTTTTATGCAAACGACTCTAACTTAACAAAATAATTGACAAAATCAACGGTTAAAAAGACAACGACATGCCAATTAGAACTACGGTCTAGTGATATTCCTCTTCACTTGTAACTGAAAGGTCTTATGTTCGATTCTCGCCAAAGGCAAAGTTTAACCACATTATTCTGGCAATCTCATTGTAAGACTTAGCCCACTCCCCACCTCTTTAGTGTAGATATTATCGATTGTTCAAAAGAAAAAAAAGAAGACAATGACATGCCACTTAGTACTATGGTCTAATGAGATTCTCGTCAAATGCAAATTTGAACTACATTATACTAGTATATTGTGAGACTTAGTCCATCCCCTTTCTTTAGTGTATATAATATTATTTGTTCAAAGAAAAAAAAAAAAGACAATAACATAAGTTGAAAGTTCAAAACAAGTTATACAAGCAAATTAAAATTTGAAAAGGCAAAAGGAAAGGGACTAAGTAACAGCTATTGAGAAGTCAACGATATCACTCTTGATATTTTGGCTTATTATAGGAGACAAATTTGTAATTGAATTATATAAATTTATTTTCCTTTTGAATATCTAGAATGTAGGCAAGATTACTTGTTTGTCAAGAGAACCTATTTGTATATAAGTCTTCTTATCAATAGAAGAAAACTCACTTTTGCAAAACAAATTCGGTCAAAACCCTTGTTCTTTTGGCTCTACTTCCTTTTTTGGTTATTTCAAAGTAGCCTTTTTTTTTTCGTCGCCCATTGCCATGTCTAAAGACGAGCTTTTGAGCGGAAGCAATTATGATGCCAAGGCTGACACTTCGATCCATTGTTTATCCACCATTCAGATCACCCATCAATGATGTTAGTCTTGAAACCCCTTAACGGGCACAATTATTTTACCTGGTCCGTGCCATGAAGATCTCAATGGGTGCCAAAAACAAACTCGGCTTTGTTGATGTTACTGTCTCACAACTCTTCGCCAAGGCCAAGCTGGCCAATTATTCTTCATGAGAGATGCAATGAAATGATCAATGCATGGCCAATCATTATCAACGTTTAAAATAATCTAATTATCAACTTTCATGTCATTTAACTTACAAAATTTAATCTACAATTTTAGTCCTTCTAACATTACCTTATAAAAAAACCATCCTATGGACAGCAACCGTTGAATCCGAAACCGAGAGGAATAATGCTTGGCACTTGGCCACTAGCTAGCACATGATAAATTGATTACGTATAATATATGAATACGACAGTATGATGGCTTGGTTGGTTGATGATTGAACGTGTGGTAAGGCATGCTTCTCCTCCTAACCCTTTTTCCCCTCAACCCCACAAGCTAAATATTCAACCCCATCTGCCAAAACTAACACCCCCCCCCCCCCCCCCCCCCCCCCCCCTCTCTCTCTCTCTCTCTCTCTAACAGACACAGCAACCCTTGTACTACCTACCTCCTTCTCACCCCATCTGGCCTCTCCTCCTTGTATTTATTACTTCTCACAAACTCCACTTTTTTCTGATCAACAACAGCAACGACGCACACGTACGTAGCTGCTCTCTATCTCTCACACACACAGAGCAACCCTTGTTCGTACCTACCTCCTCCTTATTACCCCATCTCCTTGTATTTATTACTTCTCACAAACTCCACTTTTTTGTGACCAACAACAACAACGCGCACGTAGCTACTCTCTCTCTCTCTCTCTTCTCTTCTCTCTGATCGTCATTTGATTCATTTCTGCTAGCCTGCTATATTATATCAAGCCTCCTCTTTCTCCAATTCTTAAGAAGCAACAGTCACCATGATCTCCGTTGCTTCTAATTCCGTTGAAACCCAAAAGCCGGCAGACACATCTACCAATCTCATGCCTCCTCTGATTAATTCTACCTCCCAACAAAACGTAACCCAATTGCAACCCCCCGCCTGCACCAACAATATTATTGATTCCACCACCGCCACCGCCACCATTAACCATGTATTCAGATCAAAACTACCAGACATACCCATCCCCAACCACCTCCCTCTCCACACCTACTGCTTCCAGAACCTCCACGAGTTCTCCGACAGGCCTTGCTTGATCGTGGGCTCCACCGGAAAATCATACTCTTTCTCCGAGACCCACCTCATTTCTCAGAAGACCGGCGCCGGCCTCTCCAACCTCGGCATCCAAAAAGGCGACGTCATCATGATCCTCCTCCAAAACTGCGCAGAGTTCGTCTTCGCATTTATGGGCGCTTCCCTGATCGGCGCCGTTACCACCACCGCCAACCCCTTCTACACCACTGCAGAGATTTTCAAGCAGGTCAAGGCCGCTAATGTCAAACTCATCATCACTCAATCCCATTACGTCAATAAGCTCCGAGAACATCCCTCCTCCGCGGACGGTGCCGACCAGAATAACTACCCAAAACTCGGCGAAGACTTTAAGGTCGTCACGATTGATGATCCTCCGGAGAATTGCTTGCATTTCTCCGTGCTCTCCGAGGCCAACGAGAAGGAGCTTCCGGACGTGGTGATCGACGCGGAGGACCCGGTGGCCCTACCGTTCTCTTCGGGGACCACGGGGCTCCCCAAGGGAGTCATTCTAACACACAAGAGTTTGGTCACCAGCGTGGCCCAGCAGGTGGACGGAGAGAATCCAAACCTCTACTTGAAGGAGGACGACGTCGTATTGTGCGTGCTGCCGTTGTTTCACATATTTTCGTTGAACAGCGTGCTGCTGTGCTCGCTGCGAGCAGGGGCCGGAGTTCTGCTGATGCCCAAGTTTGAGATAGGTACGCTTCTGGAGCTGATTCAGCGGTACCGAGTGTCAGTGGCAGCGGTGGTGCCGCCGCTGGTTATAGCGCTGGCGAAGAACCCAATGGTGGCGGAGTTCGACCTAAGCTCTATTAGGGTGGTGTTGTCGGGAGCGGCACCTCTGGGAAGGAGCTGGAGGAGGCGCTCAAGAGCCGAGTCCCTCAGGCAGTGTTGGGTCAGGTTAGTACAAGTGTACACATGACTAGTTAGTTAGCACCGTCGATTCAGACAAAATCACTGAATATTATTACAAATCTAAATCGGATCGGATGACATTCATAGCCGTAGTACAGCCCTCTCAAGACAATATTGAATATTGTCTAGCTCAGTACGCAGCTCCCGCGTTGACCATATGAATTGTAAATCTAACATTTCTTTGGTATTAGTCACAATTATTTACAGAGGGAACCTAATAATTCAAAATTAGCAGTTTAAGTGCAGTGTAGTGTTGAAGTGTTGTTGTAGGGTAGATGAGAATGAGCGTTGGGAACATTTGTTGTTGTTAATATGCTGGTCAGTCAATTTACCGTGACATGTGTACACAAACAATCTGCCAACTGTTTTCTTAAGTTGTTAAGAGTGTTGAGAAACAAACTTACGTGTTCCCAATAAATTTTTTTTTCAAATTAATCAATTTAAGAGTAAAGCTAGGGAGATAAAGTTGTAAATAAAATTTGCAAATTAAATTATGTGTCACCAGTAGAAAATGAGCATGTTTATCAACGTCTAAGTAATAATCCAATGAACAACCCATGTCATTTAATTTAAAAAATTTGTCTAAAAATTTAGTCTCCATAACATTAGTCTTAATTTAATCCTCACCCACATGGCACATATATATATATATACACACACACACATGCTCTCTCGTGCACCCCAAAATTGGCCGCTCCCTAGCCTCAAACTTAGCTAATTCCCTTCTAAATTTGTTCTATGAAATATTAGGATCACCTTATTGGATTACGGGTTATTAGTTAATGGCTTGGGAATTTGTCTTTTTTAAATTATATTTTTAGTTCTCTATAGTTTCGATAGAATTGTTGTATCCCAAAAAAAGTTATGATATGGATGTACGTGTTACAATAACAGCCACAAAAGCAAGCAATAACAAAGAAAATAATTGAAGACGGGGACCCTAGCTAATAGATCGGGACCTCGCATGGATGCATGCATGCAGTCACACTCGTAGATAGCGATGATCAAGGGAATTAAAGACCACCCGTAAACCCTATTTTATGGGACCAAAACTTTAAAGCTAATGTTTGATCGTTTAACAATTTCAAGTACTAATTAGCTAGAATCTGCTTACCAGTTATCTTAACTGAGTTATGTGCCTGCGAATCGTAATTAGTTGAAGCTATTAAGTGTTAACAATATGGTTAACTAATTAATTACTGTGAATGAAATGAATGTAGGGTTATGGGATGACGGAGGCAGGGCCGGTGCTGTCAATGTGCATGGCATTCGCAAAGGAACCGATGCCAACCAAGTCAGGGTCGTGTGGGACGGTGGTCCGAAATGCAGAGCTCAAGGTCCTTGACCCTGAAACTGGTCTGTCACTCGGCTATAACCAACCAGGCGAGATTTGCATCCGTGGCTCTCAAATTATGAAAGGTATAATTAACTACCTATCCTAAATATTAATCTGCGTGAATTAATTACTTATCGATCTCTGTTCTTTCTGATTAATTTCTCCTAAATAATTAACCATATATTACGTACGATGTGTACCCTACCAGGATATTTGAATGACGCCGCGGCTACGGCAACCACCATAGACACGGAGGGCTGGCTTCACACTGGTGACGTGGGTTATGTGGATGATGACGATGAGGTTTTCATCGTTGACAGAGTCAAGGAGCTGATCAAATTCAAAGGCTTCCAAGTATGCATGTTATTATAATATAATTTTCGTTAATGATGAGTTAATTAAGAAGCTTGATATAATATATATATATATATATATATATAGCATTAATCTTTCTATAAAATAAAATAAAATTAATTCGAGCTTTTATACAATCATTCGCGAATGAACGACGTACATATATATATATATATATATATCTCGAGGGGCTTATATATATAAAACTGTTTTACAGGTGCCACCAGCTGAGCTGGAGTCCCTCCTTATAAGCCACCCATCAATTGCAGATGCGGCCGTTGTTCCGTAAGTATTTTTACACAAAAAATGTCTGGTTAATCCCATTAATTAATCACTAAAAATGCTCGCAAAACCTTGATCGAAGCATAACGTATTTGTGTTATCAATGATTGCAATTAACGAGCAGGCAAAAAGATGATGCTGCTGGTGAGGTTCCCGTTGCATTTGTGGTTCGGTCTGATGGTCTTGAACTTACTGAAGAGGCTGTAAAAGAATTTATAGCAAAACAGGTAATATAAATTTTGCAAAGGAATTGATAATAATTAATTTGTCTGAAATAGTGAAATTGAACGAATGAAACTGCATGCAGGTGGTGTTTTACAAGAGACTGCACAAGGTGCACTTTGTCCATGCAATTCCAAAGTCTGCGTCTGGAAAGATCTTGAGAAAAGACCTGAGAGCCAAGCTTGCCACCGCAACCCCACCGCTGCCCTAATTTTGATGAATCATCTTAATTAGCATGTACTGTATCATAATGTTATTATTTTTCCCATTTGAAGGTGAAAACCGGGCTCGATCAATCATACCTGTAATTCTTTGAAACACCATATCAACTTTGGTATCCATCATTTCTTATCATATCAAATTTGTCGATGAATAAGAACATGCCGATTTTAATTGGTACCTTGATATGATTAATATCTGTGGCTTAACTACTGCTCATTATCTTTTATGTATTGATCGTTGAGAAAGTTAATTTATAACTCATTAAATTCTATTTTAATTATCTAACTTTTCCTTTTTAATTAAGTCACGTAAAATACTAACCTACATACTACGTTTTAAGAAAGTTTTTAAGGATGATTGATATAAAAGATTTTTTTATTTTATTTTTTTTGTTAAGCTGGGTATTGCTAGCCAAATTTTTTGTCATTTTTTTTCTTTTTTAAGAAAATGGTGTAGCTTAATAAAATGATTTAAAAAGTTTATGTTCAACTTAATTTATAAAAAAAATGTTATTCTTATAACCTTTTTATACTATCATTTATATTATAAAGAAAAGATGAAAATGTTTCCACGTACATAAAATATTTTTAGAAGCGCGAAAGTTACACATGCACACTCTTAAGAACACAAACCCTACAAAAACCATCAACTGAAAACATCTGAACCCGCCATCTGCCGCCTTGTATTCTTTGCCAGAAAAACGAAGAGGGCATTCATCCCCATTCGATGTGAGAGAGAATATAAGATTTCCTTGGTCATCAAGACAAACATTTTTCTCCCAACAAACATAAATTAATTAAACCTCCCTAAAACCCTCCTCCCACTTTTTTCCCTTCCAAAAATCCAATTAATTCCAAAGGGTTTTGCTTTTCACTAAAACCCCCAGAAGGAATTGCAAATATGGCCAAGCCCACATACGCATTAGGGCTTATCACCGCCGTGGCAGCCTCCGCCTCCACCTCCTTGTCCAAGACCAACTCCAACTGTGCTTATGCCGACGGCCCCTTCAACTTCTCTCCCTTCTCTTCTTCTCTTTCCAGTGCTTCCCAACAACCCTCCTCCCCTTCTTCTCCGCTCCAATCTGCTCCGTCTGTTCCGCAGCCTTCGACGTCCCCGACCGGAGGTGCTACCGAGCCCCCTCCCCCACCCAAGGTTCGCAATGATCAACCCAGGACATCTGCCGCTGGCTTCGATCCTGAGCCTCTGGAGCGCGCTGCTAAGTTGTTGGACAAAATCGCCAAATCTTCTAGTGCCAAAGAGGTTGCAAATTTAGGGCCTTTTGTTTGCAGCTTTTTCAGGAATTATATTTGATTTATTTTTCTGACTTGGATTTTGGGATTTGATCTTTTGCTTTATTGGCGGGCTCTGTTTGTTATTTAGGTACTCCATAGCATTATAACTTTTAATATTTGATGGTTCATGTCTAAATTCAGAAGTTGGAATGCACTTATGGAGCATCCCGTTTATTTCGTCTTATTATTTGTCCATGTTTGTGCTTAGAGAGAAGTAACAGGATGTGTTAGAAATTTCATCAAGCAGCCCTTTTATTTTGATGGTTTTCCGTGAATTGATGTTTTCTTTAATGGTTGCTCTTTTGCCACTGCATAGGTCATCGGAGCTACGGCGAAGCATGAAGAGACAAGGCAGGCTGAGTTGAACGCAAAGGCTGCGGAGTATGCTGCAATGAAAGCCCAAACTGAAGCGGTAAGATCTCCTACTTATTACCCCCATTAGGCTTTTTTCGGATTAGTGACACTCCTATAAGTTTGTAAATTCCCCATGTGATTTTCCTGGCACCAGTTTTTCTGAAGTCGTCCACTTCATGACAGGATACGCAGAAGGCCATCTACGAGGAGCAGAAAAAGCTAGCTCAGTTTCAAGCCCAAACAAATTCCCAAATGGCTAGGTATCACGATGAATTGGCAAAGAAGATGATGGAGGCAAGCTGACTTGGAACTTTTTTTTTGGGATTTCACACGGAAGCTTTTGGAGAATACGAAATTCAATTCTAGATTTAATTCGCTGATGTTAATGCAGAATGAAAATAGATTGGCAAGAGAGAGGAACCAAGAGATGGTAAAATGGCAAGAAGAATCAGCAAGTAGGCTGGAGCAAACTCGTCGACAAATCGAAGCTGATATCCAAGAGGAGCGTCGACGGACTGCAAAGGAGCAGTCTGACCTAGATCGTAAAAATTTCTTGGCGAAGGCTTTGGCAGATGCAGAAGGGAGAGCCCTTGAAGCAAAGCTAACCGCAGAAATAAAAAGGGACCTGCTGTTAGAGAAAGCAAAAGCTGAGAAAGAGAAATGGGTTTCTGCCATAAATACCACCTTTGATCATATTGGAGGTACTTCCCATAGTCATTACCTATTCCTATATCTTATACAAAGAAGGATGATTCTTCTTCAAACTAAAAAAGGGCGGCTCTTCTATTTGCCATCATATACTCGTTTGAAGTTTGAACTAGGGAAAGTTCATGTTATTTCTTAAAAAACTGTTGATGCAGAAATAGCAATTTTTTTGCAGGTGGCTTGAAAGCGATTCTGACAGATCAGAATAAACTAGTTGTTGCTGTTGGGGGAGTTACAGCTCTAGCTGCAGGTGTTTACACAACAAGGTCTGTGTTGATATTTTAAACAAATATTTGAAATACTGCATTTTCCCTTTACCTATGTGTGGCCTTTCCTTTGAAAGCTAGGGATCTATTTTTTTCTTTCTATACTCCTGGTTCATCCTCTTAATTTGCTTAGCAATTTTTGTATGTTTTCCGTGTGGAGAAAGGAAAAAAAAAGCTGTGTTGCCATTTGACTCTCTCTCTCTCTCCCCTGGGACCAACTCGGACATGAAACTCTAGATCGGTTATTCCCTTAGTGAATGCCCATGAATTGTGAACTTCTGAAACTTACTTTGTTTTTTGTTTTGTTCTTCTTTTCTGGATTGATATTTGATTCACAGAGATAGACTTGCAGTTAAAGTCATAGCAGGTTAAGAGTCTACCTTCGTGAAATAACTTGTGTACCTTGACATTTTCTTATGCACGTCTCATTTGTCCAAATGCAGAGAAGGTTCAAAGGTGATATGGAGCTATGTGGATAGAATATTGGGACAACCATCTTTGATCAGAGAGTCCTCTAAAGGGAAATACCCTTGGTCAGGATTATTCTCAGGTTCTATAAGTGCCCTATCTCTCGGTGGAAAAAAGGGTCAAGTACAAAATGTGAAGGCCTTTGGTGATGTTGTTTTACACCCTTCCCTTCAGAAAAGAATCGAACACTTGGCTAAGGCAACTGCGAATACAAAATCTCATCAAGCACCGTTCAGAAACATGCTCTTCTATGGTCCTCCAGGAACTGGGAAGACAATGGCTGCTAGAGAGATGGCTCGTAAATCTGTATGATATCTGACCCTATCTTCAAACCAGTATTCAGTTTTAATTTCCATTTTGTTGCTTCTTCTGCTATACAATATTGAGCACTCCTGGATGTGCGGTTATTTAGGAAAGTAGTTACTTGCCATTAACTAGAATAAAACTTCTAGAAATGTGTTTATGATTTTAATGTGTTTTTATATTAGTTCAACGTAGTTGTTATGTTTCGACTTTTGCTTCAGAGTCCGTATCTTGAATGGAAAGTTTTAGTTTTTTGTTCCACGACGGCTCCATTCATACTCAGATGATTTTGATCTGCCAGCTTTTGTTTTATTGTCATCCTTCATCCTTAACATAATCTTCCTTCTCATATTTGTCTATGCTTGATTCAAATTGTGTTTAGGGATTAGACTACGCATTGATGACGGGAGGGGATGTTGCTCCACTTGGACCAAGGGCTGTTACCAAGATACATGAGTTATTTGATTGGGCCAAAAAGTCACGGCAGGGTCTGCTACTTTTCATTGATGAAGCTGATGCATTTTTGTGCGAGTAAGTCATTCAATTAACAGGCATGAAAATGGTGTTTTAATTTCGTTGTAGTCTCGTAGAACGGTAGAAGTGAACTTGAACTCTCTGACTGATCGATTGAAAACTCACCTGAGAGGGTTGGATGTGTTTAACAAAACTTGCAGGCGGAACAAAACCTATATGAGTGAAGCTCAAAGAAGTGCACTCAACGCTCTCCTGTTCCGCACTGGTGACCAATCCAAGGACATAGTCCTTGCCCTTGCCACAAACCGTCCCGCTGATCTGGATTCAGCTGTGGCCGATCGTATTGATGAAGTGCTTGAATTCCCTTTGCCTGGGGAAGAGGAACGCTTTAAGCTGCTGAGATTGTATCTGGACAAGTACATTGCTCAGGCTGGTTCATCAAGCAAATCTGGTTGGTTCCGTAATTTGTTTAAGAAACAACCGCAGAAGATAGAGATGAAGGGGGTGACAGATGATATGGTTAGAGAAGCAGCGCCAAAGACTGAAGGGTTCTCTGGGAGAGAAATAGCGAAACTAATGGCAAGCATCCAAGCTGCGGTTTATGGGAGTAAGGATTGCGTGCTTGATCCAAGCCTATTTCGTGAAGTTGTAGACTACAAGGTTGCCGAGCATCAACAGAGAAGAAAATTTGCAGCTGGAGATAAAGGTGGGGTGTAGTGTGATAGCGTGTCCAGTAAGTTATGGGGGAGGCAGTTTTGTTCCTATTAGGTTAGGTTAGTAAACTGGGTAGAGAATCATAGAGAAGCCTGGCTGGGGCTTTTTAATTTTGGGCTTATTTGCCCCCCATCACTGGAGGGGTTTTTGTTTAATTTTATAAATTTAATACCATAGGCATATATTCAAATAAATTTACTTGTGTTCCCTTCCCTTCCCTTCCCAGGATTTTCAATGTATCTAGCGTCGACAATGAAAATACGTTCATCGTCTCGGAACTCCGGTTGTGCAAGCAGAGTGACAGAAAAACTTTACTGATACAAAATTACGCGTTGATCATACAAACCTTACATGAAACCAACAATCAAACGCTGAAAGACAAAGGAGGACACCGTACAGAAGAAACTGTCACATTAATCGTATGATTCTATTCTTGTACGTAGGCGGACAATTCTCTTCAAACTACATAAACAATCCACTTTGAATTCTATTACATCGAAACGGAGGCCTAAAGACAGTAAGACTAAATAAAGAATGGGATAAAAATTACAATAGCACATATTGGACATGGCATGCAAAGCAAAGCAAAGCATTTGCCACAGCCAACATCCTCCCGAGTATCAAACCAACCAAGACTCATCTGCTTGTTTGTATCCTAAACTACAACCAACATTCCAACTTACGGCAATATCTAACAACGATAATCATGAGGGCGCGTGATGACCTATTCACTTCCGGCAAACTACTCTCCACAATATACAGATTCTAACACTATTGTCCATGGTGCTCATGCTTCACGCGTGCTTTCAGTATTCCGGGAAGGGGTGGTGACATGGGTGGTGGTCTAATTGGTGTGTTGAACATTGAAGAAAGAGGGATTTGTGGCTGATACATGCCCGACATGCTACAACCTTCGCCTCCATCTACAATTAAATTTTGTGTCGCATCATCACCCTGCTGCCTATTACAAAACTTCATTGCCTTCAAAACATAGTTGTCATCATGGAGCTCAAATGGGGTGCTGCAAAAACAAGACGAAATAAAATCAAAAGATAAGAAAAATAATGAGTGCAAAACTTTTTAACAATTGAAAAAACTTCTTATTGAGCTATTACACAGAGACAGAGTTGACCCATTAACAGCGGACAATCGTGTATAGATGTTATGTTACTACCAAGATAGTAACATCTATCATGTCGTTCTGTTTACAACAATATAAGAATGAAAGTTACCTATTGAAGTCAAAATGCACAAGCTGCATATCTTCTGATATTTCCACCTCAACAGTTGCATGAGGGCGAGTCTAGGGATAAAAGAAATAGATAAATAATAAGTACGAGGCATGATAAAGCAACTCAGAGTCTAGGGAAAACTCAAACGCCAGACCATAATACAAGGCACTTCTGATATCTCCAGGTAAAAGTTAAAAGAAAAACACTTATACATCCTTCTAAAGCATCTAGGAAAAGAAGAGCACAATCAGTGCACGAGTTATTAGTGTGACAACAGAAGTAATCAAGAACCAGATAACAACAAACTTGCATAAAATGATTTCTGGCAGCAAATTAGTCAAGTAAAGCTAATCATATGCTTGTTCTTGTTTAGAACGGGATTGAAATATGACAGTTATAGTTGGTATAAAATATAATAAATCTTGTATCAAGCAGAAGGTTACACGTCACATATCACAAACCAACAAACCAAATCACACCAACTCTTCAAATCCAAACCATTTTGTTTTCATGCATCATACGTCAAAAAAGTACTATATTCTGAACTATTTCTCAGAATGTGTAGTCATGAAACAAGGGAAACCTTGAGAAGAAAACTTGCCTGCACAAGAATGAAAGGTAAAGCCACGCCTCCACTGGGCGCATCCCCAGAGTGGTATAATTGCTCATTCCGTTGTATCAGATTTTGAAGACCCACGTACTGATAAAAGAGATAAGAATGTTAGTGTGTGCAGACACTGATCTACATGGTTGAGTGCATCGTATCATTCAGACATGTTTTCGCAGAACTACATTAGTAATTATAGTTGACAATAGCTATTCATTACTTGTTCCTCCAGCTCTTGTAGATAGGCAGCTTTCTTTTCGATCCTATTTCTCAATCCCATGCGCTCAGTCTGCATTTAGTACATGTATAACTAGTTTTATAATCTCAAAATTGGTCTACAATGGTCAACAGATAATAAACCACTTAATATACAAGAGTTAAAAAATAGACTGCAATCAGACCTTCAGTTCTTCAATATCATTCAGGCTTGTACGAGGCAAACCCTTCCATTGTATTTCTTTTTTATCTTTAGATATAATATCCATTGCCATAAGAACATTGAGGGCATCATATACCCTTCGCCTGATGTTCTTCTCATCATCTTGTTGCTGCTAAATAAATTTGAACCCAAGACAGGAAAAAGTTAGCAAGTTCATTCCGTTTTTTCCCCAAAAGACTGCAGATGTATCAGCTTAGTTATCAAACCTGATCAGGGGATGTAACAGCATTGCTAGGGTCAGCGAACTCCGCTACAAGTTCATCTGCAACCTGGAATGCAATTCAAACTCTTAGGTTTAAGATTGTACTCAAACTTCTTTACCAATAAAAAAAGAACAAATATTGTCTCAAAATAAAATTGGTAAGACTGAGAAAAGATATATGTTATACACTAACGAGAAAAGAGAAATAAATGGGGGCCAAAGGAACAGAACTTATATACATGTGGATCTTGCGAAAAACTATTTTCTGTTATGTCAGTTTTAAATCACATTGCACTGCTCTCTTAATGCTAACACCATTGCCTAATGAGTCCCCTTTGCTCCAACAACTTTCGCACCATAGTTCCCAAGCAAGCATTTGATACATTACTCCCACTAAAAAGCATAGCTTCAGATGATGATGAAATTTAAGTGACCTCTGAGATTATACCACCCTCTGTAACAACAAGGTCATTCATCCACATATGTCTAAGGACTAAGAAGTAAGCAACACCTCAGCAATCAGAGGAGGAACACCTCAGTAGTTAGAGGAGAAACATTAGAGTCACTAGCCTACGAATCACCTTTCTTTAGCATCAAACAGGCAGACACACAGGTCAAGTGGTTGCTTGATAAGAAGAATCCAAATTTGTTAATTACCAATCCTTGATGGATGCTACAATAACCCACTTCAGTAACCTATTAGATCAAGATATGCATGAACTCTACTAGTTTCTATGTGCAAACAAGTACCGAGGAGAAAGAAATGCTCCCTGATATCATGCATAATCCATTTGATACATACGACCAGGAGTGAGCACTCTTAGGGCAAAACGGAAAAAGAACAATAAACACAAACAATCAAAACAATCAAACTGACTTGAAGAAACCATCCAACCTCATTATAAGTGGTTCTTCCTTTGCTCTCCACTTTCTCACACACTGGACACGAGCAACACAGAATCAGACAATCAGGGAGACGAAGTATAAGCATGGACAAAAATAACAACAGCGTCCATCCCTTTAATGCAATACAGAGGCAGTTAAATTCAACCACCTTTTTGGAAGGAAAAACAGAATGTAACAAGGAAATAAGATATGACACGAAGGCGATCAATGAAGCACCTTTCATGCTGAATTGGCGTAGTCCTCTTCCATTCTTATCACCTGCCACAGCCCGTTGACCTCGCTTCTTCTTCTTGCTACTGTTCAAAAGAAATTTAACAAGTGCTGTAAATGAATCACTGTCAATTATCAAACAAAAGTTTTACAAACATGTGCACACTTCTGTGTCCTGATTTCGGCTCTCTCGTCACCATATCTTAGTAGCATAAAGTAGAGTGCTAGTTAACCCAATCTAATCGGTGACGAGAGAACCGAAGTCAGGACTCTGAAACTAAACAATGTGGCTGCATATTCTATGAATATATGCAGTGGACATGCATATAATCAGAGATTCAGGGGACTCAGATGAAAAACAAAATCAAATTAATAAGCAAAAAAATATATACAACAGAAATAATATTAGATAAACAAGAAAATAAGCACATAAATATAATATACTATATATATATATATATAATTATACAGAAATAAATAAAAATAATTTGTTTCGGTGCCCTAATAAGGCCGGAAGCAGAAAGAGAAGGGAGGGAGGGAAGTGACTAACCCAACGGCGCCTTGGGAGCCAGCGTCGTCGCCGTGAACGTCGGGATGGTTCAATCGGAGAAAACTGTTGTCGCCAACGGGGGTGGCCATGGTCTGCTCGCTGCGGCTGGAGGGCGAGCCCACGCTGCCGCTCATGGAAACGGACTGACCCCCGGCCATGTCGTCGTCGTCCTGCCCTGCTCGCTCTCGGCCTGGTTGCTGCTGGGACCTTGTCCCCATCCCAATTCGAACCACAGCAGACCACTGGAATCTGGTATTAATTAACTAATAATCCGTACTAATCTGTAATTACGGGACGAAACCAATTGAATTCAATTCAATTAAGGTAAGCTGATCTTTGCAGTTTAGGGGTGTCTGTTGAATCTTGATTCTTCAAACCTCTTTCAAGATTACAAAAACAAAGAAGAGGAAGAAAAAGAAAGTGAAATCAATCAGTCGCGAGCAGTCCCAGAGAGACACCTAAAGCTCGCCAAACCACATGCCCCAACTAAAGTCTTGCTCTTTTTCCTTTTTTTTTTAATCTTAATTATATATTATTATTCCCTGCTTTGAGAAAGGAAAGAAAGAAATATTAACAGCAATACATTTTATCTTAGGGTATTTTAGGATTTTTACCTCGTGAGAGTATTTTCCGAAGTCAACATGTTAGAAAAGCAGTCGGGCTAGTGATATTTTTAAGTTCAATTCTCGTCAGACGCGATTGCTAGTTTATTGTGAGATTAAACTCTCATTTTTATATTAATGTAAATAATATCGTTTTTTCAAAAAAAAAAAAAACCATATGAGAAAATAATGATCATTGGATCTACTATCGTCCACTAGTTAATCCAATTCTAAAAATTGGGTAATTCCATTACTGATTCTAGTTGCTCTAATTAAAGATTTTAATTTCTTTTTTTAAAGGACTTTTTTTTTTTAATTATGAAGGGGAAAGTAGGGTTGGACAGAGTTTTAAAATCAGGACGCACACATTATTCACTAAGATATTAGATAGCATGCAAAATTTGATGGATTTTAATTTCCTACATGCAAATAAACGAAAAAAACAATTAGTATTACAATTTAGTAGTATTACTTTTCACTTATAAGTAACAGATTTTAAGTTCGATTCTCGCCAAAATCGAATTTTAACCATTTCTCATGTTCACTCGTACGGTCGTACCACAATGTCAAAATACAAAGTCATATTCCATGTAAACCTAAACAGGTCCTCATTCTTTCACTTGGCATGAGTGGATTCGAGAAATATTGGGTAAGTGATACTTTGATTATTAAGATCACTTAGTTTGATATTTCATTTCTTTTCCCAAAATATTTGAATTTGATTTTGTTGGGAAAATCAGTAAATCTCGGCAAGAAATAAAATATCTAATTCATAAATGTTTGGATGAAGAACTGCATCTCTTGTGTGAACTCTTAGATAAAAAAAACATTATATTATCTTCGTAATATGGGAATAAAATTCGAATTGCGGAAATTTTATTTCTAAAATTTGTTGTGCTTAGGTAAAAAAAACCTTATATTGGCTTCGTCATTTGTTGTGTTAGATGAGAAAATTTAAGATTATCAAAGAAATCTAAAATTTGTAAATTTTCTTGTTTTGTTAACCTAAAAGAACAATAGAATTTGAATACGGAACTTAATATGACTATAGTCATTAATTTAAAAAAAGAAAAAAAAAAGAAAGAGAAAGTAATTAGAAAGCGGTGGTGGTGGCGCCGGGGGTTGTGGTGGTGGCGGTGGTGATGGAGGTGGGTGGTGGCGGCAGCAGTGCTCGCCACAACAATATGTGGCGGCGGCAGCGGGTGGTAATGGTGATTATGATGGTGGCTGGTGGTAATGGTGGTGACATGTGTGATAGTGGTTGTGAGATCCCACATCGCCCAGGGGAGTGATCCTTATATGTATATTCCCATCCCTACCTAGCGCGAGGCCTTTTGGGAGCTCACTGACTTCGGGTTCCATGGGAACTCCGAAGTTAAGCGAGTAGCGCGCGAGAGCACTCCCATGATGGGTGACCCACTGGGAAGTTCTCGTGTGAGTTTCCAAAAACAAAACCGTGAGGGCGTAGTCGGGGCCCAAAGCGGACAATATCGTGCTACGGTGGTGGAGCGGGCCCGGGATGTGGTGGACCCCGGGTCGGGATGTGACAGTGGTGGCAACTAACGGTTAAACTTTATTGTATTTTTTATTTTCAAACTCTCGCTCATATAAATTTGGAATAACACATATTTACTTGAAATTTAAACTTAGAAATTAGAAGTCTCAAATTCCAATATCCTTTTCCGTGCGCAAATTCTAGATTTTCATATTTATGAATTCAAACAGAAAATTGATCCATGTCTTTTATCTGAAGTTTAAGCTTTTAACCACATGGTCAAGGGTTCGATTCCCACATACGGCGTCAAATGTTGATACGTAAAATCGGGTTGATTTTGGACCAACTAAATTCGACCGTAAATCACATATATGCACAAGAACACAAAGATATATAATGGTTCGCCTCAAGTTGTGGCTATGTCCACACTGATGTTGATCCGTTTCCACCATGTAAAATAAGAGTTACATTATATATGAAGGCTTGTTTCTAGGGAGGCTAAGGTTTGTCATCCTTTCAAAGTGAGGGTGAAGGATCCCAATGGTTTCCTCCCCTCTTACATAAGTCATGGGCTAAGTAATGAGACTCAATATATGATACAACAATAACTAAATCATCTCACTTCTCACATAGAGAGAAAATTGTAACAGTGATCCATCAACTTTACCTAATTGGAGCAATGGTCCCTCAACTAAAAATTTGTGATCATTGGTCTCTTAATTCATCAAAACGTGCAGAGATTGTCATTTTCATCTACTCCATCAAAATGAGTCATGTTGGAATGACTATTGCTACAATTGCGTGGCACATGACTCATTGTGGCAAAAGTTCTCACGGAGTTAACGAAAAAGATCATAGTTACACGATTTGATTAGTTAAGGGACCAATGGTTACAAATTTTTAGTTGATGGACCATTACTTCAATTGGGTTAATATTGATGGATTATTACTACAATTTGCTCTCTCACATAATAAGAAGTGAAAAGAAGTACCCCAAATTAAGTTTATATTATATTTTTTCAGATAACTTGAAAAATAATTATATATACATGTTTTGGTGCGAATCCTCACCGGTTTTACTCCCTCCTACCAACTAACAATAACACTGTAAACAAAAGTTACATATTTTTTTTTTTGAGATAGAAACCAAGCGATTTATACAAAGAATGATGCTATGCAAATCAAAATTTTAAATTAAATAATGTAAACTAAGATCTAATTCTTAATGATTAAATTATTAATAAAATATCGATTAAAATGTTTGTTTCTTATTAATAAAATATCATTTTGTTTGTAAATTTGCTTTAAAATTTCATTTCCGTACAAAAGAAGGGGAGCTTATTTGAGTCCAGGCAACCCAAACGACGGTGTAAACTCCTTTGTCATATCGATGGCTGGGTCCGCCACCTCGACCGGCGGGAGCGGTCCGTCGAATCCTCCGAAAATCCTACTAGCAAAGCCGGGACTTGTGCCGGGGACTCCGGTGGCGGGTAAATTCGGGCGTGGCGGCACTGGTGACGAATACACGACGTCGCTTCGGTCCCGTCTCCCTTCTTCTATCGGATCCCTCAACCTCCTCTCTGATTCCTGGGACTTCCACATCGACCGCTTCCTTCCGGTAACCAACCAATTTCACAAACACTCTTTAATCTTTTGTTCGTTATTTTTGTTATTGGTATTCCTTAATAATTGAATTTCCGGCGGAAAATTGGTGCAGTTTTTGACTGAGAACACTGAGTTTACGGTGGTGGGGGTGATCGGTCCAACGGGGGTCGGCAAGTCCACGATTATGAACGAGCTTTACGGCTTCGATGCCACCTCACCTGGTCAGTTGTTACTCCTGACTCTCCTTGCTCGTATTTTCCATGGGATTTATTTGCCTTTGTTTTTGGATGTTCTTGTGTGAAAGTGAAACTGTATGTAAGATCCCACATCGCCCAGGGTGTGGATTCTGTAAGTCTTATATGTATATTCCCATCTCTACCTAGCACTAGGTGCCTTTTGGGAGCTCACTGGATTTGGATTCCATCGGAACTCCGAAGTTAAGCGAGTTCGCATGAGAGCAACCCCATGATGGGTGACCCACTTCTCGTGTGAGTTCCCAGAAACAAAACCGTGAGGGCATGGCCGGAGCCCAAAGCGGACAATATTGTGCTACGGCGGTGTCGAGCCCGGGATGTGGTGGGGCCTGGGCCGGGATGTGACACTGTAACTATTTGAATTTGATAAATGAAGTAAATTGGAGAAATTGCAGGAATGTTACCCCCATTTGCTACAGAGACGGAAGAGGGTAAAGCAATGGCAAGGCATTGCAGCATGGGCATTGAACCCCGGGTTTCTGCTGAACGCATTATCCTTCTCGATACTCAGGTCTGCTACTTCCGCTTCCTAACCTTGTTCTAATCTGATTATCGATATTCAATCTTGATTCGTAATGTTAGTATATCATATTTGTGTAACAAATGACTTACTGAGGGGGATGATCAAGTCTCCTTGTTTTCACTGGCAGCCTGTTTTTAGTCCTTCTGTTTTAGCTGAGATGATGAGACCCGACGGCTCATCAACCATTCCTGTTCTACCTTCAGCTGAGTCTTTATCTGCTGAGTTAGCTCATGAGCTTATAGGTATTCAGGTAAACTACAAAGACCAAATGAAACCAAATGATAGATGTTTACTGCATTTGTTACCTGTATGCAGTGTTTAATCAACTTATCTTTTTCTTTTCTTGGTGCTTTGCTGCAAGGAATTCTTATAGCTTGGTGTTCTTCTGACCTCCATCTGTCACTTTTTACTGGTTGTATCAGACGGAGTTCATGATCATAAAATGTGGCGCCTAATGTCCACGGTATTTCCCTCATCTCCATTAGGTATCGTCATATTTCAAATCTATCTTTGAATAACTTCATTTGCATGCTAGTTGTTTCTGTTAGATCAATCTTTTCAGTTTCTACACTCTGATGCGTAGTTTTCAAACCGAACATTCTGATACTCCAAAAATCATTTCATTTTAATCAGGCACTTGTTTAGGTTGATTATTCAGATCCTCCATTGTGTATTGCTCGAGTGTAGTCTGCGTGATGAACCTAATATGATATTGTTCTTGATTTGATAGTGGATATATGTTCCCCCAAAGCTATGCATTATTTTGTTTTTTTTTTACTTGCTTTAAATGATCAGGAATTTCATAAATTTCTTCCATTGTACATTTGTGCAAACTTCACGGGTTACTTTGAGAGCGTAACATATATGTTTTGAGTGCAAAAGGAGGCCAGGCTTCGAGCCATCTTGGTTTTGCTTCTGGAAACAGCTTACATAGGTCTTTTAATAATTTTAAACATTATGTCTTCTGACTGTAGGTCGACCTCATGAAACATGGCATTCCTGATCCATCTTCACTGACCCTTGCCCCTTCCCAAAGCTCTAATACAGGGCCTGAAAAGGATAGAGAGAAAGTTCATGAAGGTGGAGAATATATGGCTACGCCAGTCTTTGTGCACACAAAGTGAGTAAGCTTTAAATGTTGTTCCTCTTCAATTAGTTTGGCAACGTAATGACACATGATTGTGTTCTTTCTGTTAATTAGACTGCGCGATCGTGATCTTAGTCCGCATAATATTGCACGATTGAGGAAGGCACTTGCACAATATTTCAGTACCTCTTCTCTCATGAAGGCAGAAAATGGAAACACGTCCATAAGTCGTGATCCAGATTCTGTGGCTCCTGGTAATCAAAGTCATGATCTGGATTCTTTAATGCCAAGTTTGTTTGTAATCCCAACAAAGAATAAAGATGACTCCCCAGGAGATCAGTATGAAAGTTATACCTCTATGCTATGGAAATTGCGAGATAAGGTCTACCTCTCTCTGTCTGCCCCTGTAAAATTGGATCCATTCTGTAACACATTGCCGAGTGTTGTGACAATATTTCCTCTCATCTTTATTCAGGTTTTATCAATGAATTCTCCTCCATTTGGGAGGACTGTGACGGAACGTGACTGGTTGAAGAATTCTGCAAAGATATGGGAACTGGTGAAGAGCTCTCCGATCATTGCAGAATACAGCAGAACACTTCAAACTTGTGGAATGTTTAGGAGATAAACAGCTCCAATGGCTGATGCCAGCCTTTCTTAACTCTCAAGGTGACAATGCAGTTTGTTCGATGTCAATTATTTAGTTAGTGGTTAGCATGTCCTCATTTTTAACATCTCCATTTACACTCAGTGTCTAGTTTAACACTTGATTAGCGAAGGAGATTGAAAGTAGGAGAACTTGATGTGTTTTTTTTAACAGATTCAATGATAAGTTAGTGCTCCTGTTTTCCTGTTCTGGGTGGTTTGTGTACTTTTTTGTCGTACTTTATAGTAAATTGAAATATATGAGTATCGAATGACCTGATAAAATTGGTAAACAATAACTTTTTCACTTGAAATGAATAGTGCACCACGGTGGCAAGTTCCGGTCTTAAAATGCATTCGATTTTCCAATTAAGAGAAAAGCATTACACTCGGATGGGGTTGAGAAGAGTGTTGACATGTTCTCTCATAAGCTAGATACAACTAATCTACTCTAGCATTACATCCCCTGAAGCTTCGGCAGTAGCAGCAGCCGCCTTCTTCGAAGATTTTCCTTTATTCTTACCTGTCCATTGAGAAAAACAAAAAATTCATTGAGAAAACAAGAAAATTTGAGCACTCACAGAAAATGATTGACAGCAAAACAAACATAACAACGTATGAAGGGAAGAGACGCGAGAATGCCATAGGAACTTTTACCTTTGCGTTGTAGTTGTTTGAGCTTGAGACTCTTCTTCCTCATGGGAAACTTTGAAGAAGTTGTCTTGGTGTCTTTTGATTCTTCTCCTTGTACAAACAAAAGACCTTATGTCAGCTTCTTGGTGCAATCTCCTTCAGATTTAACAGAAACAAGTTAACTAGCAATGCGTTGTTTCATTTGGTGTACAACGATTAAAGATTAATTAATCATGATTTTGGAGCTTGATTATGTAACATACGATAGCAATTATCGCGCATGAATCCGAAATCAAGTAAGACATTGTCGAAGAAAGATTAAAAATTCAACGGAGAGATTGAGAGGAGGAGTTACCATCAGCATCGGCAGCAGCCATTTCCACATCTTGCATAGTTATCAGTCCCTTCTTCACAGCCTCGTTCTGGTCCTGAAATCAAAATTTTAAACTACACAAAAATTAACAAATTATGATAATTTATAACAACACGTACAAACAGTAATTAAATTTGATTTTGATGGAGTAATTAATTACGGGTCAACAAATACAAATTAATAGTTAAATAATGAGAGGAAAACGTACTCGGCGCCATTTTTTCAAGAGCTTGCGCTTGCGCTTGCCGGAGATGGAGAGGGGTTGGGGCTTGTTGTGGAGCTTCCCGGTGGTTGGGTCGCCGTGAACCGCTCTCTTCTTCTCCGCATTCTGCGCTCTCTTCCTCTTCTGCACCTCATTAAACTTCGCCATCTCTCTTCTCTCTTCTCTCACTAAACCCTAGCCACCGCCAACCGCTTCAACTTGAAGGAAAACACACTCGAGTTGTTTTACGACTACGACGGCTAATACGGATCGGGTAAAAAGCCCAGCCCAATACAATAAACGAAGAAAAAGACTTTGCTGGCTGACCCAGGGCCCACACAAGTTCGGAATTTTGGTTGTTGCTAAGGGCACCCGACCCAAGTGTTTCTCAACACCACATCCAACACCTCTTCAAAGGGTTTCAAATAATTGTCTTAAAACACAAAATAGCTTTTAGTCAAAATGGTCACTGAAATTTTCATTTTGATTTCTGAGATTGTCCACCATTAATCATTTTGGTCATTAGATGAAAAATTATTTTAAATAAGGATCCAAATGATAAAATTACCCTCAATATAATAAAGGGAGTTTTAACGAAAAGCTCACGGTACTGTTCACTTTAACGAAAAACCACATTTTTACACTAAAAAGTCAAACCTGGTATTATTCACTTTACCCTTTATTTTGTCCTTATCGTTAAAACTCAAAGTTTTCAAGCCCTTTTCATTAGTTTTCCTTAAGAATAAATAATAGGCCAAAATGATTGGACAAAAATTGAACGTATTTTTGTCATTTTATCCTTATTTGATGGAGATTTTTCATGGAATGACCATGATTGATTGTGGACAAACTCAGGGACCAATTCTATCGATTTCAAATCTCAAGGACCAAAGTAAGAAGTCATGCAAATTTCACCATGTTGGCTAACAAGCCAAACAAAAAAAATCTGGCCGTTGGAAATCCAACGGCTTTCCGTTCACCACGTGTCCAAGCCGTTGAAAAGCAATCAATGCTTTGCTACAGCGAGGCCCACCGCTGCAGTTTTGTTGGCCCACTCTCTCTCTCTTCTTCACACGTGCTACGCGCGCCTGACATGAAAAAACAAAATAAAATTATGGCTGACGTCAACCTAATGTTGGCACAAGCATGCATTTGAGAAGAACATGCTGTTGGGCGAACTATGGTTGGCCCACCACTTGTCCTTGCTTTATTGGACTGTTGGAGAGAGTTTTATGAGCTGGAGGACAACATTGTTGCCTTCGGTCTTTTCTTCACTAACAGGTGGAGATGTTCTTAGAGAGGAATTTAGTAGGACAATTTTTATATTACAAAAAATATGGACCTGCTTCTCTTACTTATATATTACAAGAATATATATATATATATATATATATATATATATATATATATATGTATATGTACTACACGTCATATTTAGGTGAAGTATGATACATGAAGATTTGGATCCGCAACTCTAATGACTAATGTTTGGTTACAACACCACCAGAAGTCCAGAAGTCCAGATGGCCTAAAGGCACTTGGCCTCAATTTCCTCAAGAGTAAGCCCCTTGGTCTCTGGGACGATGAAGAAAATGAAAAACAGAGATGCCACTGCTATTACTCCAAATGCATAAAACAATATTCCAGCTCCCAGCAATGCCTGTTTCAATCAACCCAATATTCATAATTATCTCACTCACGATACAAGAACGAACATTCCCAAACACAATTTAATTAAGAAAATCCCGAAAGAATTAACACGGCAGGTAATCTTAAGCACCTTTAGAGGAGAAAATGCAAATGTCACCAGTGCATTTGCAGCAAAATTCACAAGCACTGCTATACTGAGTCCTCGCCCCCTTAACCGTAAGGGGAATACTTCTGATATCATTAGCCAACCAATGGGACCGAAAGATAACTGCACAACAAGTTTCCATGGGTTAAACACCTCACCTATCTCAAAGGAACAAAACGGCGTAAAATTCAGCACTGTAGACAACTTTCTGATTACCTGATAACATCCAACATACAACAGCAGTGCAACTACAGCTGCAACCGGTGCATCATCAAAGAAAAGGTAATATGATCCCAAAAGGAATAATGAGATGACCTGTCACGTGAATAGAGTACATAAATTCCTCATGGTGCTCAACGTTTGAAGATTGTTGGTTCAAGTCTTATAATTCATATGAAAAACAAATAAAAATGAAAACATCAAACCAAATGAGGACTTACCATCCCCGTAACACCTCCAAGTAGTAGAGGTCTCCTCCCGAGTCTATCAACAACAAGAACAGCTGCTCCAGTCATTATTAACTACAATAAAAAAAAGATCAATTCAGACATATCATTTTTGAGAGTCAATTCCTTCAATAGGAATGCTGACACACTTCTGAGTAGGGGAAATAAGCAGAAAAGTATGGAAACTACATCTGGATAAATAGCATGTCATATCATTTGGAAATATACCTTGAAAACACCAAGTAAAATTGATACCCGTGTTGCATCAGATGCTTCAGAGAATCCTGCACTCTATTAAGTTATATGGGTTATGATGAGAGACATTTTCTTACGAAACCCTTGGAAGCGATAATCTTTTCAATCAATGTCCAATCAGTACCCTAGATTTAATAAGCAGGGTACCTGAAAAATCGATGCAGCATAGTACAGCACGCTTGGTTGCCCTGTGATCTGTCATAGTATAGACAATGTAAGTATAAGCCAAGATTTCAACAGATTACAGCATATCATATTCCTTGAAACTACCTGTTGGAACAAGACTAATCCAACACCAATCACAAGGGCCTTCAAGCATTTTCCATGAAACATCTCCCCTAATGTGGCTTCTTTCTCGTCACCAACATAAGCAAGCTCAGCCAGCATCTCATCTACTTGTGCAGGAGCTGAATCACCAATAGCACTACCCCTAAGCCGGCACAAGCAACTGATTGCAGTCACTTTTAACTCATCCATATTTCCTCTTCCCTGTATGGCACGTAGAAGGATCCATCTGGGTGATGCTGGTAGCCACCACATTCCGATACCCATAATTATTGCAAAAGGGGCACTAATTCCATACATGTAGCGCCAACCAGCTACTGTGTCAACTAAAAGGCTACCAATTCCATAACCCGCCTGCACAAAATTCAAGGTGCTTATGATTTTCTGGCCTTTGTGTAGGTAAGATATATACAAAAAACTAGTAAGTTGGCTTCAGTGCATGTCACGAAATAAAAATAATATCTCTCAGATGGAACGTAGAAGAACTTACAACCATCCCAAGCACTATGAAGAACTCTTTGAGCGATATTAGGCGACCTCGTATTGCACTTGGAGCTGTCTCGGCAATATACATCGGAGCAGCATGCATTGCCTAAACAGAACAAATTGAAAATTTATGCAACTCAAGTTTCATAGAAGGAGCTAAGTATAGCTTTGCATTGAAAAAAGCATTCTATTCATTACCAGTCCAATTCCTATACCATATATGAAGCGTCCAATCACCATAACAGGCAAGTCGGGTGCTAATGCTGTTACTAGGCCCCCAACAAGATACAATAAAGCAGCCAAAATCAACTCCCTCCTTCTTCCTTTATACAGATTAACCATTCAAACTTCATCAGTAGTGGAAGACATCATCGGTTTTACTTCTATAATTCGGAATGTATTAGAAAAAGTGAAAACCCCACCTAAGAAGTCAGCAATGTTAAAGGCCAGCAAAGATCCAATCAAGGCCCCATATAATGAGCCACTAGTCTGCAAATGAAACAGGTACCAATTAGATACATTAACCTGCTTTGAAGCCAAAGAAAGATGCACAAGGCGGTGGCAGAACTAAAAGGAAAAAACACTCGTAGAGATTTCAGTGACAGCAAGGAAGTTTAGTTGTAAACTTACTATGAGACCAATTTCCACAGATGACAAGTTGTACCATGATACTCCGCTTAATGTGGCCGACTGCATTGGGTATGTTCTAAGTGAATCAGCAATTACAAATAAAGCAGGAAGAACGCGCTATATGAGTAATAGCTCATGTATACCTCTATGGAGATTGTAGCGCATGATGTTGCACCAATATCATAGCCATATAGTAGTCCTCCAAAAGCTGGGAATAGAAATCTGAAATCATTAAGGAGCAGTGTAAAGCCTGAATAATGTGATTATCTGTAAAAATTTCAGTCTAAACAGAAGATTAAAACAGATAAAACTGAAAAAAGAATACTCACGGTAGGATTGCGGCAATAAGAGAATAGTTTTCTGAATTCTGAGCCCCATCAAGAAGTGGCTCCTCTGCGTCGCCAATTTCACCTGAAGATTTCCCCACCTGAAAAATGGCAAAGCATTAACAACTCCCAAAGGAGAAGAGTTCTAAAACATGGATGCGGATACGGTGACATGATATGACAGCCGATACATAAAATGTCTACAAACTAGGATATGGATACAACAACAACAAAGCCTAAGTGAGATCGGCTATATGAATCCTAGAAGGCCATTACGCTCGGTTCTGTGTCATATCTTCCGTTAGACCCAAGTACTCTAAGTCTTTTCTTAGAGCCTCTTCCAAGTCTTCCTCTACCCCTTTGGGTCTGAACCTCTGTCTCATAGTCGCAACAACCTAGGATATGGATACGACAATAAAAATATATAATTTAAAACATTTTAACATGAAGACATCCAAATTCAAGTTCATTCAAAGTTATATTTCTTGTTTCAATTAGAGGCAAGCTCTTTGTATTCATCAACTTTCAACTAAATTTTTGTTTCCGTTTAATTTTTTCCTCATAATTTTTCATCTGAAAGTGTAACGGTATTTTAAAAGCCGAACACTTATATCCGGAGTATCCGACAAGTGTTGTATCCGATACGGCATACGCGCCGCGCTTCATAGATTAAACGTTCGGTAGTATGTTCCATCAGCACGAAGTAAAAAGGAAATGAGAAAGCGCAAAAGAATAAAAATTGAGGGTAGAAAAATGAAACCTTTCCGAGAGAAGAGGGCGCGTGTTGCTCAGGATCGGACGCCATTGCTGCCTGCAGTTCACTGCACCAAACAGCTCCCCAGAAATTATGTGATGAATCTGAGCAGCGCAACGGTGATTAACGACAAGTCTGTGAAACTGAATTGAACGGAGGAGAAGGGTAATTAAGTGGGGCAAGTTATTGACAAAACCGAACTAGCCGAGTTGGGAGGTTGCTGTGCTGTCGGGTATTTACAATATTTGTAGTCGGGCGTATGAAAGAATCAGAAGTGATGGAGAAAGCTATCGAAGCTGGAACTGGGAAGGGAGACGAGATGGGGTCGTAATGATAAAGTTCATAAGTTGTTAGTTTGGTGTGTACAAATGCAGATGCAGTGGTCAATGTCATGCAGCACTGAGTCATGACTCGTGACTCAAACTCTCACTCGAGACCAGAAACAGAGAAGGGAGAGGTTGGTTGGTTGGCTAATTAACTCGTTTACGTTAACGGTTTATTTACATTTACACTCTTTGCTTTTTGTTATACGTAGGCACGCCGCACACCACATCCTCGTTTTTTGAAAGATTTTTCAATGTGATTGGTGAAAATTAATAATTTAAAAAATAAAATTTTTCATCACTCTTATTAAAACACGTAGTGTATCACTTGTATTCATGTCACAACTAAAAATTTCCCTCACTTTTGACACTTCTACTAATTTTTTATGATAAATTTGGCGTAAGATGTGATTTTTTAGGTAAAAAATTGCCATAAGACTTTTGGTAATGATTTATTGCAAATGTATCTATTATCTAGAATATTAGAGAAGCATGTCGAGAAGCGAAATGTAGCGGAAGTTGGACTCTGACATGGTTCGTTATTATACCACGTTATTACTTAATCAAAACGCGACTATTTCTTATCAGAGTGTCGATTTGTAAGCTTCTCCTTCACTAGCTTGTTAGGCCAACTCGTGGTGAGTGGGAGTTCTCCACTCAATTAAATTCAGAGAAATCTTTTTGCCACGTTTACATACTTAAAATGATCGGAGAAGCCGTAAATCGGTATAAAAAAATGAAAAAGGAGATATCTAAGTAAATCACAAGCAACGCTCTGTGTTTTACCATACCGTGAATCAATGTGTGATCCACATACTTTTTCATTCATTTTAAATTTATTCTTTGTATGTAAGCATGCCTTTTATAGAATAGAGATCCTCTTTAGATCTCTGTGTCCATAACCGACGAACCGAAAAATCTGGACCACTCAATTTATATCATGGCCCATTCCACTGGCTTTCCTTACACAAAACCAAACCCTCTGGCCCACCTTGCACAAAACCAAACCCTTGAACGGCTTGTATCTTCCTCTCTTGAACGGCTCGGATTTCCAGGTCTGTCAACTTCGTATACAGAGATCCAAAGATGATCTCAACTTCCCTTTATGTATCTGTCTGTTTCACTCTAACAGCGTACCCTTTCATGCCTCGAGATCACCACCGAGTGCAGATTGCTCCTAGTCTTACTGTGAAACACAACCCTTTAGATTTGAACTGAGATAATTTATCCTTAACAAATCAAAATACCAGCATTTCATTAAACTATGAAGTTCAGGACTGTTATTTCCGTACAGCAAGCAATCCAAAAGATTCACAGTTATCACATGATTCACATGCCATTTATTAACCGAATGGAATACACAATACTGCCAAATCTTTTCAAGTTCGAGCACGCACGTGCCAAAGAAACAACTCACTCCTTCTTGGCTGGTTCCCAAGGTTGGTACCTGGTCCAGTCTCTCTGCCCCGGATTGAGGCTGTGCCCTTTGGAATGGTAAATAAACTCATCACCCTCCCCAGTGAAATTCTCTTTGTGTTCAATGCTGTACCTCTTTGGTTTTAGCATCAAAAGCTGCAACAGGAATTCATTTGTTTGTAAGCTACATGTAACAAGTTTTTTCACAGCATACGCGATCAAATATTTAAAAAGGAAGCAGGACTTGCCTCATCTCCCGTATGATCAGTTATGTAGTGCAGCCAACCGTGCCATTCTGGTGGTACTTGAGAAGCGTTGTAGCGACTCTTCTCTGCATATTCAACCCATCTGTGTCTTCCTGTAAAATCCCTCCAATCAATTAGTAAGCTGTGAGCAATGAGCATACATACTACAATAACCTTGAAGCAATGCAATACTTTGAACAATGGCACCTTCCCAATGCATCAAAGAGGAAAATTAGAAGAGTCCTATACAACTCATGGCGGTAACTCACATGGATGTGGTGAAATCATATGCACCAAGGCATGTAAGCATCTAATAAGCAGTGTTCAATTGCTTGGCCAACCCCCACCAGTAATTTGCTTACATTCTTACAGAGAAATATGGGACCATTTGTATGACCAGGAAGAGGAATTTGCACACTTCCTAGGAAACTAAAATTATTTCTTTACCTTCTTTCATAAACTTAGTAATAAGGAATTAAGATTTGAAAAGATACATACGATCAAGAATTGTATCATGATTTGAATATGGCTTGTGCTTGGAAATACTAATTGACACCAACGGCACAACTCCAGTGTGCAGTAAAGAACTAATATTCTTAATGCTATAGTAAGTAAGGCTGGGCGAAATGTAGAAAACACTAACCATATTGAGTGTCAAGCTTCTCATAATATTTATTGCCAATTTGATCAACACCTACAAGCCTTGCCCCAATATTGTGGATCTTAGTTTGCCTATACGAATCAAATAAAATTTGTTAGATATACTAGAGAAACAAAAATGACTAAAATATTCCAACACAATTAAAACCTGAAAACCATAAGGAAGCAAAAGTAATCCCTCACTTGAATATTAATTCAGATGGCCTTCTTTAGAAAAGAGAAACCATTAACTGTATCAAACTTCCAGAATTATGAACTAATCCTTACAAATTCTAACTAGCCTACCAGTCACTATTAGATGTTTTATGTTCTCCTTCGACTATAATACCAAATAAATCTCTGTGACGTAGTCACGTAGAATATACTAAACACCTTAAACTTTAATAAAGATGGGATAGTCTGTTGAATAGGCACATAACTCAGGATTTTAACAAACATGACTTTGTTGAGACTTGCATTCAAAAGAACTAAAAATCTAAATATAATGTAAACACGCACTTATGCTCGTTTGTTAAGAAAATCAAGTATGAGGGAAGTAATGTAACTTACGTAAGGTTTCCATCGAAAATACAGTTTCTGCAAGATTTGGAAAAGCATAAACAGTCAGCACAGTATAAAGAATCAAAGCTATAGGATACGAAACCAAAAAATGCAATTTAAGATCCATTCAGTGAGCTACTAAAAGACATCTCAGTGAACCCTGTACATCAGAAAATGCTCCAAATCCCAAAACTGCAATTATAACAAAAGATATCGTCCCTGAGCGCCAAAGAGTAAAACTTTATCACAAATGTTTTAGCTTTTAATTTGTTTTCTTTCCTACATTTTCCCACCGAGCCAACAGATTATCATCAGAGAACAGACCAAAAAGATTTTCTCAACCCACCCAGCTCAAGACCTGTTTGTTTCAGCACCTCTTCGACGTTTCGAACTTCCAAAAATTATTGCCTTTTTTAATGCAGCAAAAATAAGAAAAACCCAAAACCAAAATCGAAAATTAAAAATCTGATTTGCCATCCCAGTTTGATTTGTCAGGCACCAAGGAGGACAAATTGGATTCAGAAACTAGTTGCAATGAGAAAAACGCCAACGATGCTCTTGGCATCCAATCACATACATTGCAGAAGCAAATTTTAGATCTTTGACATCCCAAAAGCATTACATTAACAAAAATGAATAAATCAATCAATTCAAAAAGCTAAAGATAGAGAGAACATACAAGAAGCCATCCTCCTTGAGCTCCTTTAAGTAGCTGCGGAGACCTCTCTCTCTGATCGCCTTCACGACGCTCTTCACCACCGTCGCCATCTTTCTCTCTCTCTCACTCTCTAGCTCGCTCTGTATTTCTCGCAGGGAGGTAAGCACACAAGATAGGCGGGCCGGGCCAGACTCTCGATCTCAGCCCGTTGCTAATCTTTGACGGGCTCGGATTTAGGTCGGGTTGGAAAGAAAAAATAAAAAGTAAATGGTCGTTATGATCCCTGAACTTTAACTCAATTTGAGCAATTGTCCCTTAACTAAAAATTCATTACCATTGGTCCCTCAACTCATCAAAACGTGCAACTATGGTCCCTTAACTAAAAATCCAATATCATTGGTCCCTCAACTTTAATTCAACTGGAAAAATAATCCCTTAACTTTAATCCAATTGTAGCAATGGTCATTCCAACATAACTCGTTTTGACAAAAATTTTGACGTAGTTGACGAAAATGATCATAATTACACACTTTGATGAGTTTAGGGGCCCTAATTATATAAATGGTTATTCCAACATAACTTATTTTGACAAAATTTTGACTAAATTGATGAAAATGACTATAGCTACATATTTTGATAAGTTGAGGGACCAATGGTAATAGATTTTTAATTAAGGGATCATTGCTCCAATTTGATTAAAATTGAGGGACCATTGCAATAATTTATTGAAAAATAAACTTGGATTGGGTACTGTTTGAGTCCTTCACACGTGGCAGTTAATCATTGGTTAAACCTACAACATTTTTGATTTCCTGTTTTTGATTGGCCTGACAGCACTTTTTTTGTTTGTCAGCACAAAACCCAAAATTTCCACAGAGCGAGCTTCTCACAGGTACTCTCAGTTGCTTCAATTTTTCTATGAATTCTCATTTGTTAAGATGAAATTATTATTTACTTTCTCAAAATTGCTTTCCAAAATAGTACAAGATTTACGTTTTAGTGTAAAAATATGATTTTTCGTTAAAATGAACAGTACCGAGAGCTTTTCGTTAAAGTTCCATTGATTTGATTAGGATTTTGATTTGTGTTGTTTGAATTTCTAGGTCTCACCTCGATGGCACTGTAACATTATTTAATCTGAATCTGTTTGGAAACCGAATCGAAACTGGTCAATAGTTGGCCTGTAAGAGCAACCTTATCAATTAGTTTTGAGGAAAATGATGAAGCTGCAAACCTATGCCGGGATTAGTTTGGTAGCAATCCTAGCGATTGTTTATCATGCATTTAGCAGTAGAGGCCAGTTTTATCCGGCAATGGTGTATATGTCGACGTCGAAGATCAGCTTGGTGTTGCTTCTCAACATGGGTCTGGTCATTATGTATACTATGTGGCAATTGACTAGAAAGCTCTTCCTTGGATCACTCCGGGAAGCCGAGGTTGAGAGGCTTAATGAGCAGTCGTGGGAGGAATTCATGAAAAATCCTCGCTGCCATCGTTTTTTTCAAGCTGGACTGTTCGGTCTCGTTTCTTGCTATGGTTACGGCAATGCTGTTGATCAAGGCTTTGCATTGGTTGGCTCAGAAGAGGGTTGAGTACATCGAGACTGCTCCGTCCGTGCCCATGTTGTCTCATGTTCGGATTGCCTCCTTTTTGGGTTTCTTGCTTGTTCTAGATACTCTCTTTTTGTACAGTTCTATTAGCAACTTGATAAGGACCCAAAAGGTCTCGGTATCCCTCTTCTTTTCATTCGAGTAAGCGATCCATCTTAATAATTCGTATTTCTAGTTTTTTTTTTTTTTTTTTGGCATTTTGGAGCATGCTACATTTTATCAAACTTAGATAACTTGGGAATGTTAATACTGCATTTAGCTTCATTATATTGGAAATGAGTGGAGCAAGTTTATTATGCGGTCATGGAAAGTGGTTGATAGGGGCAAATGATATGATTTTGCATTGAATGATTTATGTCGAGTAAGAAAGGCAATAGGGGAGAACGAATAGTTGTGATGGGATTATAGGGAAAGCCTTAGATATAAAAGCCAATAATATGGATAAGTCATCAGTTTCTGCATTCTTCAGTCTTTCTCATTTTAACAATGTCCATGATTTTGTAAATCAGGTACATGATACTAGCAACAACAACAGAGCCAACATTTGTGAAATATGTTTTCTATGTTATTGACATGCTTATGGAGGGACAATGGGAGAAGAAGCCTGTGTACACATTCTACTTGGAATTTTTTCGGGACTTGCTTCACTTGTCTATGTATTTCTGCTTCTTCCTCATGATTTTCAGGTGAGTATTCTGTTTACCTTTAGGTTTAGATAAGTCGCTTACACAAACAATTTTTTGCTTAATAAGACACAATTTTAGAATGTGTTGGGTGCAATGTGTGTTGAATGCAACATGTTTGGCTCCGTGGTGGCGGAGAAGCTGTGGACATGAAATGTTAGAATATGATACAATAGTTGGACCGAAATCCTACCAATTTAAATTTGCAGCATGTGGAGATTTTTGCTTGTTGACTTGCATAAGCTGAGGTTATTCTATCTTCATTGGCGTGGAGTTTTGTCCCATCCCAGGTACTATGGTGTGCCGTTGCACTTGATACGTGAGTTCTATGAAACATTTAGGAACTTTAGGATTCGCATTGCTGATTATATTCGTTATCGAAAGCTCACATCAAACATGGATAATCGATTCCCAGATGCTACGCCGGAAGAGCTTAATGCGTAAGTTTAGAGACTCATTAGTTTTAAGTGTTGTAATAATCAAATTCTGCATATTGGAGTCTTAGTTGTTGATGATGGATATGCAGGAGTGATGCAACTTGTATCATTTGCTGTGAAGAGATGACAACAGCCAAGAAACTATTATGTGGACACCTTTTTCATGTCGATTGCCTTCGATCATGGTTCGAGCGACAGCATACCTGCCCTACTTGCAGAGCCCTAGTTGTACCTCCTGACAGTGGGACAGGTACGGCTGGCAGAGATAGTGGTTCACGGTCAGATGATCATCAACAGGGTAAACTTCCGAGCAGTGCAATTTGTGTTGAATCTTTTAATTTCTGTGTGACAACCATAAGGTCCGATATTTGTTTAGTAAAGGAAAAGAACTATGTAGTTTTCAATTTCAGAACTCTGTAGTTTTTAATCTTACATTTCCATTTCCTTTATATAAGATAATTATTGAGGGTAAAGAAAAACGAAGGCACCAATAAAATGCCAGTTCAATTTCATGCTCTTTGTTTATATAATCTATTTTGATCATTTGAGACTCTGGTCTTTTGTTCAGTATAAAATTGTGGCGAGTTGACTGATGATTTTAATTGGGAACAGGGACAGGCACAACGGCTCAGGGTGGTGGAGTTGCTGGTGATAATGTGAGCCAACACGAAGCCAGGCTCCGAGCTGCTGCTGATAATGTGAGCCAACATGAAGCCAGGTTCCGACCTCCTGCTGCTGATAATGTGAGCCAACATGAAGCCAGGCTCGGAACTGCTGCTGCTGCTGCTTCTGCATCAATATATGAGAAGTCTTATGTATATCCTTCTGCAAACATGAAGCCAGGCTCCGAGCTGCTGCTTCTGCTGCATCAACATGAAGCCAGGCTCCGAGCTGCTGCTGCCGCTGCATCAATATATGAGAAGTCTTATGTATATCCTTCTGCAAACAGACTAGTATGGTAATGACACCTGTATCCTAAGTGAAGGTTTACATTTTTATTGGTGGAGTGATCATATGTGTCCATTGTATTTTAATTTATTCCTAGGTTGCTTGTGAGAGTGTGCTTGATACATATAATTTGGATATGTTGCACTGCATAGAATGCTGCATACCAGAGCCTTACAAACTATGCCCTCTTGTATGCAGGTCTCCTGGATATGCGGCGATTCCTCAGGTTCAAAGACATACGGCTGACTCCTCTAATACTGAATCTAGTGGAGAATCTTCTATTGGACAATCACAGCCACAGCTTGCAGCCCAAGGTGGAGCTGCAAACTTGTCCATCTCTCAGTTTCCACCTTACATGTTTGTCCCCGGAGCCAACGTGGCCAATGGGGAGAGGTTGGGCAGCGATCCAAATCTGACAGCTTCTCAGCTGGAGACCCAGAACCAGATTGAGGTATTAAAGAGAAGCTGTATAACTTTTGTTGTGACCTTGCGGTCGTTACCCCCAATTTCTCCTGCTTAGTAACTGCTTTTATTGTACAGATCCTGCAGAATCAGCTCCAAGTTTTACAGAAACCAAAACCAGAGGAAAGTGTGGACATGGGTCCAACAACGGCATCTTTGGATGGCAAAGGAAAGAGTGTCGCAGCTTCTTCGTCTGTTTCAGACTGTGGACGTCATTGAAGATCGGGTTGATTCGTAGACATGGCATAACTTTAGGTATATTGTAAGACAATATATGTGGACAACAAGGGATGAGAAAAATAGGTTAGGAATGAAATGAATAACTGGAGTTTGAGCGTGTTATCGTATAAGTTACACTCTTTTCCTCTTTTTGAAAAAGAATTTTCTTATCTCTTTGTACTTTTAATATTTACCAATACCGTAAAATAGTAAAATAGTAGCTTGTTCTATACGTAACGCCCTCTAGATCTTTATATGGGTTGCATTAATGGTGTGTTTACGAATTCGTAATGGGAATAAATATAAGGAATTAAATTCCAATTACGAAGTATTCAAGCGTTTATTAACTTTGAATGAAGCAAGAGAGTGGTGGAGCCCACACGAAATAAGGAATTCAATTCCTAAAAGTGGAGGAATTGGACTCCCTATATTGATAAGGTATTTGAATTTCATGAGGGTGAGGGAACCGGGAATGCAAGTTTTCTTCCTATTATGCCCTCTCATTATTTTTTAAAATTTCAATCTGCCATTCAACGCAAAGCGCTAGCTGTTTGATAGTAATAGAAAAGTTATCATTTCATTACTTAATGAATAAGATTACATAGTTTTGTTTATATACAAACCATCTGATCAAATAGTGAGGACAGCTCACCTAACTAACTAAAGAATCCAAAACAGATTAACCAAACTATAACAGCCAAATATAACAGCTCTAAGTTTTATCCTTTACAATATTATCTCTAATATTCCCCCTCAAACTGAACTGAGGTAGATGAAGTGATAGTTTGTCCCGGAGACAGAGAAATCTGGTTTTGGGCAAGGATTTGGTGCAGATATCAGCTAGTTGGTCCTGTGAGCAAACAAATTGAACTGAGATTGCATTAGATAACACCTTTTCCCGAATATAGTGGTAATCAATTTCCACATGTTTGGTCCGGGCATGAAAAATTGGATTTTTGGCTAAAGATATGGCGGAAATATTGTCACACCATAGTGTAGGGGAGCAAGGAAGAACCAATCCAATATCAACCAATAATTTGCAGATCCATGTGATCTCTGCAGCTGTATTTGCAAGGGATCTGTACTCTGCCTCAGTGGAGGAGCGAGCCACTGTAGGTTGTTTCTTTGCGCTCCAACTGATAATAGAATCTCCCAGAAAAACACAAAACCCACCAGTTGATCGTCGATCTAAATGACAGCCTGCCCAATCAGCATCTGAGAATGCATTGATGCTGAGAGGTTTGGCACATTTAGGAAACCAAAGGCCAAGGTCAATGGTGCCTTTGAGATACCTCAATATGCGCTTGACTGCTTGAAGATGTGATTCTCGAGGATTCTGCATGAATTGGCAGACTAAGTTGACTGCAAAGGACAAGTCAGGTCTGGACCAGGTTAGATATTGGAGTCCACCCACCAAAGATCTGTACTCGGTGGGATTAGTGAGTAGTGGAGAAGTATGATCCAATTGGGAAGTACTTAGGGGAGTAACACAGGGCTTAGCACCATCCATATGTGCTTTCTTGAGTAAATCCAGGATGTATTTAGTTTGGGAGATAAAGATGCCCGAGGAGGACCGTTTTACTTCAATTCCAAGAAAGAAGTGTAATGGACCCAAGTCCTTAATTGGAAAGAGATCACTGAGCTGAGAGATGGTGTCTGTGCAGGCTTGGGGATTGGGACCCGTGACAAGAATGTCATCAACATAGACCAAGATGAAGACAAGATCAGGAGTCTTCTTGACAAACAGAGAGTGATCGTTTTGAGATCCAAGAAAGCCAAGTGAGGATAAGGCTGTGTGCAATTTTTCATACCAGGCCCGAGGAGCCTGTTTGAGGCCATACAGGGATTTGTGCAGTTTGCACACATAACTGGCTTTGGAGGGGTCCTCAAAACCTGGAGGTTGAATCATGAAAACAGACTCAGTAAGATTGCCATGGAGAAAGGCATTGCTCACGTCAAGTTGGTTGAGAAACCAGTTGAACTTTGATGCTAAAGTGAGAAGCAATCGAATTGTAACAGGTTTGGCTACAGGGCTGAATGTTTCTGTGTAGTCCAAGCCTTGTTGCTGATGGAATCCCTTTGCAACTAGACGGGCTTTGAACCTGTCTATAGAGCCATCAGGTTTCCGTTTGATACGAAAAACCCACTTACAACCCACCAAATTCTGAGAGGGGTGAGAGGGAACTAAAGACCAGGTTCCAGTGCTGAGGAGGGCATTAAGTTCCTCCTGCATAGCTTGCCGCCATTGAGGATATTTGGATGCTTGAATGTAGGTAGAAGGGATGTAGTCTTGTGAAATATGGGGAGGAATTGGATGTTTAGTGGCTATATAGGCTTTAGGCTTGGAAATACCAGATTTTGATCTGGTTTGCATAGGGTGTGTGTTGGATGGAAGAGTAGAATGAGGGAGTGGTTGGGAAAGTGGGGAACTAGATGGTAAAGTGGGAGATGGGGGAATTGATTGGGATATGGGTGAAGATGGGGCAGATGAATTATTGGTTTGCAGTGGTGGACTTCTAGAAGTAAAGGTTAGGGTGGATGGGATTGAGGTATTGAATGAAGGTACTATGGAAGAAGGACTTGGAGAGGTGGATATCTGGTGAAATGGAAAGGCTTGCTCATTGAAAACAACGTGTCTAGAGATGTACATCTTCTTACTCAGAACATCCAGACACTTGTAGCCTTTATGTTGGAGGCTATAACCCATAAACACACAGGATGTACTCTTCGGATCAAGCTTGGATTTGATGTATGGCTTTAACCAGGGAAAGCATTGGCAGCCGAAAATTCTAAGAGTGGAGTAATCTGGAGGGCGATGAAATAGAGCTTCCCAAGGTGAGCATTTGAGTGCAGTAGGCATTCTGTTGATCAAGTAGATAGCTGTAGAGAAAGCCTCAACCCAGTAGATATAGGGAACTTTAGAGGCTGCAAGAAGAGTTCTGGCAGTTTCAACAAGATGTCTGTGCTTCCTCTCAGCACAGCCATTTTGTTCTGGGGTGTGAGGGCAGCTGAGTTGATGAGAGATGCCATGTTCTCTTAGAAAATTAGAGAACTGATTGCTTGTGAATTCACCACCATTGTCTGACCTGACAGTAATAATCTTGGTGGGTAACAGATTTTCAACCATAAGCTTGAACTGAGTAAATGTAGCAAAAACTTCAGATTTATATTGAAGAGGAAAAAACCAGCAATACTTGGTAAAATCATCAATAAAGATGATATAATATCTGAAACCATGTACAGAGGGAGTAGATGAGGGCCCCCATACATCAGTATGTAATAGTTCCAAAGGTTTGCTTGTATTACAAGAGACAGATTTGAAAGGAAGCTTAGAACATTTTCCCAAAACACAGCTTGAACACTGGGACTTGTTTATTCTATCAGAAATGCGAATACAAGCTTTGGAAACAATTTTATTTAGTATTTGGAAAGTAGGATGGCCGAGACGCTGATGCCACACATCCTGAGAAGCTTTGGATGTTGTTGCAAAAGCCTGAGGATGACCAGCAATTGGAGAAGAAGCATGAAAGGGATAAAAGCCATCTTTCACAGAGCCTTTAAAAAGCGTCTTCTCCGAAGAAAGATCCTTCACAGTAAAGTGAAAAGGATAGAGATGAACAGAACATGAATTATCAAGAATGAATTTATTTGCAGAGAGCAAATCTTGTTTGAGTGCAGGCACATGTAAAACATTTTTGAGATCAAAATTATGAGCGGAAGTAGATATAGATGAAGAGCCAGAGTGGAGAATAGTTAAACCTTTTCCATCTCCGATGTATACTTGCTCAGGACCATTGTAGGACTCAGGATTCTGCAGATTGGCATAGGAATTGGTCATGTGCGAGCTTGCACCAGAATCAAGAATCCAAGTGGGAGCAGTGTTGGATGTATTTGCACATAACGCCATTTGAGATTTGGTGCCATAGTTGGGATTCAGACGATGAGGACAATCAATAGCTTCATGGTCAAATTGTTTGCAAATTTGACAGGAGATTCTTCTGCCAGAGTTGTTGAAATTGGATCTCGAACCACGATTATGACGTGGATTGTTCTGACGAGAGAAGTTGTTCCTCTGATTGTTGCCCCTGTAATTTGAGAAATTCCTATCCGTACCTCGATTTTGGAAATTTCTGGAGATGGAGAAATTTCGATCCATGCCACGGCCTTGATTTGGATTGCTGAAGTTTTGTGCAACATACACCTGAGAAGTTGGAGGAGTAGTTGGTGTAGGAAGAATACCAGTGGATGAGTGAAAGGCTTGGATGGAAGGTGAGGAGGTTTGCTTGCGGTTGTTGAGTTGAATTTCCTTACTGAGGAGGAGGCCATGTAATTCATCAATCGTAGTCGATCCAAGACGAAATTGAACAGCATCAATGAAGGAATCATAGTCAGGAGGCAATCCATGAAGTGTTACAGAGATCAATTCAGAATCCTCAACCGGAGCACCGGCGCTGGCAAGAGCATCAGCGATTTCTTCAATTTGTTGAAGATAAACAGCAGCGGTAGAATCACCTTTTGTGATAGTACGAAGACGAGATCTGAGTTCATGGATGTGAGATTGCGAAGCCGTCCCAAGTCTTGATTCGAGTTTGGACCATAATTCCCGAGAAGATGTAACACCAACTGTGTAGGGAATCAGAGAATCGGAGAGAGTAGAGTTGATCCAGATCAAGATATTCTGATCATTTTCATACCAGGTCACAAACTCAGGATTCAACGTAGATGTGCGATTTCCAGATGAATCGCGAAGAAATTTGGGCGGAGCAGCCACCGAGCCATCAACGATACCGGTGAGATTGTATCGGCAAAAAATTGGAGCGAAGAGAGCACTCCAGGTAAGATAATTTGTGGTGGTAAGCTTGATTGGAACCAAAGAGCCAATATTCTGGATCGTGATTGAAGAAATCAGCGATTGAGAGGAGTTAGGGCACAGATTTGTGACCGGAGATAGATGAATTTCAGAATCTGAAGCAGAGGAATTTGCTGCCATGGCTGAGATCTAGGGTTTGAAAAGGGGAAGAAGACGAAGAACCGTTCGTCGGTGAAGAAATGAGGAGGATCAGAGGCGGTGAAGAAGCGAAGGGGATCAGTGGAGAGAGTCTTTAGACAAAGGCGATGGATACCATAATAGAAAAGTTATCATTTCATTACTTAATGAATAAGATTACATAGTTTTGTTTATATACAAACCATCTGATCAAATAGTGAGGACAGCTCACCTAACTAACTAAAGAATCCAAAACAGATAAACCAAACTATAACAGCCAAATATAACAGCTCTAAGTTTTATCCTTTACAATATTATCTCTAATAGATAGCATTGTGTTTTCCCTTCTCTGTTGCTCCCAGAAGCCATTTCCTTCTATTTTTCTTGATACAAACCAAAGGGCTAGCTGTTTGATACACACACACACAATATATATATATATATATATATATATATATATATATATATATATATATATATATATATATATTCAATACAATAACACGATTGATCAGGTTATATTCAAACCAGAGCTTCTATTTTTTTATTTTTTTTATTTTTTTTTTTTTGCTTCAAAGAAAATTTGATTATGATTTAAGAACTGGTAGAGTGGTGTGATTAAATTTTTAGGTACGTGCGCAAAGAGGTAGGGGGTGTAGTTAACTTAGAATTTGAAAGGATTTTAATAGATTTTGTTAAGTGATGGATTTCATATGATTATGAGACTTCTACAAAATTCATATGGAGGATTTTAATAGATTTTGTTAAGTGATGGATTTCATATGATTATGAGACTTCTACAAAATTCATATGGATTTTGGAAGACTTGAGAAGATTTATATAACAGATTACTGTGGATTTTGATAGATTTTACAGCGTTGAATCTTGACCGTCAAATAAATCAAATGGTGATAAATGTACCTAGGTCATGAATCCACCAAAATGAAGCTGAAATAAAGTCAAGATCATCACATAAACCCAATTACTTCAAAGTCTCCATGCTGCACCCCTTTCCGATCCTATTTCCTCCCCACTTTATTCTTCTCTCTTTTCCATTCCAACTAACCTCTCTCCTCCAATCCCTTTTTTTTTTTTTTTTGTCAATACTCCTCTATTCTTGTTTTCCACGACTCTCTCTTACTCCTCTTCCTTCACAACCCAATTCCAATTCCCTTCTCTACCATGAAGAAAAAATTGCACAAAATTGCAAAAAGAATTGTAGAAAAATTGCATAGTTGAAATAGAAAAATTGAAGAGATAAAAGAAAAAATTGCAGAGATGAAGGTAGAAGATAAAGTGTGAGAGGAAGAGGGAGAGGTTCTTGGATCTGAAATCCTAAGGTGTGAGCTAGGATTCTATTTGGTCTTAGTTATGTATATTTCTTGCTCTTAAATCCCACAAAATCCACAACTTAATGAAATTCTACAAAATCTTTAATTTTTCAATACATCTAGATTTGGATGGACTTTAAAAATAACTATTAAAATCTTGATTTACTACACCCAGATTTGCATGGATTCTAAAATCCTTTAAAATCATTTGGTTGACTACTTTTAAAATCCTTCCAAATCCGAGTTTGACTACACCTCTCTAAAATCATACAAAATACTTGCAAGAAAACCAAGTATTTATAGTATAAACGGCTCAAGTAAGGTCGTTTTCCGCAATGATTATTTAAAACAATTTATGCAAAACCAAACTCTTAGTTAATTATTTGAAAGAAAAAAAAAATTGGAACTAGTAACCAATTAAGAAGAAAACAAATAAAAAAGAAAAGGTTTTGAGAAATAAATTTGGAAAAGCACTAGGATTTTGTCATTTCCTTAACAATATTATGTAGATTTACTAATTACTTATGAATTACCCATAAAACTTTAAAGTTTTTTTTTTTTTTTTTTTTTTTTTGAAAATCTGAATATATATCAGGGCAAAGCCAGAGTACAACAGGAAAGCCCATACCAAAGACTAGCCAAGCTAAAAACCAAAAAGACTACAAACAACTGAGTGATATAGGGTTAAAGACCAACACAAGAAAACACAATAAGTCACCCTAAATCACTCCAACAACGACTTAACTTAGTGTGGGCACGAAAGACCATCCTTATTTAGAATATGTACAAAGTTTCGAACTTCCAAAAATTATTGCTTTTTTTTATGCAGCAAAAATAAGAAAATCCCAAAACCAAAATCGAAAATTCAAAATCTAAATTGCCATCTCACTTTGATTTATCAGGTACCAAGGAGGACAAATTGGATTCAGAAACACTAGGTGCAATAAGAAAAACACCAACGATGCTCTTGGCATCCAATCACATACATTGCAGAAGCAAATTTTAGATCTTTGACATCCCCAAAAGCATTACATTAACAAAAATGAATAAATCAATCAAGTCAAAAAGCTAAAGATAAAGAGAACGTACAAGAAGCAATCCTCCTTGAGCTCCTTTAAGTAGCTGCGGAGACCTCTCTCTCTGATCGCCTTCACAACGCTCTTCACCACCGTCGCCATCTCTCTCTCTCTAGCTCGCTCTGTATTTCTCGCAGGGCACACAAGATAGGAGGCCCGGGCCAGGCTCTCGATCTCAGCCCGTTGCTAATCTTTGACGGGCTCGGATCTAAGTCGGGTCGGAAAATAAAAATAAACTCGGATTGGGTACCGTTTGAGTCCTTCACGCGTGGCAGTTAATCATTGGTTAAACCTACATCATTTTTGTTTCCTTTTTTTTTTTTTTTTTTTTTGGCCTGACAGCATTTTTTTGTTTTTGTTTTCTTGTTTGTCTGAAAAAATAAAAGCCGGGAGGAAGAAGAACAGCACAAAACCCAAAATTTCCACAGAGCGAGCTTCTCACAGGTACTCTCAGTTGCTTCAATTTTTCCCAAAATTGCTTTCCAGTTTCCGATTTTTAATATTTGCTTCGGATTTAGGGCTCATTTGATTTGATTAGGATTTTCATTTGTGTTGTTTGAATTTCTAGGTCTCACCTCGATGGCACTGTAACATTATTTAATCTGAATCTGTTTGGAAACCGAATCGGAAACTGGTCAATAGTTGGCCTGTAAGAGCAACCTTATCGAATAGTTTTGAGGAAAATGATGAAGCTGCAAACCTATGCCGGGATTAGTTTGGTAGCAACCCTAGCGATTGTTTATCATGCATTTAGCAGTAGAGGCCAGTTTTATCCGGCAACGGTGTATTTGTCGACGTCGAAGATCAGCTTGGTGTTGCTTCTCAACATGGGTCTGGTCCTTATGTGTACTATGTGGCAATTGATTAAAAATCTCTTCCTTGGATCACTCCGGGAAGCCGAGGTTGAGAGGCTGAATGAGCAGTCGTGGCGGGAAGTCATGGAAATCCTCTTTGCCATCACTATTTTCAGGCAGGACTTTTCGGTCTCATTTCTTGCTATGGTTACGGCTCTGTTGTTGATCAAGGCTTTGCATTGGTTGGCTCAGAAGAGGGTTGAGTACATTGAGACTACTCCGTCCGTGCCCATGTTGTCTCATGTTCGGATTGTCTCCTTTTTGGGTTTCTTGCTTGTTCTAGACAGTCTCTTTTTGTACAGTTCTATTAGCAACTTGATAAGGACACAAAAGGCCTCGGTTTCCCTCTTCTTTTCGTTCGAGTAAGTGATCCATCTTAATGCTTTGTATTTCTGATTCTTTTTGTTTGCATTGGGGAACATGCTACATTTTATTTGATCAAACTCAGATAACTTAGGCATATTTTAATCTGATAGTTAATATTGCATTAAGCTTCATTATATTGGAAATGAGTGGAGCAATTCTATTATGTTGTCGTGGAAAGTGGTTGATAGGGCGAATGATATGAAGGTACATTGAATGATTTATGTCGAGTATGAAAGGCAATAGGGGAGAACTAATAGTTGTGACGGGATTTTACAGAAAGCATTAGATATGAAAACCAATAATATGGACAAGTCATGAATTTCTGCATTCTTCAGTCTTTCTCATTTTAACAGCATCCATGATTTTGTATCTCAGGTACATGATACTAGCAACAACAACAGTGTCAACATTTGTGAAATATGTTTTCTATGTTACTGACATGCTTATGGAGGGACAATGGGAGAAGAAGCCTGTCTACACGTTCTACTTGGAACTTATTCGGGACTTGCTTCACTTGTCTTTGTATTTGTGCTTCTTCCTCGTGATTTTCACGTGAGTATTCTGTTTATCTTTAGGTTTAGATCAGTTGCTTACACACACATTTTTTTGGCTAAATATGACACAATTTGGAGAACATGTTGGGCTCAATCTGTGTTGAATGCAACGTGTTTGGCTCCGTAGTGGCAGAGAAGCTGTTTACATGAAGTTAGAATATGATACAGTAGTTGGACCAAAATCCTGCCAATTTAAATTTTAAGCATGTGGAGAATTTTGCATAAGCTGAGGTTATTCTATCTTGATTGACATGGAGTATTGTCCCATCCCAGGTACTATGGTGTGCCATTGCACTTGATACGTGAGCTCTATGAAACATTTAGGAACTTTAAGATTCGCATTGCTGATTATATGCGTTATCGAAAGCTCACATCAAACATGAATGATCGATTCCCAGAGGCTACGCCTGAAGAGCTTAATGCGTAAGTTTAAATTCTAATTAGTTTCAAGTGTTGTAATTATCAAATTCTGCATATTGGAGTCTTAGTTGTTGATGATCAATATGCAGAAGTGACGCAACTTGTATCATTTGCCGTGAAGAGATGACAACAGCCAAGAAACTATTATGTGGACACCTTTTTCATGTCGCTTGCCTACGATCATGGTTAGAGCGACAGCATACCTGCCCTACTTGCAGAGCCCTAGTTGTACCTCCTGACAGTGGGACAGGTACAGCTGGACATAGGGGTTCACAGTCAGATGCTCACCAACAGGGTAAACTTCTGAGCGGTGCAATTTGTGTTGTATCTTTTAGTTTTTGTGTGACAACCATAAGGTCCGATATTTGGTTACTAAAGGAAAAGAACTTTGTAGTTTTTAATTTCAGAACTTTGTAGTTTTTAAACTTACATTTCCTTTTCCTTTATATAAGATAATTATTGAGGGTAAAGAAAAACGAAGGCACCAATAAAATGCCAGTTGGATTTCATGCTCTTTGTTTATATAATCTATTTTGATCATGTGAGACTCTGATCTTTTGTTCAGTATAAAATTGTGGCAAGTTGACTGATGATTTTAATTGGGAACAGGGACAGGCACAACGGCTCAGGGTGGTGGAGTTGCTGGTGATAATGTGAGCCAACATGAAGCCAGGCTCCGAGCTGCTGCTGCTGCTGCGTCAATATATGAGAAGTCTTATGTATATCCTTCTGCAAACAGACTAGCATGGTAATGACACCTGTTGCCTAAGTTAAGGTTTACATTTTTATTGGTGGAGTGATCATATGTGTCGATTGTATTTTAATTGATTCCTAGGTTGCTTGTGAGAGTGTGCTTGATACATATAATTTGGATATGTTGCACTGCATAGAATGCTGCATACCAGAGCCTTACAAACTATGCCCCTCTTGTATGCAGGTCTCCTGGATATACGGCCATTCCTCAGGTTCAAAGACATACGGCTGACTCCTCTAATACTGAATCTAGTGGAGAATCTTCTATTGGACAATCACAGCCACAGCTTGCAGCCCAAGGTGGAGCTGCAAACTTGTCCTTCTCTCAGTTTCCACCTTACATGTTTGTCCCCGGAGCCAACGTGGCCTATGGGGAGAGGGTGGGCAGCGATTCAAATCTGACAGCTTCTCAGCTGGAGGGCCAGAAAAAGCTTCTTCAGCACCAGATTGAGGTATTAAAGAGAGGATGAATAACTTTTGTTGTGATCTTGTGGTCGTTACCCCCGATTTCTCCTGCTTAGTAACTGCTTTTATTGTACAGATCCTGCAGAATCAGCTCCAAGTTTTACAGAAACCAAAACCAGAGGAAAGTGTGGACATGGGCCCAACAACGGCATCTTTGGATGGCAAAGGAAAGAGTATGGCAGCTTCGTCATCTGTTTCGGACTGTGGACGTCATGAAGATCGGGTTGATTCGTAGACATGGCATAACTTTAGGTATATTGTAAGACACAATATATGTGGATAACATGGGATGAGAAAAATAGGTTAGAGATGAGTGAATAACTTGAGTTTGAGCTTATTATTGTACAAGTTACACTATTTTCCTCTTGTTGAAAAAGAATTTTCTTATCGTTTTGTACTTATAACATTTACCAATGCCGTAAAATAGTAAAATAGTAGCTTGCTCCATACGTAACGCCCTCTAGATCTTTGTATGGGTTGCACTAAATGTTGAATGTTTGCTCGCATTCCACGAAATGAAACTAGTCAAAATCCTATCAGATGCAATAACCAGTCATCACCCCCTCCACGCGGAGAGTCTCTTTCAACCGTTTCACCACGTGAGATTTTTTTTTATTGGAATTTGGATGCGTACACTTCTTGAACAGGTGGCACATATTTATTATCTAGATAGATGACGTTACTAAAATTATAAAATATTTGCAAAAGAGAATTTCTCCTCCACATCAGAATGTCCAAGTGTTCCTTTGACCTTATTGATCTTTGATCTCTAGTAATCATTGTCGCAGAAGGTTAGTATTGTGTTTGGCTGATTCGTGACGTAACCCAAACCCATGCGCGCAACAATTGACCTTCCCTTGTTATTATTCTTGTTTTCGATATATCCCAAGGTTCATATTACAATGAACTTGAAGAAAAAGACGAATGAGCCTAGAAAAGTCAATGCCGTAGAGGCCACTAACTGTTTGATTTGGCATGCTGCAATCTGCAATTTGCATTAATTGCTCAAATCTCGTTATCATGTTTAATTTGAATAATCATATTCGTCTTCTTCTTCTTCTTCTTTATTGAGTGTTAACTAAATTGATGATGTTTTCCTAACAAATTTGTTAGGTATGAAACACTATATGTGGGGAAAATTTTTAGTGTGCTGGGAACACGACTCGGTACACAAGTGTTATAATACAAGTGGTTCGATACTTGAAAAAAAAAAAAAAAAAACACTTCCAACCATTTGTATTGTGAGTCTATGACACTTGGTGTACAAGGCCGTGTTGAAAGCACACTAAAAAGATCTCCATATATATGATCATTTATGATGGATGAGGATCCTCTTCGGATCCTCTTTGTGGGGATCATAGGGATCTTCACATCCTAACTGTTCATCGTACATCGTGCGGTCAGTTTTGACAGGTACTATTTGTGTGTTAATTTTAAATAAAAAAATTCAAATAATTCCTGACCGTACGATATACAATGAATGACTAAGATGTGAGGATCCTAAGATCCCCACCATTTGGATCAGATGGGATTCAAATCCATTTCTGACATCAGATTTTGAGTTTTAATGATAACGATAAAATAAAGAATAAAATGAATAGTACTTAGATTGACTTTTTAGTGTAAAAATATGATTTTTCGTTAAAATAAATACTACCGAAACTTTTTCGTTAAAGTTCCTTAATAATTGAATAATGGTCATGCAGTTTAAAAAGTTGTATTTTTCTTCTTATATGATGGATTAGGACACGACTAACTTTTACAAGTCCTCTAAAGTTCCTTGATCTGACTTCTCAATCTCAACAAGTTGAAATATATGGCGTGCTGACATAAGCTTCAAACTAATCTAGAAATATAGCGCTGCGTAATTAAAGATTATAATCCAAGTTTAATTGATCAACATAATGTTAATGAACAGTAAAAACGTTTGTGATTGCATGGAATGAAAAAACATGAGAGAATATTGTATAGTGAAGATAATAAGCGCACGTGTTTCATGAAGCATACTAATTATTACTTAGCATAGCTTGATTAACCTTCACCGGTAACTTAATTAATTAATTATTTTATTACGTATAATCGCCACCTGCGCTTTTATTTAGCTCTCTCTCTATATATATCTGTCCTCAACTCCTGCGAACTGCATCAGTTATAAACAGAAATATAGAGACCAAATAACAGTTACATAACTCCTGTGAATCCGTGATCATCACTAGTTGTAGTAACAGATATAGCTATAAAACGATCGATCGGAAAGCAATCATCAATATCGTCGTCGATCAACATGAATATTTTAATTAGCTTGCAACTTGTAGTCGGCTTGCTATTGTCTACTGTTGGCATCTTCCATTGCCAAGCTTTGTCTCCTCGTTACACTTTTGTGGTAATTACCTACTCATTATTTCCTTAATCTCGATGCAGTTCAGTTCTAAATTCTGATGCATATGTATGAATTGCATGCATCATGCATGCATGCCCATAGCTATATATATATATATATATATATATATATATATATATATATATATATATATATCTGTGTGTGATATATATGTATATACACTTTATAAACGATGCTCATGCATGTATGCTGATTTCAAAAATATTAATGAACTCATATCTTGTGTTTGTTTGCAGTTCAGTTTTAAATTCTGATGCATATGTATGAATTGCATGCATGCATGGCTATAATTATACATACCATGCATGCCTGCATCATGTACGCTGATTTCAAAAATATTAATGAATTGATGATATCTTCTGTTTGTTTGCAAAAATTAATTGTAGGTAGAAGAAACTTCATACAAACGACTGTGTAGCACAAAGAACATCTTGACTGTAAACGGCCAGTTTCCGGGACCAACATTGTATGCTCGTGCTGGAGATACTGTCATAGTGGATGTCTATAACAAGGGCAATCGTAACATTACCCTCCATTGGTAATTCATCAACTTTATACAGTGCATGTAATCTCATGCGGCTTTTACTTACTTTCACGACATCAGTACAATTCTGATCCATCTATATTTCAGGCATGGAGTTAGGCAACCGAGGAACCCATGGTCGGATGGTCCTGATTACATCACGCAATGTCCTATTCAACCAGGAGCTAGGTTTACCCAAACCATTATATTTTCCTCAGAGGAAGGGACCCTATGGTGGCATGCTCACAGCGAGTGGGATCGAGCCACCGTCCACGGTGCTATAGTCATATACCCCAAGAAGGGAGCCACTTACCCTTTTACCAAGCCTCACGCAGAATTACCAATCATCTTGGGTATGCAAATCAATTCAATCTTCAATCCCAAAACCACTTATAGGATAGCTAGCGCTTTTAAATAACTAAAAACGCTTGTGATAGCATTGGTTGCTAAAGTTAAAAGGTTTTTTTTGGGAATTTTTTACTTGTATTTTTATTAATTAAGAATTTCGATTGTGTTCTAATGAAAAGATTTCTCGTAAAAAAACTTATGAACATAAGTGATTTCTATATAAACATTTCCAAATTACGATCCTTATTTTTCTGCAAATCGTTACTTTGAAAATTGTAGGAGAGTGGTGGAAGGAAGATATTGGACAACTTTACGATGAAACGATTCAAAGTGGAGGGGACCCTAATACTTCAAGTGCTTACCTCATCAATGGTCAACCCGGCGATCTCTATCCTTGCTCAAGACCAGACACATTCAAGCTCATAGTTGATTACGGCAAAACCTACATGCTCAGACTAATCAACTCTGCCGTGCAGGAGATGATGTTTTTCGCCATTGCCAATCACAACGTCACGGTTGTAGGCTCAGATGCTAGCTACACCAAGGCATTTTCAACAGATTATGTAACCATATCTCCCGGGCAAACCATTGATCTCTTGTTAAATGCCGACCAAAGCCCCAACAACTACTACATTGCTGCTAAAGCCTATGTTGCCGCGGCTGGAATTCTCTACGACAACACAACCACCACCGCATTACTCCGATACAACGGAAGTTCTAGTTCAACCCCTACTTCGTTGCCTAATCTTCCTTCCCATAACGACACCAACGCCTCAGTTCACTTTACCAGTAAACTCAAAAGCTTGGCTGATAAAAACCACCCTGTTGACGTGCCACACAAGATAACAACTCCTTTGTTTTTTACACTCTCCATCAACACACTACCCTGCCCGAGTAATTCATGTACTGGGCCTAATGGGACACGTTTTGCCACCAGTATCAACAACATTAGCTTTGTCGACCCTACCATTGACATATTGCAAGCTTACTATTTCCATGTCAATGGGGCATTTGGAACTCGCTTTCCAAATTCCTCGCCCTTGCTGTTTAATTTTACAGCTCAGGACTTGCCGTTGTACCTACAGACGCCAAAGCAAGGGACGGAGGTGAAGATACTGGAGTACAACTCAACTGTGGAAATTGTGTTTCAGGGGACAAATTTGGTGGGAGGAGATGACCATCCGATGCATCTCCACGGATTTAGTTTCTACGTTGTGGGACGGGGGCTTGGGAATTTTGACAAGGACAAGGACCCTTTGACGTATAATCTTGTTGATCCTCCTCTTCAAAACACCATCGCTGTCCCTATAAATGGTTGGACTACCATTAGATTCAAGGCAGACAATCCAGGTACGTAATTATGAAGACGTTCATCATCTCTAGTGCATATATTATCTTAAGGGGCCGTTTGATAATAACCATATCAATTTCCAGTTTCCAGTTTTAGTTAACAGCCCCTAATTAATTATATATTAATGAATGATAATTAGATCATGTAAATTGTTCTTGTTCTTCTTGTTGTGTGCAGGCGTTTGGTTTATGCACTGTCATCTGGATCGACATATGTCATGGGGCATGGACGTGACGTTTATAGTGAAAAATGGAAAGGGCGTAGGAGCGCAAATGCTACCTCCGCCACAAGGAATGCCTCCATGTTAACAACTGTTACAAAGCTTTCGAGCTGGATTCTGTTGGAAAATTAATTAATAAAAAATATTATTATTTATGATTTCCTGTGGGCTAAGGATATTATAGTTTCTTACCCATTAAGACTTGAGTTTGCTTTAGTTTTCACTATATATATAGTAATGTTTATATATGTAGCTTCAGTTTGTAGCCGTCTCGGCAACCTTAATTATTTGTTTTCTGTTTAATAAAATAGTGTTCATTGTTTATCTTCCCGTTGGTTTGTAGTACTCTATTGTTGAACTTGTTCATGGCAATAAATTTGGACTACATGTAGTCAGTCCTTTCAATACCATTTTGTACTAGGAACTCTGACTGGCAGTGGCCGTGGCCAGGATATAAATGTCATAAAAATTTACCTGGTTTTGTATTGTCACCAACTTGGTGGCCGTCGATGACTCAAGAACAAGATGAAAATTTTCCATCAAAGAAATGACGATCAATGCGCATTGTATTAGCACTAAAATTAAAATTTACTTTGCCTTATTTTCAAAGATTGGTTCAACTTTCAAATATACATGGTTCATGAAAAAAAAAAAAAAAAAAAATTGACAGCCACAGCCCATACGCAATGGATTATCTAAAACAACTCTAGTAGTAAGATTATTCTATACTCTGAAGTTTTAACCATTAGATCATTGGCCAAAACATATTAGGAAGAATGTGTGCTACTGCTGCTACACAACCTCCTCAATTCCCCTGCCACTTCTTCCATCGCAGGCCTTTCGGCACTACTCATCTTAAGGCAACTCTTTGCAAGCTCCGCAACTGCTCTGAGTTGCTCTCTGTTACCCTCGTTTACTAGTTGTGGCACAACGATCTGAAAGATGTCATTTTGTTCTACAGAAGAAACGAAATGGGATGTTATGATTCTCCGGTTTTCTGGTCTGTTAAAGGACAATGGCATCTCTCCCGTCAAAAGTTCTAACAAGACGACTCCAAAGCTATATGTTGGTGTGTAACCCTTCAGCTGAAGTTTGGAGGGAAAGATCAGTTTAAATGCTTTGTTTCTGATTTAATCTGAACCATTGGATCATGGTCCATATGGAAGTTTAATCTTGTATTTGGGTTAAGAAGTAGAATGAGACAAGTGGCATTATCTCATAGGGTAATAGCAATTAAGGGTTAAGATTATCTTGTATGCAGTTAAGTGAAGGATCTCCCTTCCTTTTCTATGTAATTCGAAAACAGAAACTTGTGAGAAAAATTAAGTAATCTGAAGCATATTCCTCCATCTTCTCTCTACAAAATTTCTCTCTCTAAATTCTCTGTCGATTGCTGCTAACATTGCAGACCGCAGAAAACCCTCATACACACACACACACTCTAACATGGCCTCAGAGCCCGGTTCCGTATAAACTGGGCGTGAACTCTGTGAGTGCGATTGAGCTACATCTTTGAGCTCAAATCGAATCTGGAAATTGAGAATTTTCTGAATCCAAGTCTAACATGACTGGGTCAGGTACTGTCGAGCTTAGAGCTCCGTTGTTCAATGGAGAGAACTATGAATTCTGGAGGATTCGTATGACAACTATACTCAAATCGTATGGTTTGTGGGAGTTGGTTGAAAATGGGTTTGAGCCACCAGATCCAAAGGTTGCGAAAGCTGTGGTTGATGAAACGGAGAAGGAGACATCGGAGGAGGTGTCATTCCGTGAGATTCTCATGAAGGATGCTCGTGCGCTTGGGATGATTCAAGGCGCAGTCTCGGATCAGATCTTCCCCAGAATCGTGAATGAGGAGACATCTAAAGGAGCTTGGGACATTTTAAAAGGTGAGTTCCGAGGAGATAAACAAGTTAGAAATGTCAAATTGCAAGGGTTACGTAGAGATTTTGAATATACCTGTATGAAGGATAGTGAATCGTTATCTGTATATCTCTCTAGATTGTTTGACATTATTAATCAAATGAAGAGTTATGGAGAAGAATTGTCTAGGGAGAGAATTGTGGAGAAATTGCTTATTAGCCTTCCAAAAACATATGATGCAATCTGTTCTATGATTGAACATTCTCGAGATCTTGAAACCCTTGAGGTTCAAGAGGTTGTTGCTTCTCTAAAAGGATTCGAGCAGAGGCTTGACTTGCATGCTGAATCTTCAACTGAGAGAGCATTTGCAAGCTTACATGTTGCAACCAAGGGTGCCAAAAGTGGTGGTTTCTCTGGAAATCTGAGATCTCAAGAGAACTGGAATTCTAGGGGAAGAGGTTGGGATCATAAGCCTAACTTTGGTCAGAGGCAAAACAATGTTCAGAGAAATTGGGATCACATATCCAATTCTGCTCAGAAACAAAACATAAGTCAGAGAAATTGGGATCATAGGCCTCACTATGCTCAGAGGCAGAATAATTCTCAGGGTGAATGCAAATGGTGCGACAGATTACATTATGGGAAGTGCTGGTATGAGGGTAAACCAAAATGCACTGGTTGTGGGAAACCAGGTCATTCTGTGAAAGAATGTCATGAAAACAAAGGGATGCAGAAAGTCAATTATGCAAGGCAGATGGGAGAAACAGGGTCATTGTTCTATGCTTGTAATGCAGTGACTGATGTGAAAGTAAATAACTCATGGTATATAGATAGTGGTTGTAGTAACCATATGACAGGAGATGAGAGGCTATTGGTGAATGTTCAGAAAAACTTGACATCTAAGGTGAAGATGGGAACTGGAGAGATTGTTCAGGTGGCAGGAAAGGGAACATTGGTGATTGAAACCAAATTGGGAAGAAAACATATACAGGAAGTCATGCTTGTTCCTGGACTTGAGGAAAACCTTCTCAGTGTAGGACAAATGATGGAACACGGCTATTATTTGTTGTTTGAAGGAGATGTGGTAAATGTCTTTGATGGTTGGTCGCTTGATAATCTGGTAGTAAGAGTGCATATGACCAGCAACAGGTGTTTTCCTTTGACTATGATGCCTGCAACACAGAGTGCACTAAGAGCAAGTGTCATACATTGCTAACAGATATGGCATAAGAGATTAGGCCATCTGAATGAGAGAAGTCTCAAACTACTTGAAGAACAGGAGTTAGTGCATGGGTTGCCTCGGTTGGAAATGTCTGCCACTGTGTGTGAAGGTTGTATGTTAGGCAAACAACACAGGGACTCTTTCCCTTCCAGATCAACTTGGAGAGCTCAGTATCCACTGGAGCTAATTCATACAGATATTTGTGGTCCAATGCAAGTTGAATCACAATCTGGAAATAAGTACTTCTTGTTGTTCACTGATGATTGTACTAGGATGACCTGGGTATATTTTCTGAGAAATAAGTCTGATGCATTTGGATGCTTTAAGAAGTTTAAAGCAATGACAGAGTTACAATGTGGATATAAGGTGAAATGCCTCAGAAGTGACAGAGGAGGTGAATTTCTTTCTACAGAGTTTATTGAATACTGCAGTGATTTGGGAATTCAGAGGCAATTGACTATGGCTTACACTCCTCAGCAAAACGGAGTGTCTGAGAGAAGGAATAGAACTGTAGTAGAGATGGCAAAATCAATGTTGCATGAAAAGAACCTTCCATACATGTTTTGGGCAGAAGCTGTTAATACTGCAGTTTATTTGCTCAACAGATGTCCATCTAAAGCCTTAAGAAAGACAACACCATTTGAGGCATATACTGGAAGAAAACCAGGGATTGCTCACTTGAAGATATTTGGTTCAATTTGTTATGTGCACATACCTCCTAATCTCAGGCATAAGCTGGAAGAAAACAGTCATAAATGTATCTTTGTAGGCTATGGTGCAAGTGAGAAAGGCTACACGTTGTTTGATCCAGTCTCAAGAAAAATTATTCTTTCAAGAGATGTCATGTTTGATGAGAATGCATCATGGAATTGGGACTGTACTGCGAACACATAAGTGAATTTTCCAGTTACCACTGAACATAGAAATGTTGATGAGATGTGTGAGATTAGTGGGAATACTCATTCTGAGAGATACACCGTTTTTCAGAGTGAGAGTGTGCCTGATAGAACTCAAGTGTATGATGATACACCTAAGAAGTGGAGAAGCATGAATGAGATAATGGCTCAGTGCAACATATGTGTTATTGAACCTGAAAGCTATGATGATGCAGCTAAGGATGACTCATGGAGAAGTGCAATGAGAGCTGAAATAGAGATGATAGAGAAGAATAACACTTGGCAGCTTGTGGAGAGACCATATGATAAGCCTGTCATAGGTGTTAAGTGGGTCTATAAGACTAAACTAAATTTGGATGGAACGGTGCAGAAGAACAAAGCTCGTTTGGTGGCTAAAGGCTATTCACAAAAGCCTGGCATTGACTATAATGAGACCTTTGCTCATGTGGCAAGGTTAGACACTATTAGAACCCTGATTGCTCTTGCTGCACAGAAGAAATGGAATCTATATCAATTGGATGTGAAGTCTGCTTTCCTCAATGGGATACTGAAAGAGGAAGTATATGTTGAGCAGCCACAAGGGTTTGTGAAGGAAAATGAAGAAACTAAAGTGTACAGATTACACAAGGCATTGTATGGCCTAAAACAGGCACCAAGGGCCTGGTATGATGAAATTGATACTTACTTCAACAATGTTGGGTTCAAGAAGAGTTCAAGTGAAGCAACATTGTATGTTAAAGCAAGAGAAGACTCAGGTATCATTATTGTCTCCTTATATGTAGATGATATTGTATACACTGGTAGTAGTTCACAAATGCTTGAGGAATTTCGAAATGACATGATGAAGCATTATGAGATGACTGATCTGGGGTTGTTACATCATTTCCTTGGGATGGGTGTGCTACAAACTGAGGACAGTATCTTCATACATCAGAAGAAATATGCATAGAAATTGCTTGAGAGGTTTGGTCTGAAGGATTGCAAATCAGTGGCTACTCCACTTGCAATGAATGAGAGATTAAGCAAAGATGATGGCAGTAAGGCTGCTGATGAAGTAGAATATAGACAGCTTGTTGGAAGTTTGCTCTGTTTGACTGCAACAAGACCTGATGTGATGTTTTCAGCAAGTTTATTGGCTCGGTTCATGCATAATCCCACCATGAAACACATGGGAACAGCTAAGAGAGTACTGAGATACAATCAGGGAACAATGGATTTTGGAATTGTCTTTGAAAAAGGAAAAGCAACTACTCTGATCGGTTATTGTGATAGTGATTGGGCTGGTAGTGAGGATGACATGAGAAGTACTTCAGGGTATGCATTCTCGCTAGGATCTGGCATAATTTCATGGGCTTTGATTAAACAAAGCACTGTGGCACTATCCACTGCAGAAGCAGAATATGTCAGTGCTGCAGAAGCCACTTCCCAAGCTAAATGGTTGAGGTTTGTGCTTGAAGATTTCGGAGAAGAACAAATAGAAGGGACTCAGATCATGTGTGATAACACATCAGCCATTGCTATGGCAAAGAATCCTGTTCTCCATCAGAAGACAAGACACATCAGCAGAAAGTTCCACTTCATCCGAGAAGCAATTCAAGCCAAAGAGATAGAATTAGTATGCTGCAGAACTGAGGAGCAAATTGCAGATATACTTACTAAAGCCTTGCCCAAAGATCGGTTTGCATATCTAAGAGAGCTTCTTGGAGTCAAATCAGCTAAAGGGTTAGAGGGGAGTGTTGGTGTGTAACCCTTCAACTGAAGTTTGGAGGGAAAGATCAGTTTAAATGCTTTGTTTCTGATTTAATCTGAACCATTGGATCATAGTCCATATGGATGTTTAATCTTGTATTTGGGTTAAGAAGTAGAATGAGACAAGTGGCATTATCTCATAGGGTAATAGCAATTAAGGGTTAAGATTATCTTGTATGCAGTTAAGTGAAGGATCTCCCTTCCTTTTCTATGTAATTCGAAAACAGAAACTTGTGAGAAAAATTAAGTAATCTGAAGCATATTCCTCCATCTTCTCTCTGCAAAATTTCTCTCTCAAAAATCTCTGTCGATTGCTGCTAACATTGCAGACTGCAGAAAACCCTCATACACACACACACTCTAACACTATAAACATCACTCTTATCTGTCAACTGGCCTGTATGGAGATATTCGGCGTCTAGATAACCAACTGTCTGCTGTACCAATGTTTTCATCTGGGATTCATTACTAGGGACCCGGACCAACCTTGAAGATCCAAAACCGAAGACCTTGGTCACAAAACAATCGCTTATAATATGTTGGAAGAGTTGACATTTCCATGAATGATTGGTTTTGATGAGTCTGCTGCAGAATGCAGATAAGCAAGAGCAGCTGCAGATTCTGAGGCTATCTTTAAAAGAATATACCAAGGCAATGCTTTTTTCCCATTAACAAGATGAATGTAGTCGAACAAGGTCCCGTTGCTGGCGAGTTCATAGACCAACATGGGTGCTTCAGTCTCTAAACAGCAGCCCAAGAACTTCACCACATTTTCATGGTTGGTTTTGGTAAGAGTGACAATCTCATTTATAAAACGCCCGATTTGGCCCTCCTGCACTACTGTTTCCGTTATGGCCACAATCGCACCGTTGGACAAAAGTCCTTTGTGAACCTTTCCACTCCCTACTGTACTATGTGGCAATTGACTAAAAAGCTCTTCCTTGGATCACTCCGGGAAGCTGAGGTTGAGAGGCTGAATGAGCAGTCGTGGCGGGAAGTGATGGAAATCCTCTTTGCCATCACTATTTTCAGGCAGGACTTTTCGGTCTCGTTTCTTGCTAGGGTTACGGCTCTGTTGTTGATCAAGGCTTTGCATTGGTTGGCTCAGAAGAGGGTTGAGTACATCGAGACTACTCCGTCCGTGTCCATGCTGTCTCATGTTCGGATTGTCTCCTTTTTGGGTTTCTTGCTTGTTCTAGATAGTCTCTTTTTGTACAGTTCTATTAGCAACTTGATAAGGACACAAAAGGCCTCGGTTTCCCTCTTCTTTTCGTTCGAGTAAGTGCTCCATCTTAATGCTTTGTATTTCTGATTCTTTTTGTTTGCGTTTGGGAACATGCTACATTTTATTTGATCAAACTCAGATAACTTAGGCATGTTTTAATCTGATGGTTAATATTGCATTAAGCTTCATTATATTGGAAATGAGTGGAGCAGTTCTATTATGTTGTCGTGGAAAGTGGTTGATAGGGCGAATGATATGAAGGTACATTGAATGATTTATGTCGAGTACGAAAGGCAATAGGGGAGAACTAATAGTTGTGACGGGATTATACAGAAAGCATTAGATATGAAAACCAATAATATGGACAAGTCATGAATTTCTGCACTCTTCAGTCTTTCTCATTTTAACAGCATCCATGATTTTGTATCTCAGGTACATGATACTAACAACAACAACAGTGTCAACATTTGTGAAATATGTTTTCTACTTTACTGACATGCTTATGGAGGGACAATGGGAGAAGAAGCCTGTCTACACGTTCTACTTGGAACTTATTCGGGACTTGCTTCACTTGTCTATGTATTTGTGCTTCTTCCTCGTGATTTTCACGTGAGTATTCTGTTTATCTTTAGGTTTAGATAAGTTGCTTACAGACACATTTTTTTTGCTAAATATGACACAATTTGGAGAACATGTTGGGCTCAATCTGTGTTGAATGCAACGTGTTTGGCTCCGTAGTGGCAGAGAAGCTGTGGACATGAAGTTAGAATATGATACAGTAGTTGGACCAAAATCCTACCAATTTAAATTTTAAGCATGTGGAGAATTTTGCTTGTTGACGTGCATAAGGTGAGGTTGTTCTATCTTGATTGATGTGGAGTATTGTCCCATCCCAGGTACTATGGTGTGCCATTGCACTTGATACGTGAGCTCTATGAAACATTTAGGAACTTTAAGATTCGCATTGCTGATTATATGCGTTATCGAAAGCTCACATCAAACATGAATGATCGATTCCCAGAGGCTACGCCTGAAGAGCTTAATTGTTAGGACTCCAGTGTACAGAGGAAGAATTAAAGAAAGACTGCTAAGTTAGGTAGGAAATTAAAATGTATTCATTTCATAAAAAACGAGGAGATACAATTGAGGGCTTATAAACCCATAAGCCAAAACAGACAAAAGGCTCAAGTGCTGAGTCATCCTCTAATAATTACTCTTAACCCCATAAGGATAATAACAAAAGGTAAAGAAGGTAGACCCGAGAAGGTTCTAACATGGCACCCCCCCTTAACAAGCCTGTCCTCAGGCGGCAAACTCAGGAAAACGAGTCAAGATAGAGTCCGCATCTTCCCAAGTGGCGTCATGCTCTGGAAGGCCTACCCATTTAATGAGCCAACGGGTGATGGCGCGGTTGTCTTGCTTGAATAGGCCACGCTGAAGGATCTTTTCTGGTGTCCAGATGAAGGCCCCATCCACTGAAACTGGTGGAAGAGTTGGTGTAGTCACTGTATGAGCACCTACCTTGGGTTTGAGTAAAGACACATGGAAGGTAGGATGAATCCGAGAGTGAGGAGGCAGGTCCAGAGTATATGCCACTTGGCCCACTCGAGCAAGCACCTTGAATGGTCCATAGTAGCGAGGAGCCAATTTGGGGCAATGCGTCTTAGACACTGAGGTCTGGCGATAGGGTTGAAGTTTAAGGAAGACCCAATCGTCGACGGAAAAGGTGCGGTCCGAACGATGTTTATTAGCCTGCTGGCGCATCCTGTGTTGGGCGAGTTGCAGATTTTCCTTCAATTGCCGAAGCAATGCATCTCTATCGCGAAGGGTGACATCTACCAGATGAACCGGAGAAGAGCCCGGAAGATAAGAGGACACTGTTGGGGGTGGGTAACCATAAACTGCCTGAAAGGGGGTCATTTGTATGGCCGCCTGATAGGTAGTATTATACCACCACTCGGCCCAAGGAAGCCACTGTATCCAATCCTTGGGTTTGTCACCAACAAAACTGCGCAGATAGTGTTCAAGGGTGCGGTTGAGCACTTCGGTTTGGCCGTCAGATTGTGGATGATAAGCCGAACTCTTACAAAGATGGGTGTGTTGCTGTTTAAAGAAGGCAGTCCAAAAGGCACTGATAAAGATGGGATCCCTATCACTCACAATGGAAGCCGGCATGCCATGAAGGCGAAAGACTTCTTGAATAAAAACATCGGCAATTTTAGCGGCAGAATAGGGGTGTTTGACCGGAATGAAATGACCATACTTGGATAGGCGATCCACGACCACCAAGATAGCATTACGGCCGTGGACCGAGGGAAGACCTTCAATAAAATCCATTGCAATGTCCTGCCAGACGTTGGTGGGAATGGGCAGGGGTTGCAACGGACCAGGGGGTTTAATGGTCTCATACGTCGTCCGCTGGCATGTGTCACAGGCAGCCACAAACCGTTTAACATCCGTTTTTAGCCCCGGCCAATTGAAATTGAGTGTTAACCTCTTGTAAGTGCGGAGAAAGCCCGAGTGTCCCGCAGACGGTGAAGAATGAAACTCGGCAAGGAGACATGCCCGCCAAGGGGAAGAGGCTGCGACGAAAATGGGAGCGACGCCCTTGTTTGGTCTCATAAATCCGAGCAAGTTCAATCGCACGGGCCAGGGAAAGAGGGCGTTGGGCCACCACGTCATCTTGCAAGTCCTCCTTGAGTCCGCCCAAAAAAGCTCCTAAGAGTTGCTCATCCGACCAATCAGGAGTCCGACAAGAAAGCCGAATGAAACGGCCGACATAATCCTCTACTGTCCCAGTTTGGGTGATGTGCGACAGAGCCATGTGAAAATTGAGAGATTCTGCAGGTCCAAAACGTTGCAGCAACTGGGTGGTGAAGGTCGTCCAAGAGGAGAGAGGAAAACGGATCTTGAACCACCGGAACCAGTGAGCGGCGTCGCCCCCAAAATGAAGACCGGCGGCCGTGGCTCGGCGAGGGTCCTCAACCTCATGGTAGTCGAGAAACTCTTCGGCCATGGCGAGCCACCCATACGGATCGTCCCCGAAAAAACGTGGAAGCTCAATCTTCAAGTGGCGATGCGGCGAAACCGGGGAGGGAAGGTTTGGGTAGGGGTGGGTGGACTGTGGGTCGGGGCCGAGGGTGTGGCCAAGAGGACCACCCGAGAAGTGGGGGTGGGATCGGACTGGGGGTGGACGACCAGTGGGATGGGTAAAAAGTGGGAAGGGGGTATGGGCCGAGAACAAGGTGGAGGGTCCGGCTACAGACGGGGAAGGAGAAGGGAAAGTGCCCCAGGTGGGCGGGGGAAGGGTGGTGTGGGTAGTGGTCGCTGGCCCAGAGCCGAGTGAAATTGGAATGGAACCAATCGGAATGTGTGAAACGGGTTGGGTTGTGGGTGGGTTTTTTAGAGAGCGAAGCTCATCGAGGAGGGTTTGCTGAAATTGGCTCTGCTGATCTTGGTGGACATTCAAACTGGCGAGAGACTGTTGCAAATCCGCCATATGATGCTGCAAGTCATCTTGACGAAGGGTCATCAGTGTCACGGCCTCTTGGAAGCCATGGAGCTGGGAAATGATTTGCTGCTGCTGAAAGTCCAGGTCGAGCTCGGTCTCCGAAACCTCAGCCACCACCGCAGAAGCCTTGCTTTTGCCCATGGATGCAACGCCTGGCTCGGATACCAATTGTTAGGACTCCAGTGTACAGAGGAAGAATTAAAGAAAGACTGCTAAGTTAGGTAGGAAATTAAAATGTATTCATTTCATAAAAAACGAGGAGATACAATTGAGGGCTTATAAACCCATAAGCCAAAACAGACAAAAGGCTCAAGTGCTGAGTCATCCTCTAATAATTACTCTTAACCCCATAAGGATAATAACAAAAGGTAAAGAAGGTAGACCCGAGAAGGTTCTAACATTAATGCGTAAGTTTAGAGCCTGTTTGGTACTCTACTTGAATTCAACTTTTTAAACTCAAAAACAATTTTCAAGTTTTAGGCCTTAAAAACTTGTTTGGTAGGACTATTTTCAAAAACTGAATTCAAGACTAACTCAAAAATATAGTCTATTCTCTAAAAACACAAAAAATGAGTTTTTAGAGTTTTTAAACTTAAACTCACTCCTTTATTTTCTCTTCCTCCTCCCCTCTCACTCCAAATCTCTCTCTTTCTTCCTCTTCTCTCCTCTTCTCTTTTATTTTTTATTTTTTATTTTTTTACCTTTTTCGTCTCTCCTCCGATCCGCTCTCTTCATTCTCTCAGTTCTTTTTTTCACTCCTCTTCCACTCTATCTCCTCCGATCCTCTTGCTTCTTTCTCTTTCCTCCAATCATCTCTTACTTTCTTTCCTCCTCTGTCCTCTTTCTCTCTCGACCCCCTATTTTTGGATTTCTTTGTCTAGTTTAAGTTGTAAGATTTAAAATTTTTAAATTGCATACCAAACAAGTTTTTGAGTCTCAAAGAAAATTGTTTTCAAGAAAATTTCTTAAGAAATGTTTTGAGAAATTATAAAAAATTTCAAATAAGATACCAAACAAGCCCTTATATTCTAATTAGTTTCAAGTGTTGTAATTATCAAATTCTGCATATTGGAGTCTTAGTTGTTGATGATCAATATACAGAAGTGACGCAACTTGTATCATTTGCCATGAAGAGATGACAACAGCCAAGAAACTATTATGTGGACACCTTTTTCATGTCGCTTGCCTACGATCATGGTTAGAGCGACAGCATACCTGCCCTACTTGCAGAGCCCTAGTTGTACCTCCTGACAGTGGGACAGGTACAGCTGGACATAGGGGTTCACAGTCAGATGCTCACCAACAGGGTAAACTTCTGAGCGGTGCAATTTGTATTGTATCTTTTAGTTTCTGTGTGACAATCATAAGGTCCGATATTTGGTTATTGAAGGAAAATAACTCTGTAGTTTTTAATTTCAGAACTTTGTAGTTTTTAAATCTACATTTCCTTTTCCTTTATATAAGATAATTATTGAGGGTAAAGAAAAACGAAGGCACCAATAACATGCCAGTTGGATTTCATGCTCTTTGTTTATATAATCTATTTTGATCATTTGAGACTCTGATCTTTTGTTCAGTATAAAATTGTGGCGAGTTGACTGATGATTTTAATTGGGAACAGGGACAGGCACAACGGCTCAGGGTGGTGGAGTTGCTGGTGATAATGTGAGCCAACATGAAGCCAGGCTCCAAGCTGCTGCTGCTGCTGCGTCAATATATGAGAAGTCTTATGTATATCCTTCTGCAAACAGACTAGCATGGTAATGACACCTGTTGCCTAAGTTAAGGTTTACATTTTTATTGGTGGAGTGATCATATGTGTCGATTGTATTTTAATTGATTCCTAGGTTGTCCCCGGAGCCAACGTGGCCTATGGGGAGAGGGTGGGCAGCGATTCAAATCTGACAGCTTCTCAGCTGGAGGCCCAGATTGAGGTATTAAAGAGAGGATGAATAACTTTTGTTGTGATCTCGTGGTCGTTACCCCCGATTTCTCCTGCTTAGTAACTGCTTTTATTGTACAGATCCTGCAGAATCAGCTTCAAGTTTTACAGAAACCAAAACCAGAGGAAAGTGTGGACATGGGCCCAACAACGGCATCTTTGGATGGCAAAGGAAAGAGTATGGCAGCTTCGTCATCTGTTTCGGACTGTGGACTACCATTAAAACACAAAGTTTTCACTATATATACAGTAATGCTAATAGATTTGAGTTTGCTTTAGTTTTCACTATATATACAGTAATGCTAATAGATTTGAGTTTGCTTTAGTTTTCACTATATATACAGTAATGTTTATATATGTAGCTTCGGTTTGTAGCCGTCTCGGCAACCTTAATTATTTGTTTTCTGTTTAATAAAATAGTGTTAATAGTTTATCTTCCGTTGGTTTGTAGTACTCTATTGTTGAACTTGTTCATGGCAATAAATTTGGACTACATGTAGTCAGTCCTTTCAATACCATTTTGTACTAGGAACTCTGACTGGCAGTGGCCGTGGCCAGGATATAAATGTCATAAAAATTTACCTGGTTTTGTATTGTCACCAACTTGGTGGCCGTCGATGACTCAAGAACAAGATGAAAATTTTCCATCAAAGAAATGACGATCAATACGCATTGTATTAGCACTAAAATTAAAATTTACTTTGCCTTATTTTCAAAGATTGGTTCAACTTTCAAATATACATGGTTCATGAAAAAAAAAAAAAAAAAAAGCTGACAGCCACGGCCCGTACGCAATGGATTATCTAAAACAACTCTAGTAGTAAGCTTATTCTATACTATGAAGTTTTAACCATTAGATCATTGGCCAAAACATATACTTACAATAGTTGTCGGCGACTCGGCGTGAACTAGCTTAGGAAGAATGTGTGCTACTGCTACCACACAACCTCCTCAATTCCCCTGCCACTTTTTCCATCGCAGGCCTTTCGGCACTACTCAACTTGAGGCAACTCTTTGCAAGCTCCGCAACTGCTCTGAGTTGCTCTCTGTTACCGTCGTTTACTAGTTGTGGCACAACGATCTGAAAGATGTCATTTTGCTCTACAGAAGAAACGAAATGGGATGTTATGATTCTCCGGTTTTCTGGTCTGTTAAAGGACAATGGCATCTCTCCCGTCAAAAGTTCTAACAAGACGACTCCAAAGCTATAAACATCACTCTTATCTGTCAACTGGCCTGTATGGAGATATTCGGGGTCTAGATAACCAACTGTCTGCTGTACCAATGTTTTCATCTGGGATTCATTACTAGGAACCCGGACCAACCTTGAAGATCCAAAACCGAAGACCTTGGTCACAAAACAATCGCTTAATAATATGTTGGAAGAGTTGACATTTCCATGAATGATCATTGGTTTTGATGAGTCTGCTGCAGAATGCAGATAAGCAAGAGCAGCTGCAGATTCTGAGGCTATCTTTAAAAGAATATGCCAAGGCAATGCTTTTTTCCCATTAACATGATGAATGTAGTCGAACAAGGTCCCGTTGCAGGCGTGTTCATAGACCAACATGGGTGCTTCAGTCTCTAAACAGCAGCCCAAGAACTTCACCACATTTTCATGGTTGGTTTTGGTAAGAGTGACAATCTCATTTATAAAACGCCCGATTTGGCCCTCCTGCACTACTGTTTCCGATATGGCCACAATCGTACCGTTTGACAAAAGTCCTTTGTGAACCTTTCCACTCTCTACAGGACTAAAAGTGTGAATCTGGTTGTAATAGTCAGCAGCCACCTTTAGCTCTTCGGACGTAAAAATTTTTGGGCTTTCATGTGAAGAAATGTGCTGCTCTAATAATAGACCTCCATTTTTCTGGAAGAACTTGACTTTGAGATTAATGAACTTATGTTTCTTCACACTGAAATAAACCCCGGAGATCCCAAACATAAGAAATGCGCAAAGAAGTCCAAGACCTGCAAGGTTACATTTGATTATATATTTATATATATACGATATACGAGCCTAAGGGCTTGTTTGGTATTGCGTTAAAAAAAATTATGCTTTTCAAAATATTTTTTAAGAACATCATTTAAGGACAATTTTTTTAAGATTTAAAAATTTGTTTGGTATGAGATTAAATAACTAAAAAGAAAATAAAAAATATCCTACACCAACTCCTCACGGCTAGGAATTACTACTAAGTTCAACTGAACAGACATAAAGATCGACAGAGAAATGAGAGAGAAAGAGGAGAAAGATTCGGAGGGAAGGAGGAAGGTAGGAAAGAGAAAAAAAGGAGAAAGAGATTCAGAGAGAAGGGGCGAGAAAGAAAGTAGAGAAATGCTAAGATCAAGAGAGAAAATAGAAAGAAATGAGAGAGAGGACAAGTTGAGGAGAGGAGAGAGAAAGACATCATGGAAAAAGTGGGCGACCAGAGGAGAGATAAATTCATGGGTTTGGAGTTTAAAAAGAGTAATAGATCGTTTGGAAATACTTTTAAAATGATTAAAAGTGTTATTGGTGAAAATATTTTTGGAACTAATTTTTTGTAAAAATACAAGTAAATTATAAAAAAAGCACTTGAAGTGCTTCATAGAATAATTACATAACTGATGCTTCTTGTAGAAAACACTTCAAGTGATTATGAAACCTAAAAAAGTTTGGTCTAAAAATGTTTTTAGTCATTTTAAAATCATTTCCAAATAAGTAATAATGCTACACTTATCACATATTTGTATCATCTCTCTATTAGAGGTAAAGGCCACAACACATGTGGATCATATTTCATTAGAGAGATGATATAGATATAGCGAGTTTTAACGAAACAATGTGGGTACTGTTCACTTTTAACAAAGAACCACATTTTTACTTTTCTCTGGTATTATTCACTACATATTTATTTTTCATTTTTCATTAAAACTAAAGTTTTTTTAAACTTTTCGTTAGTTTTCCTATAGAAAATATATGGTAAGTGTAACATTTTTTTGTTTAAAAACATTAAAAAAATCCTTCTTTTTTTTTTTTAATGTTTTTGGAAGTATGCTTATTTTTAAGTTAATTTTGAGTTCAATTTTTCAAAACAGTCATACCAAATAAGTATTCAAAATGCAAAACTCAAAAAAAGTTATTAAGTTTAAAAAATTATATTCAAGTAAAATATCAAACAAGCCCTAAGAATTTACATTTAATTTACAGGGAGCAGAGCAATTATCAAGTAATAAACACTAGAGAGTAGAGAGGGTAAGAATTACGTACCTAAAGTGAGCTTCATCAGAAAGACACTGATGAGTGGAACTGAGATGTAACCTGTACCAGTTTTCCTATGGTAATTATATTCTTGGGTTTTGGTTGACAATGAAAAGCCACTTTGACCTTCGACTTTGTTCAGGGTATTGGTTGTGGTTGAGATTTCAAACCGTGAGCGACTGACACTCTTACCCATACTCTTTCGAAGCAAAACACGTAGACTATACAAATTAGGTAACATACTCTTAAAACACTGTGACGAATTTTTAAGTTTAGTAAGTGAACAACTTAAATCAGGTGACATGGAGCACATGTGGTTACTAGACTTCAAAAGTGGGACAACCTGCTCTGATACTATAAAAAAAGTTGGAGTTCCAGCATAAAACCAATTGACAATATTAGGAGTAGCCCAACTACTTATAAGCACATGTAAAGTTCTTTCTTTTTCCGACATAGCATTGATACTCTCATCAGATGCATCCATGGACGGGAGTGTGTATTGGAAGTACACGTTCTGTCGCGTGCTGGTGATGTTTGCTACTGTCAACGGAGGACAGATCAGCCTGGACTTGGATGCTGTGGCACCCAATCCCATAACAAACCAGAAAATGAAAGTAGCTGCAACAGTTATGTTTCCAGTACTCACTGCCTCAGGCACCAGAGACTTGATATTGCCTTCCCCTTTGGGAGTGGAAGAATTGCAACAACCCATGCGTATGATTGTGAACTTGTTTGCAGTGTCGGAGATTGCATGCGGTGTGGCTGTCAAGTACTCGGTCTCAGAGGTTGTATTGTGGGTGCCAGGACCAGAGGGCAACATTAATAGTGCTGCTTCAGTTTCAGTGGTGTTGCAGCTATTAGCAGAAACTTCGTTGTTTACGCAAACCTCAAGTTCACTTTTTCCCACTGAGAATGGTCTTGGATTTGGTAGGATATAAGAACATGATCCTTGGGAACTCGCAGACCAGTATTCGACCACAGAACATGATATTTCTCCTTTCTGGAGGCTGGGCTTGGCGTCGGCTTCTGATAATGCTGCCAACAAAAACAATGAAGGGAAAGTTAAAGTAAACCAACAGATTTTGCGCATCCTTTCCATCTTAATTGTCTTCCCTTCCTGAAAACTTGACTTGGGATTAGCTCATTCCCAATTCTGATCAGCTCCTACCCAAAATTTGTTGTGCTTTGGCTATTGCGGAACCGAAATTCAGATTACAACCTCACCAAAATACAAACTCTTGTCTACCTCATCGGAGAGATATTGCTCTTCAATATGAGAATAACAAGTACAAGATACACTTAAGTTAAACCAATCTAACCCAAACCCGAATCCCTTGTACACCCACTCAAGAATTTCTCCAAGAGTCTCACACTCACACCCACTCTCTGTTTTCTCTCATCTGTGTTCTCCTCGAATGATTTTTTCAATGCATGAAAATTGCCTCCACTTATAGGCATACACTAGCAACTATGCCAACAACCAGGACCAAAAAGTCTTTTAGTTCACATGACATATTCTTCAAGACCTCGCCTACCTAGCCTTCAACTTGCAATATTTTACTCCACCAAAGCCAAAAGCATTTAAGGAAGAGGAAACATGCAATTATGCAATACACAAAGTCACAAAGTTACACAAGCAAATGTGTTGCCAATCCATAATTACTCTCGCAGTCACCAAGTTACACAAGCAAATGTGTTGCCAATCCATAATTACTCTCGCAGTCACCGATCCTAGCTATGGCTAGGGTCAGTCCTCCTCTTCTCCTTTTCCACTTTTCTTTTCCTATTCTTCTCCTTGAGCTTCTGTTTCCCCCTCTGCAGGGGCATGATCGCCACTTTCTTCCAATTTCTTGTGCCACTGATTTCTTTGTTTGTAGCCCTTTTTTTCCTGGTTTCCTTCCTCCCTTCCACTTCCTTTTCACTTTTCCCCCTTTTTTTCTCCCTTCTCTCATCCTTTCCACTTTCCTTCTTTCTTCCTTCCTTCTACTTTTTTTCCCTTTTTTTCATTCTGTCGTTTATTCCTTTTTCCATTTCTTTGCATCTTCTTTCCATCTTTTTATCATTTTTCTACCACTTTCCTCATCACTTCACTCCATCTTTCACCCAATCAACCCAATCTTTCTTCGACTTCACATCCTGGTTTGGCTTCTCCATCTTTTGTACCGCGATTTTTTCGGTTTCATCCGGAAAGTGCAGTATAGTTTTCGCTCGGGTGTTCCCACCACCACCTTCCTTGGGATTGCCTTTGATGGCACTGTTGCTAGTGGGTTGCTCTTTCCCACTGGTTTCCTTCATTTTGGGTTTCACTTTGTTAGCCCGGTTACTAACGAGTTGCTTCTTCCCGCAAGCTTCTTCCGATGTGTGGCAGCTGTTTGGGTTAATATTTGAACATTAGGCTTAAACCAGGAAAGCTCAAGGATGCCAGATTAAAAGGGACTTGCCCGAAGCCCAGCACTGAGCCCAAAGGCAAATTGAAGCCTTCGCAGCCAAGCTACAGGCCACGTGGTCATAATTGAAGTGACAAGTGATAAAGACTAACCTATTACCAGCCAAAGAACACTTTCTAGTGACATTCCAAGTAAAAAGCTGATGACTCACTACCCTTCAAATGCTTTCGAGCAAGAGCAAAGTCACAGTAGTCGAGCTAATTTGTCTATAAAATAAGGAAGAGGCCCCAGAAACAAGGACACTTAACCAATCAAACAAACAAACATACAAACTCTGCTCTCAAGCTAGATTTGTATCCAAAAGTTGTAATCAGCCCAGATCTTAGTCCCTTTTTAGCGATAAGCTATTTCTTGTCTAGTGTAAAAGCTTTGCTATTTTCCTCAGTGATATAATATCGATTTCCTTGTGTAAACTTGTATACCATCTGTTGATGCACAAAACCGGATGGTCTTGGGACAACGTAAATCCGACCGTGAATCTGCAAGAAAGTAAAGAACACAAGATGTATCGTGGTTCACCCCAATGTTTGGGCTACGTCCACACTGATGTTGATATTGTTTCTCTGTAACTGTATGTATGGATTACAAGTGTGAGGGGGAGTCCCCCAGAGGAAGAGAAGAGAGGAGAGGACTTATTGTCAGAGCCTCCCTATTGTTGTCTCCCTTCTCTTGCCCATTTGTCTTTCTTCTAGTGAGGGGGGAGGAGTCCCATTTTATAGAATAAGGGGCTCCTCCTCTTTACAAGTGTTGTGGGCTTATAATGTGAGGCCCAAATACGAGGCCCATTATAATGTGGTACCAACAATAGTCCCCCAAGTCTTCAGTCAAGAGAGTCTTTTGGCTGGAGACTTCAAATCCAATCCATGTATGGGCCGAAGTGACTAGATGTTGTCTTGAACCAGTACTCGACATGAGGCAGCGTTCAACATAAAACAATACACGGCTAGAGGTATTACACGTTGCGAGGCTGCTCAGCTGGAGGCGATGCTCGTTGCGAGGCTGCTCGGCTAGAGGCTATGCTCGTTGCGAGGCTGCTCGGCTAGAGGCTATGCTCGCGGTGAGGCGGCTGAGGCTCGTGGCGTTCCTCATTGCAAGTATGTACTTTATGTCAACGTGCACTCAGTATGAGCTGATTCTCAACATGACTCGGGTCCGCTTGTCGGGTTCGCGTATTGGGTCTATGTGTTGGGTCTGTAAGTTGGGCCCGTGAGTCGAGGTTCGAGCTCAAGGGTGTCCACTCTCGTAAGTGCCCGAACGAATGGGTGTCTGAGTAAGTGGGTGTCCGGCTGGACAAGATATCACTATTCGGACTAAATATTTGCCACCATGAGCATGTGACCCATCAGTCTACAAGTTGTTAGACTTCTTTATCCAGCGACAATGTTGATCAGTAGAGCTAGTTGCTCAATAATTCCTGACAATAAATGACAGTATAAGTATGATTGTATAATGAATAAATCAAATTGACAAAGTTTGTCAGGGCAAAATATTGCACTATGTGCCTACCACAGTTAAATAATTTATTCAATGTGTGATAAATCATATGTTGCGTAAGTGACATAGTTAAGGGCAGTCACAATATCACTAGATGATAATAACAAAATATCAAATAATAAACCGGTTTTAGGAGAAGACTTATCTTCTTCGTGTGATGATACATAATGATGGCCGTGCCCCCCTCCACCTCCTGCATTTGAATATATATATATCATTTCTTTTTAATGAGTGGATCTGGGTGGAATTCTAAAGGTAGTGGACACTATCATTTTCTATTTTCTGCTTTCGGTGCCATCATCATTCCCATTTCTTTTTATAATAATTTTTTCTTTCTTTTCTTCTCCTGTGCACGGTACCCACACACAACTACCCCACATTTTTTCTCTTTCTCTTGCTTTTCTTTTTCTGAAGAGTGGTTGACACCATCATTTTGTTTTCTTCTTTCTTTTTTTGCAGGTGGGTGGAACCATCATTTCCTTTTCATCTGATCGCAGTGGGGAGCCCATTTCGCAGTCTCGGTGGATTGCAGTGAGTGTGGATCATCCGGAAAACCAGCAGGAGCAGTAACGTCGGTCTTGGCGGGGGCGACGACGAAGGCAATGGAGATTGAGGAGTTGGAGCTTGCAGAGCAGCTAAAGCAGCCCTGAGTCCTGCATGCATGCTGTGACCGGAGTTGTTCTCCAGCTTGGCACTAGTCTCTGCACATATGGAGGACACTGTCCCTTCATACGCTAATGTCGATATGCCCTGTCTTTGCTTATGCTTGGGGTTGGCTGTGCAAATCACGGAAACACGCCCGCGACGCCTAACTGTCTTACAAAACTCACACATCTTCTTCACAGATGAACGCACCTTCATGACTACTGGTGGCTGATGGCGGCGTTTGGTTGGTAAAGAAATTGCACCGCCTCTCCTTCTTTCAGTGAAGTGATTGCTGCTTCTCTGTGTTCTTCTTGAAGTTGCAGTTGGAGTTGATAGTGCTTGCGTTGCCATTGGGTTCTTGGTTTTGTGCAGATCCGCGGTGGAGCTCGTGAGAGTTTCACGGTGGTGAGATGAAAAATTGAGAAAGAACCGACATAACTTTTCGTGTCGTTTCCCACAGACGGCGCCAAATGTTGATGCACAAAACCGGATGGTCTTGGGACAACGTAAATCCGACCGTGAATCTGCAAGAAAGTAAAGAACACAAGATGTATCGTGGTTCACCCCAATGTTTGGGCTACGTCCACACTGATGTTGATATTGTTTCTCTGTAACTGTATGTATGGATTACAAGTGTGAGGGGGAGTCCCCCAGAGGAAGAGAAGAGAGGAGAGGACTTATTGTCAGAGCCTCCCTATTGTTGTCTCCCTTCTCTTGCCCATTTGTCTTTCTTCTAGTGAGGGGGGGAGGAGTCCCATTTTATAGAATAAGGGGCTCCTCCTCTTTACAAGTGTTGTGGGCTTATAATGTGAGGCCCAAATACGAGGCCCAATATAATGTGGTACCAACACCATCCATCCCTTTTTAGCATATAACCCCTGTAAACTCAAAGAGAAGTGATTGCAAGAAGTTCAACCTTGCCATACAAGGTGAAATCTTGCCCAAAGCTCTTTGTTTGTTGTCTAAGTTAGAAGATCTATTGCTTAATGTATTCTTCAACATGTATTCAAGTTATTTCCACCTGTCTTCCTATTTTAAGAGTCTCATTTGCATCTGGATCTGGTCAGTTTAATGGATATGTTTTCATTTAAAACCAGCTTGGAACCAAACAAATGACTTAAGGGGATCTGGACTCCCTTCATTCGAACATACAAGACTATGAACTAAAAGTCCTTGTTTACAAGGCAAGAAAAAGAACTTAATGTGGACCTAACCCATCCACGACAATCCTTTGATAACAAGAAGTCCGAGTAAATTGGGGCGCAAGTAATTGACCTAACACACATTTGTTCTACATCTGCACTTGATTAGTTTTGATTGCAAGCCTCAAGGCCTACACCTAAGGCTCCATAAAGGCACCTTTCAAAACTAACTTTGTCCTCTTTTTATAGCACATCAATAAGCAAAAGCCCGACTACACATCCAAAGTGCCAATCGCTTAGGGAGCTGTGCTGAAGTTCGGGGATCATTCTTCAGAGAAATCTTCACCCGAACATAGTTTTGGCACGCCTGGTGATATCCATATTAGTCTTGTATGCCAAGAGAAAAAGAAGGAATAAGCAAACCTTCAGGTGCAACACAAAACACGGGCCACCCCAGTGTCTACCAAGATTGAGCATAACAAGTCATCCAGAGGATTTTCCTTCCCTGCAAGGACCAGCTATTCTAGAGAACCCAACTTCATCTGAGAAGTCAGGAGGAAAGGTGACCGATGAAGATTTGCAAGCTACCATGGTACAAGTATTGAAAAGTATAGAAAATATCACTTTGGAAACCAGATGAGAAGTAAACAGACTTTATTCTTTAATAGGGAGTTTGAAAAGAAGATTAGATCTAGAGTACTTTACTCCGAAAAATGGTTATGCCAGGGAACTGATGAGAAAGGCTAATCCTAAGAAAGAACCAGTTATCCCCCTATTTCCTTTGCTTGAGGAAAATAAGGATAAAGGAAAAAACCAAGGAAACAAGGAAGGATTTGGAGCTAGTCGGCTAGTGTTGGAGGAGATCCTAGAAGCGGAGTTGCCCGACCCCTTATTATTTTCACTAGATAGTAGGGGGTAGAGCGAGCAAGAAAGAAAGAAGTATGGGAAGCCCCAGTTAATCGGAGAATCCAGTGGAAAATGTGAGCCTACCAAGGCAAACAAGCCTCCTCTTTATAGGCCCCCACCATTGGCCAGTAAGGGAGGGGGTGCCAAGTGGAGACAGCCCGACCTAAAGAAGGACAATACAGCTAACTAGCAGCTCAGAGATGAGTTAGCTGAGTTAAGAAGGATGATGGCCCAGAATGCTCAACCGCAAGCTCGGCCGCAGTTCAGGATCACCTACCAAAAGCCATACCCAGAGTATATTGATGAACAGAATCCTTTTTCCTCTCAACTTCAAGATGCCCGCATTTCCAACTTTCAATGGAGAAGATGGCGGTGTATCCTCTAGAGATCACATCTTCAAGTTCTCCAACCATTGCATGGCATTTGAAGACAATCCTAATTATAAGTTAAGATTGTTAACTGAGGGCAAATGGAGATGGCTTTCCATGAGCAGTTCTATAGGATGGAGCCCGAGATGTCTATTAATGACTTAGTGGAGGTGAAGCAATATGAACATGAGTCTACAAAGGACTTCATGGTGAGGTTTAGAAGGACAAGAATGAGGTGCTAATTCCCTATCAATCATGCCCAACTTATATCCATTGCTCAGAAGGCTTTGAGGCTGCCTTTGAGGAAGAAGTTTTATGATGTACAATTCAATGAGTTGCAAGAGTTGGTGATTGCTGCCACAAAGTATGAAAAGTTGTTGCTTGAGGAACAGCAAGTGAAGCACTCATCTAAGGCTCCTCATTTTTACAAAAATAAAGTTGCAATTCACCAAGTGGAGTTTGAATAAGCTGGGCCAGAACAAAATGATGGCCATGGAAGATGATGGACATGTGTGCGGCATAGATGACTACCCCCTTCGAACCTTTAATAGTGAAATGGGTTAGTCCAACTAGTCAAGGATCAGAAAGTGATGATGAATGATGGTGGATTTGTCCCTATATATGAAACCCCCTAAATGCCAGAGTTATTTTTTTGATCTAACCAAGGCCTCGGAGATCTATGAATAGTTGGTGCGGGCAAGAGTGATCATGCCCGACAACACCAAAAAGATGCCTAAGCCAGAAAAGCTAAGGGAAAAAAAGTATTGCAAGCTGCATTATACCTTCAATCACTCCATAACCAACTGTGTCCAGTTCAGGGATTGGATACAAGACCTCATAGTGAAAGGAAAGTTGTTGTTGGAAAAACCACAAGCTAATATGATGATTGACACAGATCCCTTCCTAGAAGCCCCAATAAACATGATCAACTTGTCTTGGGCGGAAAAAGGGAAAGGGAAAACTACTTGGGAAGTGAAAGCAAAAAGAAGGCAAGTTGATAGACCAACATAAGGAACTATCAAGTTACCCAAGAAACCCAAAATAGCTATAGTTAAAGGACTAGTTTGTGTAGCAAATACCAGTGTAAATGTGAGTTAGAAGTGCCAGCATCAGGATCAATGATTGATCAAGAGTTGATCAAAACAAAAGAGAAAGAAGAACAAGAAGCTCGCAGAAGTATCATGCGGGCAGCTGAGAAAGAAACTTCTAGAAATGTTTTCCAAATATTCGGAGAGGATTCTCAACCAAAGGGCTTGTCAGAAGTGTTCAGAAATTACAAAACTTATGAAGAAGTCGAAGACAAAGAAGCCAAATTACCAAAATGGGTGGACGTGAAGCCACCCCAACCAAGCTATGTTGGTGCAGATGTCAGAATAAAGGGGAGGATAGTGATTCTAGTCACGACGAAGAATCCTGCCCGACTCGGGCGAAATTGGTATGTGGTTGGAAATGATGTAAGACTTGTCAAAGAAATGGGAGCCTCTATGATCAGGAGGGTTCAGAGGCAGCACAAAGCCCACATGAACTCACTAAAATTCCCTACTGCCTCGGAAACCTCTGAAAATGTGAAGTTTGAGAAAGTACCTCATAGGGGAAGAAGTCAACTTCATTTGAGAAGCAAAAAAGAGGTAGAAATAGCTAATAACAAGACTGAAGGGGAAGGAGATCATGTGCCACAAAGCCCTCATCCAGGAAAGTACAGAATCTTGAGGAGAGCTCAAGAGGATATGGTAATGATGCCAACCCCAAGATGGAGCCCAGAACCAATATGATTTGGAACTATCTTAACCGCACTTTGTTGGTTGATACTTTCTGCGAAGTTCCAGAATAAATGCCGAACTTTGGTATAGCTCGGGAAGAAAGGTTGCCCGAGCTGATGTTGTCAAAAAAAGCACAAGCCTGGTTAGATGAATTCATGGACCATATTGGGGGCAAGAAATATGACTTACCTGAACCTAGCAACTTCCACGTAAACATGACATACTATATAAGCAGATGAAAAAGGTGTGTAGAGGTGAGGATGATCTCATCCCCACGGATCTAACAGTTTCTAGTTTCTCTGGAGCCATCACTAGAACTCATGGGATATTATCCCTATAGGTTGACTTGGGCTCCAAGAAAATCACGCTAGCCTTCTTCGTTGTGGATAATACTTCTACCTATGGAGCTTTACTAGGTCGAGATTGGATTCATCAGAGTCTCTCTGTGTCTTCCACCCTACACCAACAAGTAGCAGTTTACCATGAGGAAAGAGCCATGGAACCAAGATTTTGGGAGATGATAGAGGCCGAGTCACGACCATTTCTCCCCACTACCAATGTGGCAGAAGCCAACTTTTATAATCCTAGTATTGGCATTCTCCAGTGCTAACTCCAGTGCTTAGGAGCTGATAAGAATGGCCACCCGACTAAGGTGACGGCCCAAAAGCTTCTGGAACAAGGACTATTCCTTACCAAGGAAGAATGGGATATGCCCCATATTGTCCAAACTCCTCAACACCAGTAATTTCAGAACAAATAAGAAAGGTCAAGTAGTTGTAGTCAGGTCCTAATCAAAAGACTGTTGGTTTATGGAAGAGAAATGAAGTAGAAAAGGGAGAACTTGGCAGAAGAACAAGAAGAAGAAGCTTCAAGCAACCAGAACAAAAGTGAAAAAGAGTTTTTTAGAAAGGAGTTGGAAGTAGCTATCCAAATGGCTGAATGTATATATGACCTGGATGGGCCAGAAGACTTGCCTGAAAGTCTAGAGTTAGTCAATTTTTTTTGTACAGAGCCTGACAAGCCACCACCAGAGGTACAAGACCCCTTAGAAACCATTGATTTGGGGACTAATGAAGATCTAAGGCCTATACAGATCAGTGGCCTGTTGGAAGTTGAAGTTCGGGCAAAGGTAGTCAGTCTTCTGCACGAGTTTAAAGACTGTTTTGCTTGGCATTACACTGAGATTCCAGGTTTAGATTCAACCTTAGTAGAACATAGAATGCCTATTAAGGAGGGATATAAACCTGTAAAGCAAGCTCCACGGATGGTGTCAAAATAGATCGAAGAAAAAGTCAAAGAAGAGATTGAAAGACTAGTGAAGGCTGGATTTATTAGGCCCCTAAATATGGCGAGTGGTTGACCAACATTGTACCTGTATTAAAGGCTATAACTAATGCAATTCAATGTTGTGTTGACTATAGAAACATTAATGGAGCTACACCTAAATATGAATATCTCATGCCCATGGCTGACTTATCTATGACACTTGGTGTACAAGGCCGTGTTGAAAGCACACTAAAAAAATCTCCATATATATGATCATTTATGATGGATGAGGACCCTCTTCGGACCCTCACATCCTAGCTGTTCATCGTACATCGTGCGATCAGTTTTGTCAGGTACTATTTGTGTGTTATTTTAAATAAAAAAATCGAATAATTTATGACCGCACGATGTACAATGAATGACTAAGATGTGAGGATCCTTAGGATCCCCACCATTTGGATCGAATGGGATCCAAATCCATTTCTGACATTAGATAGATATTAATTAATAAAGGAAAACTAATGAAAATGACTTGAAAACTTTGAGTTTTAATGATAAGAACAAAATAAAGAGTAAAATGAATAGTACCAAGATTAATATTTCAGTGTAAAAATATGATTTTTCGTTAAAATAAATAGTACCAGAATTTTTTCGTTAAAGTTCCTTAATAATTGAATAGTGGTCATGCAGTTTAAAGAGTTGTATTTCTCTTCTTATGATGGATTAGGACACGACTAACTTTACAAGTCCTCCTCTAATGGCACTTCGCCGTCTGGGCCTATCCAAATCAACCTTGATCTGACTTCTCAATCTCAACAAGTTGAAATATATGGCGTGCTGACATAAGCTTCAAACTAATCTAGAAATATAGCTCTGCGTAATTAAAGATTATAATCCAAGTTTAATTGATCAACATAATGTTAATGAACAGTAAAAACGTTTGTGATTGCATGGAATGAAAAAACATGAGAGAATAATGTATAGTGAAGATATTAAGCGCACGTGTTTCATGAAGCCTACTAATTATTACTTAGCATAGCTTGATTAACCTTCACCAGTAACTTAATTAATTAATAATTTTTATTACGTATAATCGCCACCTGCGCTTTTATTTAGCTCTCTCTCTCTCTCTCTCTCTCTCTCTCTCTCTCTATATATATATATATATATATATATCTGTCCTCAACTCCTGCGAACTGCATCAGTATAAACAGAAATATAGAGACCAAATAATAGTTACATAACTCCTGTGAATCCGTGATCATCACTAGTAGTAGTAACAGATATAGCTATAAGACGATCTATCGGAAAGCAATCATCAATATCGTCGTCGATCAACATGAATATTTTAATTAGCTTGCAACTTGTAGTCGGCTTGCTATTGTCTACTGTCGGCATCTTCCATTGCCAAGCTTTGTCTCCTCGTTACACTTTTGTGGTAATTACCTGCTCATTATTTCCTTAATCTCGATGCAGTTCAGTTCTAAATTCTGATGCATATGTATGAATTGCATGCATCATGCATGCATGCCTATAGTTATACATGCATATATGTATATATATATATATATATATATATATATATATATATATCTGTGTGTGTGATATATATGTATTACACTTTATAAACGATGCTCATGCATGTATGCTGATTTCAAAAATATTAATGAACTCATATCTTGTGTTTGTTTGCAGTTCAGTTTTAAATTCTGATGCATATGTATGAATTGCATGCATGCATGGCTATAATTATTCATATATTATGCATGCATGCATCATGGATGCTGATTTCAAAAATATTAATGAATTGATGATATCTTCTGTTTGTTTGCAAAAATTTATTGTTGGTGGAAGAAACTTCATACAAACGACTGTGTAGCACAAAGAGCATCTTGACTGTAAACGGCCAGTTTCCGGGACCAACACTGTATGCTCGTGCTGGAGATACTGTCATAGTGGATGTCTATAACAAGGGCAATCGTAACATGACCCTCCATTGGTAATTCATCAACTTTAGACAGTGCATGTAATCTCATGCTGCTTTTAGTTACATTCATGACACCAGTACAATTCTGATCCATCTATATTTCAGGCATGGAGTTAAGCAACCAAGGAACCCATGGTCGGACGGTCCTGATTACATCACGCAATGTCCTATTCAACCAGGAGCTAGGTTTACCCAAACCATTATATTTTCCTCAGAGGAAGGGACCCTATGGTGGCATGCTCACAGCGAGTGGGATCGAGCCACCGTCCACGGTGCTATAGTCATATACCCCAAGAAGGGAGCCACTTACCCTTTTACCAAGCCTCACGCAGAATTACCAATCATCTTGGGTACGCAAATCAATTCAATCTTCAATCCCTAAACCGCTTATAGGATAGCTAGCGCTTTTAAATAACTAAAAACGCTTGCGACAACATTGGTTGTTAAAGTTAAAAGGTTTTTTTTTTGGGAATTTTTTACTTGTATTTTTATTAATTAAGAATTTCGATGTGTTCTAATGAAAGGATTTCTCGTAAAAAAGCTTATGAACATAAGTTGTTTCTATATAAACATTTCCAAATTACGATCCTTATTTTTCTGTAAATCGTTAATTTGAAAATTGTAGGAGAGTGGTGGAAGGAAGATATTGGACAAATTTACGATGAAACGATTCAAAGTGGAGGGGACCCTAATACTTCAAGTGCTTACCTCATCAATGGTCAACCCGGCGATCTCTATCCTTGCTCAAAACCAGACACATTCAAGCTCATAGTTGATTACCGCAAAACCTACATGCTCAGACTAATCAACTCTGCCGTGCAGGAGATGATGTTTTTCGCCATTGCCAATCACAACGTCACGGTTGTAGGCTCAGATGCTAGCTACACCAAGGCATTTTCAACAGATTATATAACCATATCTCCCGGGCAAACCATTGATCTCTTGTTAAATGCCGACCAAAGCCCCCAACAACTACTACATTGCTGCTAAAGCCTATGTTGCCGCGGCTGGAATTCCCTACGACAACACAACCACCACCGCATTACTCCGATACAACGGAAGTTCTAGTTCAACCCCTACTTCGTTGCCTAATCTTCCTTCCCATAACGACACCAACGCCTCAGTTCACTTTACCAGTAAACTCAAAAGCTTGGCTGATAAAAACCACCCTGTTCACGTGCCACACAAGATAACAACTCATTTGTTCTTTACACTCTCCATCAACACACTACCCTGCCCGAATAATTCATGTACTGGGCCTAATGGGACACGTTTTGCCACCAGTATCAACAACATTAACTTTGTCGACCCTACCATTGACATATTGCAAGCTTACTATTTCCATGTCAATGGTGCATTTGGAACTCGCTTTCCAAATTCCCCGCCCTTGCTGTTTAATTTTACAGCTCAGGACTTGCCGTTGTACCTACAGACGCCGAAGCAAGGGACGGAGGTGAAGATACTGGAGTACAACTCAACTGTGGAAATTGTGTTTCAGGGGACAAATTTGGTGGGAGGAGATGACCATCCGATGCATCTCCACGGATTTAGTTTCTACGTTGTGGGACGGGGGCTTGGAAATTTTGACAAGGACAAGGACCCTTTGACGTATAATCTTGTTGATCCTCCTCTTCAAAACCCCATTAGATTCAAGGCAACCAATCCAGGTACGTAATTATGAAGACGTTCATCATCTCTAGTGCATATATTATCTTAAGGGGCCGTTTGATAATAACCATATCAATTTCCAATTTCCAGTTTCCAGTTTTAGTTAACAGCCCCTAATTAATTATATATTAATGAATGCTAATTAGATCATGTAAATTGTTCTTGTTCTTCTAGTTGTGTGCAGGCGTTTGGCTTATGCACTGTCATCTGGATCGACATATGTCATGGGGCATGGACGTGACGTTCATAGTGAAAAATGGAAAGGGCGTAGGAGCGCAAATGCTACCTCCGCCACAGGGAATGCCTCCATGTTAACAACTGTTACAAAGCTTTCGAGCTGGATTCTGTTGGAAAATTAATTAATAAAAAATATTATTATTTATGATTTCTTGTGGGCTAAGGATATTATAGTTTCTTACCCGTTAAGACTTGAGTTTGCTTTAGTTTTCACGATATATACAGTAATGTTTATATATGTAGCTTCGGTTTGTAGCCATCTCGGCAACCTTAATTATTTGTTTTCTGTTTAATAAAATAGTGTTCATAGTTTATCTTCCGTTGGTTTGTAGTACTCTATTGTTGAACTTGTTCATGGCAATAAATTTGGACTACATGTAGTCAGTCCTTTCAATACCTTTTTGTATTAGCACTAAAATTAAAATTTACTTTGCCTTATTTTCAAAGATTGGTTCAACTTTCAAATATACATGGTTCATGAAAAAAAAAAAAAAAAAGCTGACAGTCACAGCCCGTACGCAATGGATTATCTAAAACAACTCTAGTAGTAAGCTTATTCTATACTATGAAGTTTTAACCATTAGATCATTGGCCAAAACATATACTTACAATAGTTGTCGGCGACTCGGCTTGAACTAGCTTAGGAAGAATGTGTGCTACTGCTACCACACAACCTCCTCAATTCCCCTGCCACTTCTTCCATCGCAGGCCTTTCGGCACTACTCAACTTGAGGCAACTCTTTGCAAGCTCCGCAACTGCTCTGAGTTGCTCTCTGTTACCCTCGTTTACTAGATGTGGCACAACGATCTGAAAGATGTCATTTTGCTCTACAGAAGAAACGAAATGGGATGTTATGATTCTCCGGTTTTCTGGTCTGTTAAAGGACAATGGCATCTCTCCCGTCAAAAGTTCTAACAAGACGACTCCAAAGCTATAAACATCACTCTTATCTGTCAACTGGCCTGTATGGAGATATTCGGGGTCTAGATAACCAACTGTCTGCTGTACCAATGTTTTCATCTGGGATTCATTACTAGGGACCCGGACCAACCTTGAAGATCCAAAACCGAAGACCTTGGTCACAAAACAATCGCTTAATAATATGTTGGAAGAGTTGACATTTCCATGAATGATGATTGGTTTTGATGAGTCTGCTGCAGAATGCAGATAAGCAAGAGCAGCTGCAGATTCTGAGGCTATCTTTGAAAGAATATGCCAAGGCAATGCTTTTTTCCCATTAACAAGATGAATGTAGTCGAACAAGGTCCCGTTGCTGGCAAGTTCATAGACCAACATGGGTGCTTCAGTCTCTAAACAGCAGCCCAAGAACTTCACCACATTTTCATGGTTGGTTTTGGTAAGAGTGACAATCTCATTTATAAAACGCCCGATTTGGCCCTCCTGCACTACTGTTTCCGTTATGGCCACAATCGCACCGTTGGAAAAAAGTCCTTTGTGAACCTTTCCACTCTCTACTGGACTAAAAGTGTAAATCTGGTTGTAATAGTCAGCAGCCACCTTCAGCTCTTCGGACGTAAAAATTTTTGGGCTTCCATGTGTAGAAATGTGCTGCTCTAATAATAGACCTCCATTTTTCTGGAAGAACTTGGCTTTGAGATTAATGAACTTATGTTTCTTCACACTGAAATAAAACCCGGAGAACCCAGTCATAAGAAATGAGCAAAGAAGTCCAAGACCTGCAAGGTTAGATGTAATTATATATTTATATACACGGTATATGCAGTATCTTGTTAGCTGAGAACCTAAGGGCTTGTTTGGTATTGTGTTAAAAAAATTTCATAATTTTCCAAGACATTTCTTAATAATATCATTTAAGGATAATTTTTTAAAGATTCAAAAACTTGTTTGGTATGGGATTAAATTTTTTTTTAAATTTAATAATTAAAAAGAAAAAGAAAAATGCCCTACGACAACTCCTCATGGCTCAGGAATTACTACTAAGTTCAATTGAACAGACATAAAGATCAAAAGAGAAATGAGAGAAAGAGGAGAAAGATTCGGAAGGGAGGAGAGAGAAAAAAAAAAAGGAGGAGGGGCGAGAAAGAAAGTAGAGAAATGATCCGATCAAGAGATAAAATATAAAGAAATGAGAGAGGACCATACGAGGAGAGGAGAGAGAAAGACATCAAGAAAAAGAGAGCGAGCGACCAAAGAAAGATCGGGAGGGAGAGCAGAGGAGAGGAGAGTGAAAATAATGGGTTTGAAGTTTAAAATGAGTAAGAGGTTATTTGAAAATGCTTTTAAAATGGTTAAAAGTGCCCTTGGTGAAAATATTTTTTAAACTAATTTTTGGTAAAAATACAAATAAATTACAAAAAAGCACTTGAAATCCTATAAGCATTACATAACTGGTGCTTATTGTAGGAAGCACTTCAAGTGCTTGTGAAACCCAAAATAGTTTCGTCTAAAAATGTTTTTAGTCATTTGAAAATCATTTCCAAATAAGTCATAATGTTACACTTATCACATATTTATACTCTCTCTAATAGAGGTAGAGTCCACAACACATGTGGGTCATATTTATATTAGAGAGATGATATAGATATAGGGAGTTTTAACGAAATACTGTAGGTACTGTTCACTTTTAACGAAGAACTACATTTTTACCTTTTCCTAGTACTATTCACTACACCTTTATTTGTCATTTTTCATTAAAATTAAAGTTTTTTTAGACTTTTCGTTAGTTTTCCTATAGAAAATATATGGTAAGTGTAGCATTTTTTGTTTAAAAACATTTAAAATTTTTTTTTTAATGTTTTTGGAAGTATGCTAATTTTTAAGTTAATTTTGAGTTCAATTTTTCAAAACAGTCATACCAAAAAGTATTCAAAATGAAAAACTCAAAAAAAGTTTTTAAGTATAAAAAGTTATAATAAAGTAAAATATCAAACAAGCCCTAAACATTTACATTTAATTTACAAGGAGCATAGCAATTATCAAGTAATAAACGCTAGAGAGTAGAGAGGGTAAGAATTACGTACCTAAAGTGAGCTTCATCGGAAAGACACTGATGCGTGGAACTGGGATGTAACCTGTACTAGTTTCCTATGGTAATTATATTCCTGGGTTTTGGTTGACGATGAAAAGCCACTTTGACCTTCGACTTTGTTCAGGGTATTGGTTGTAGTTGAGATTTCAAACCATGAGCGAATGATACTCTTACCGATACTCTTTTCAGAGCCAACACGTGAAGAATACAAATCAGGTAACATACTCTTAACACTCATCTTCATGTGTGACGAAATTTTAAGCTTAGCAAGTGAACAACATAAATCGGGTGACATGGAGCACGTGTGGCCACTGGACTTCAAACGCGGGACAACCTGCTCTGATACTATAAAAAAAGTTGGAGTTCCAGCATAAAACCAATTGACAATATTAGGAGTAGCCCAACTACTTATAAGCACATGTAAAGTTCTTTCTTTTTCCGACATAGCATTGATACTCTCATCAGAAGCATCCATGGACGGGAGTGTGTATTGGAAGTACACGTTCTGTCGCTGGTGATGTTTGCTACGGTCAACGGAGGACAGATCAGCCTGGACTTGGATGCTGGGGCACCCAATCCCATAACAAACAAGAAAATGAAAGTAGCTGCAACAGTTAAGTTTCCAGTACTCACTGCCTCAGGCACCAGAGACTTAATATTGCCTTCCCCTTTGGGAGTGGAAGAATTACAACAACCCATGCGTATGATTGTGAACTTGTTTGCAGCGTCGGAGATTGCACGCGGTGTGGCAGTCAAGTACTCGGTCTCAGAGGTTGTGTTGTGGGTGCCAGGACCAGAGTGCAACATTAATAGTGCTGCTTCAGTTATAGTGGTGTTGCAGCTATTAGCAGAAACTTTGTTGCTTACACATACCTCAAGTTCACTTTTTCCCACAGAAACTTTGTTGCATGATCCTTGGGAACTCGCCGACCAGTATTCGACCACAGAACACGATCCTTTTCCTTTCTGGAAGCTGGGCTTCGAATCAGCTTCTGATAATGCTGCCAACAAAAACAATGAAGTTGAAGCTAAAGTAATCCAACGGAGTTTGTGCATCCTTTCCATCTTAATTATCTTCCCTCCCTTAATATATTCTCGAGAGCAACGTGGTCGTAATTTGCAACACTTATAACTTGACTTGGGATTAGCTCATTCCCAATTCTGATCAGCTCCTACCTAAAATTTTGGTTTATAGAACAACTTTGAGGGAATATCAATCTCTATGGCTTCAACAAATTCAACCTGCGCTCCTTCCACGTTCCTTCCTTTAACGCGGCATTGAATTTGAATCACTAGTTTTTTAATTCGGAGGTCAATGGTTTAAAGCGACCGGAATACACTTGTTCCCTCTTGGTTTCTTCTTTGAAATATGGAGGTATATAATATATTGATAGAGTCCGATGTATCGAAAGTGACCAGAACTTATTTAAATACATGTTTCAACATCGTTATATTATAGATATATACTGATAAATATAATACAGATTCTAAAATTGACAAACAAATAAAAATCCAATTTATTTATGATCAGGTGAGAGTGGTTCTTTAAATTAGTAAATAATTAACAAGATCTTATCAGAATCTAATCCATTAATGTGGAGAAAATCCCCCAACAGCGACAACAAGGGTTAACTTTTGGCTCTGTATTTCCTCAAGTATGTATGCAAAATGCATTCATCTTCTGTTGACTTCCGGTGGGGTGGAAATTACACATCCAGAATGATCCACGTCAAGCGGGAAGCTTAAGCTCCTCGTGTTCCTTCCAGCTGAAGAAAAAGCAGACAAGCTTGTTATTAGGATACAACAACATCTACCAAAGTTGATGATTCGGTATCATAATTTGCGTCACGATCGAATTAGTATCATAATTTGTTACACCACTGCGTATGGAAATATGTTACAAGACCAAAGCCATTGATTCGTATTCACGTTTCTTGTTTCGACGCACAGGTATGATACAAACTAATCTTATGGGGAGACAAGAGAGTCGAGTAAAGTTACCTCTTGATATAGTAGTAGAAAAAATCAGCATAAAGAGCAGTCTGGACTAGGCCTGAAATCCAAGCTGTGTGTTGGGCATTTTACAACAAATTAGTTATATCACTCTGGTTAAAAATGCACTAAAAGATTATTAAGTGCAAGGTATATACAAAGAGAACTTACGTATCCAGCGAACTCTGTGGAGTTCTGTGAAGAAACGATAAATCCAGTTGACAAGATACAAAGAACGATAAGCACTGCACAATGTTACCAAACAAAAATAACACCACATATAATCACATGAGCAGAAATCCGAGAATCATGAGCAAATGCATTGATGCCTCAGCAGAGTTGGAACATACCCAAGAAGGAAAACGTAATTTCCAGTTAAGTTGTCAATGTTTCTTGACCTCTGCAGTAATACCAACTGTGGTAAGATTGCCACAGCTTCAAGATATATTGAAAATGCCCACAGAACCTATTACAATAGATCAAGCTCTAATCAGATGGGTGTAAAAAGTAGCATCATCGTAAAAACTGGTAACTTATGGAAAAAGAGAGGCAAGATAAATGCAATCTACCTCAATTACAGTAAAAGCGCGTGGAATCAGAAGAGCCAGCCCCAAGGATAAAAGTATGAGATAGTAATGTCTGAAAGTATCTTGATCCTTGTTGTAGGTTTGCTTCACTACTTTATGGTACCTCATGTGCCAGACCGTGGCAAAAGAAGTTCCGATAAAGATGAGCTTCCCTAGAGTGTTATACACTGAGTGATACTTGACGATCAAGTCAAGGTATCGAGTAAGAAAGACCAGCGCATAGAGTTCTTGAGTTTTGAGTGAAATTCCTGGTGCACGTGAACTAGTATTAGACTTAAGAGAGGCACGGAACAGATCGAACATTCCATTTCTGGAGAACCACTAATTAAACAAGGCAACATATTTACATTTGCAGATGGGAATAATTAGCTCTGCAAACTTGAAGAATACAAAATTCTGCAAACGACCTATAATCCATCACTAACTTAAAGGATTACACAGGACTTCAGAAAATTAAGAAAGTTGAGTTTTGACATCAATGTTCCACGAGTATTTGAAACCGATAAACCTTCTTTCCTCTATCAAATTAGTATTGAAAAGCTATATGTTCATCAGCATATGAAGAAGTTCAAAACTTTCAAGCTAACGAATCCTCCATTGCAACTAAATAAGCATCATGAATGAATGATGTTAAAAAAGAATTAATCAAAACATTTACAAAATTAACCATAATTAAAACAATCACAAAGAGAACTGAACATTTCAAATGAGTAACGAAGTAGCGAGTCACCCTTCTAATTCTAAAAGTACAAATGAGTAACTCTCGGCTAAAATATACATTCGAACATATTGATACCTGCACAAGATTTGGTGGAGCGGATCTTAAGGAACAGGACCAATATGCTGAACAAGTGGGTTATGTCTCCGGCCAACCTAAACAGATTCATGCTTCTTAAGGTTACGGCTTCTTCTCTAACTCAAAACTCTTCGTTTTGTTTCGGATTTCGTTGCTTCTTTCTTGCTCTTCCTTTCCTTGTTGGGTTTCGTTTTCCTTCAGCAGAGCAGAAATGTTATCGGACTTTCAATCCCTCCCAACAACGTAAGCATTTTTTCCCCTGTTTGTCTAAGATTGGCCATTGACTTTTCCCCCAGGTCTTTGAAAATGGCCAAAAAAGAAAAAAACAATATTATATACTGCGTCTGGTCTTCCTCCCTTTAACTGTCATTCTTCCTTTAACCACTTATTGTGAGAAGGGCTGGTAGGGAAGTGCATTACATGCACAAGTATTTGGGTTTGGGCCCCAAATTAGCCACTTCGTTTGCTATTCTTTTTAAGTACAGACACGGTTCAGTTTGACAACGTTTTGAGTTTAAACTTTGAACCGAACATGCTGTTTTTGTAAGAGGGTGAATAAATATGTTACGATTAGAATATGCTAGAAGTGCTTGATTATAAGCGTGTTTAAACATGTTAATAAGTGCTTATATAAATAGTGCTTGTACAAGTCATAGGCGTCTTCAAGTTTTCGACGTGGCTAGAAAATCTTTTTGATTGGTAGATTTAGTCACTCCAATCTCAAACAGGCCCGTAATTTAAGAACACAAGTCGTAGCTGACAATCGATCTAAAATCTCATAAAGCCCAAGTAATAAATCGCTACTTTCAAAAGCCCAATAGTGTCAGCCCGAGTTAAAGTGCCGGCAATCAGTGCCAACTCCGATCCAAATAATATTCGAGCAGATTCTCGAGGCTTAACCCAGATCAGATATCCCTTCCAACCTTCAAACAGAAATTGAAAAAAGAAATAAAAACAAAAAGAAAATTCCTCCTTTCCACCCTGTAAAAAGAAAGTTCAAACCCAATTAAAAAATGAGTGGACCAATCACAGAGTGACAATACGGGCAGCTTCAACTATAGCGTCACGGTCACGCACACCGGCCCCACCCTTTACTTTTTGTTTGTATTTTTAAATTTCGTTTGCTAAATTAATATATTATTTAAAATTTTATCAAAATATAATAAAAGTATTATTTGATAAATAAGTGAACAAAAAATTACAATATTACAACGTTATGTATAATTTCTCACATGATAATGCGTCATGATATGAGTTACAAACACAATGACGTTCTCAGTGTATATAAATCTATAGCCGTATTTGGCTCCATCTCATTTTTCTTGTTGCGGGTACTATTGATTGGGTAGAAACTTATGTGACACGTCATTTGTCCGCTAGCACACATGCATTTAGGTGTCGTATCCCCATTTTTTCATGATCACGTTAACCGTAAAACCTTTTTAAAAAAGTATGAAGACTCTTGCATTTGATCTCATTCTACACGACCTAACGGTTATCATCCTCTTTTTGAGAGTTGTCCTACACAAAGCACCTGTATTAAAAATTCAAATCCATATTGTTGGACTCCAATATCAGAGGTTCATTTTTTATGTGTTCATGAGCGGGCGAATAACCTGAAACGAAAGCCTATCACAAGAATTTGTTATATTCATTGGCGTGGATACCATATTCTTAGGGCCCTCAAACGAACATTTACTTTTGGTCACGCACGCACCAACAACATTTATGCAACCGCGCGCACAAACAAAACCCAAAAATTAAGAAGAGAGCGGAGAGGGAGAAGGCAAACAAACACAAAACGGGAAAAGAAACCGAAAATTCAAACCCCACCACATTCCTACTCTACAATTGCAAACGCAACCCAACTCGCTACTCGCTCGATCAGTCGCCCTCTCTTGCTCTGTCGTACGCTCCTAGTCCTACCACTTCTCTCTCTACTGCTTCATTTTCAAGCTGTCTTTATTTCCCTCCCCCCCTCTCTCTCTATATATCCTTTTTCGTCTAATTAATATATAAATAAATACCCACACACCCTTTCGCTGCTTCCTCAGCACTGTTCTCTTTCCTTCTCTCTCCTAGGGTTTGGGTGGCGTCAGGTGTCTGTGTTTCGTCGTCTCCACACCAGCTATCGCCCTCTAGGGTTTATCGGTTTGGGTCTCTACGATCGTCCTTCCTTTTCTTTCTCTCTTGCTCACTCAGTGGCTATGGCGGCTGAGAAGCTAAGGGACTTGAGCCAGCCGATTGACGTTGGCTTGCTCGATGCCACCGTCGTCGCCTTCTACGGCACCGGATCTAAGGAGGAGGTGAGCGATTGCTGCTTCTTTCTCTCTTTAATTTCTGTTTGTTTTCCGACCAAGTGTGCCCAATTTGCAACTGCAATCCGGGGTTTTTGTGCCCCAGGGTTTAAGCTTTCTGTTTGGGTTCTTAGAGGTTGAGGGGAAATTGAAGTTCTCAGCCCTAGGGTTTAACACTTGAAAACCTTTATTTGGCGGAGTTTTTACTTTAGGGGAAAATGGGGCCTAACTTCAATGTCTTTCATCGGGGAACGTTTGAGCGTTTGATGGATTACTGAACATCAGCTATCTGCCTATTTTTGGGTTGTTTGGTTCGGTGGGTTTGGAAGAGAGAGATTTTAATGGTCGCGCGCCGTGTAAACTTGTATGCTCTCAAATAATTCATAAACTATTAAGTGAATTGGTAATTGGTTTCAGTGTAAAATTTGGAATAATCAATCTTTCATCCTCAACACTTCCGGAACTAAACTTACCATGATTGAGTAATGATGGTGAACTGGTTATTTTGTGACTGCATTACATTATTCTGTTTGAAAAAATATGAATGCATTGCAATGTTTATTGAATACTTAATACCAGGATTGCTCTTTGTTTTAGACAAACTAGGTTTACGAAAACATTTCAGCTTCCCTTACCAAAACGATTAACAAATAAAATGAGTAATGCTTTATGGATTCACTTGTAGCCTCATTATTAGTGTTCATATGGTATTTGAATAACGGAGGTGTTGGCAAATTATATGCTTAACTTGTAATTTTGTGGCCCTTAGTTTAGTTCTCCAAGTATTTTATGTTCTAAGAGTAATTTTGCTCCATGTGTTGACAATACAGAGGACAGCTGCAGACCAGATATTGAGGGACTTGCAAAACAATCCTGATATGTGGCTCCAAGTTGTGCACATTTTACAGAGCGCAAAGAACCTAAACACCAAGTTCTTTGCCTTGCAGGTCAGTTGTGTTGCATAACAATCTATGACCAGTGCATTTACTTTTTGTCTAACAAGGCCACTGTCAGATGCCCAGATGGTCCTTGCAGTAGGGCAGCAAGGCTGAAGCAGGCTTCAGACGGGCCTTTCAAAATAGCCAAAAATAGAATGCCTTTATGTGGGTACAACAACAACAATAATAATCAAGTTGACTGCTTAGGTGTAGATTTTGTTCTTTGTTAAACAAGGCATCAGATAAAGTCTACAGAATGCTTATACCATCTAATCTTGTTGCATATTCATTAGCTTTCTCATGGTTTGGTGCTTTGGAAAAAATTCTTTACAGCTTTTCATTACAACCTGTATAAATCTATCTATTCGTATTTTAAGGTGCTGATATTATGAGGGTTTTCTTTGCATCCACATTCAGGTCCTAGAAGGGGTTATCAAGTATAGGTGGAATGCATTGCCTGTTGAACAGCGAGACGGAATGAAAAATTATATCTCTGATGTCATCGTACAGGTATGAATCGTGCAGTAAATATATTAGGATTGCAAGTTTTGCTCGTTTAGATAGTCATGTAGTAAATTTCCTTTCTTACCTTTGGTTCCTTTTGTGAAGCTATCAAGTAATGAGGCCTCTTTTCGAATGGAAAGACTTTATGTCAGCAAACTCAATATTATACTGGTTCAGGTATTTCCTTGTTTCTCTCCCATTAGGATTATTGCATTTGTTGCTTTTTTTGGTTAGTTTGTTGTATCAAGCACTTTGTTTTCTTTTCTGTTTGTCTGTTGGCTTTTTCTATTTGATAGTATTTGAAATTTACTTGTTATATTCAAAACTGTAATTGCTTTCTTTGGATATGTTTGTGATGTAACATATCGACGTTACTCCATTTACAGATTTTGAAGCATGATTGGCCCACTAAATGGCGAAGCTTTATTCCAGATCTTGTATCAGCAGCTAAAACTAGTGAAACCATTTGCGAGAATTGTATGGCCATTTTGAAGGTAAGTGTTTTTAATGTTGAATGTTAAAGATTTGAAATCCAATTGATTATGGCTTCATTGGGTCGGTACTAATTGCTTGAATGTGTTACCTTCAGCTCCTAAGTGAAGAGGTTTTTGATTTCTCAAGGGGGGAAATGACGCAGTTGAAGATTAAAGAGCTTAAACAATCATTGAACAGGTAATTGGCTGCTGAATTTCGTATCTTTGTTCTTAATTGGATGGGGGTGTCAATTTATTCTGTTTCTGACATGCCATACTTTTACTTGCCGATTTATTGGGTGTGTTTAATGTGTTTATTTACTCTCTATTGTGTTTGATATTCTTTTTTTTCTTTTTTGCAGTGAGTTTCAACTAATTCATGAGTTGTGCTTATATGTACTATCAGCCTCTCAACGAACCGAGCTGATACGTGCAACATTATCCACATTGCATGCTTTCCTTTCATGGATTCCCCTGGGCTATATTTTTGAGTCCCCTTTGGTGCGTATAACACTGTTGTGTGGTTCTTGATTACCCTTCCAAATGATTTATCCTTATCTTTCTATATTGTGTCTGTATTTTTACAGCTTGAAACCCTTCTGAAGTTTTTTCCCATGCCTTTATATCGGAATCTTGCCCTTCAATGTCTGACGGAGGTACATTGTTGTTCCATTTCTATTAAGCAATTACGTGGTTGTTGCATGTATGCAAAAAGCAACGAGGAGATCGTGTGATATTGCTGCTTCCAATTATTTAGTATTTATATCTGCTATTTTGGTTTTCAGGTTGCAGCACTTAGTTTCGGTGAATTCTATAATGCACAATATGTTAAGATGTACAATATATTCATGGTGCAGTTACAGGTGTGTAAATATATCAGTTTTCTTTTATATTCTTAGTTCTTACACCTAGTTTTATCTCCACATTCAGTGTTTAATGTGTAGTTATGAATACATGGAATGAGAAAAATACATTTAAAAACACATGTCTAATTTGATAAGTTTATTGTAAAAAAAATGGTTAAAGTTTCAGCCAAAATGAAATTGGCAAGTTTATAAACTTGGTTTGCTGATTTATAATTTAGTATCTAGTTTATGGGTTTAAAGTACTCAAAGAAGTATTCAATTTTTAATCATTTTATAGGGAATTGTTATTGGCACTCCAAAAATCTAATTGTGGACTCCAAACTTTCTATGTTTAGAAAGAAAAATACTCTTATGGGGAGTGCACAATTAGATTTTTGGAGTGCCAATAATAGTTCCCTTTTTATTAGATTTCTAATGTTTTGAAGAAAATAACCAATAATTGAAAACTATAAAGGCATAAGGATTGCTGGAGTAAGTATACTCACATAAATTGTGCATAATTTTAATGGACATATACTCGGGTAAATTTTCTGATTCGTTTACTCTTGCAATATAATTTGACTTTCATCATTTTCTTATTCTTTCAATAATGCTTTTTAAGTTTTTTAATGAAACAATTAGACTATTCTCCCATCCACCACAAACATCCCTGAAGCTTATGCAAATGGATCTGGCGAGGAACAGGTACAATTTATCTAATGATTGTCGGCTTCCCTATTGTTCGTGTTTGTGTATTGAACTAGTTTCTTATGGTGTTGTTTTGTCAGGCATTCATTCAGAACTTGGCACTGTTTCTCACTTCGTTTTACAAGGCAAGTTGCTTCTCTTTCAGATGAATATGTTGATGTACTGCCTTGCCTTCACGAGCTTTATATTAATCCTTAAGCATCTGTTGAGGAGTGAAGACATTGCTGATTGTCTACTTATATGTTTGCAGTCGCATATTCGTGTTCTTGAAACCACACAAGAGACTATAGCTGCATTGCTGATGGGTCTTGAATATCTTATAAACATCTCATATGTGGATGACACCGAAGTTTTTAAGGTATGATTAATTGTGACTTGTTCTCTCTCTCTCTCTCTCTCTCTCTCTCTCTCTCTCTCTCTCTCTCTTTCTCTCTCTCTTTCTCCCTCCTCCTTGAACAGATGATTTTAAGATTTGACTTGGACTTCGTTGTTTTGATCAGGTTTGCTTAGACTATTGGAATGCCTTGGTTTTGGAACTGTTTGAGGCACATCATAATCTGGATAACCCTGCTGCATCTGCCAATATGATGGGGTTGCAGGTATTTGGACACTTCCATATTTATACTATTTGTTGCTTTGAGTTACCGTTTTATACCTACATGAGTGTATTCTAGTTCACTTGCAAATTTGTCATTTGTCATTTTTTTATTTTTTATGTTGTACTTGGTAGATTTCCTTTTAATTCCATTGCAAGAATAACCTGTGTCATACATCGATATGCAGATGAATTTGCTTCCTAGTATGGTTGATGGCCTTGGCTCACAACTTTTGCAAAGGCGGCAAATATATGTTGGTATTATGTCAAAGTTAAGGTTGCTCATGATCTGTCGTATGGCTAAGCCAGAAGAGGTTCTCATTGTTGAAGATGAAAACGGGAACATTGTTCGTGAGACCTTGAAGGACAATGATGTTCTAGTTCAATATAAGGTGATAAATCTTGTATTGCTGATATATTTATAACTTTCTAAGCTATCAAATTCATGGTAATCTTTTCTTGTAATGAAATTATGGGCGCTAGTCTCTTCTAGATGAAGTTTATTTGGCATTTCTGTATATAAAGAAATAATATAAAATTTGTTGACAAGGTGGGGGATTTAAAGAATTAGATAGCTTCTTTTTAGGTGTCATTGTCAAAACATTGTAGGGGTGTTCCTGTCATTTTGAGTCAGCATGATATAGTGGGCGTTTTAGCTTAGTGTATTTGATATGATATGATTTTGGCACAAACTCAGTTTCTATGATATGCTTCTTTGTCTGAATAATAGAAAATTATTGAATTATTTATTATTTTCTCCCTTCAGTTTTTTCATATTTCGTTCTCTTATTGTTATTGTTCATGATCTTGCAGATCATGAGGGAGACACTGATATATTTGTCACACCTTGACCATGACGACACTGAGAAGCAGGTAAAGGGTAGATTTTCTTTGAAGTAAAATTAAACAATAACTATGCTTTATTCTACTTGTTGATTCCTTTAATGCATAACCCTGCAAGATGATGCTTTTAGCATTATGTTATCTTGCCTTGATAAATTTTCATATAATTTGAAATAATCTTCTTTCATATGTGATCTATAACTCATCATGTACCGAGAATATTCCTTTTAGTATAATCTCTGTTGTGGGGAACCGCTAAAGTGAACTAATTATTCCTATTTTGTATTTCTATCTGATATTTCTCTTTCCACTGACATTTGGAAACAGATGCTAAAGAAATTAAACAAACAACTGACTGGTGAGGATTGGGCATGGAACAACTTAAACACATTATGCTGGGCAATAGGGTCCATATCTGGTTCCATGATGGAAGAACAGGTATGCTTTGTCTTTAATCATTTTTATTTTTTAAAGTATTGACTGAAGGAATTTTTTTATGATGATTTCATTATGTCTTATGCTTTTTATACCATTATTGTCTCAGAATGTGTTTTGATGCTTATTACCCTTTGCTCTTTGCAGGAAAATAGATTTTTGGTGATGGTCATTCGCGACTTGCTGAACTTGTGTGAAATCATAAAAGGGAAAGATAATAAAGCAGTTATTGCAAGCAACATCATGTAAGTATTTTTGTCGTACCAGTTTTTTTTAGCTTAAGCTAAAGGTTTCACTGCCCTATATGTGTTACCAATAGGTTTCACTGACGAGTATTTTTATAGTATGGTATCCTTATAAGTGAAGCTTTGCTTTGTTTTCAGGTATGTTGTCGGACAGTACCCAAGGTTCTTAAGAGCTCATTGGAAGTTCTTAAAGACTGTTGTGAATAAGTTGTTTGAGTTTATGCATGAAACGCATCCTGGAGTTCAGGTGATTTTTTTATAATCATGTTTAAGGTTGCTTTTAAAATTTTAAACTTAAAATGTACGTGTTAACTGTTGCAAAGTTTTTTATTGGGGTGGTCTGGGGTGGTCCCGGGTGTTCAGTTATATGCACATGTTTTATTAATATCAGTCTTCTATAACTGTTGTTGCATATGTTTCAGGACATGGCCTGCGACACATTCTTGAAAATTGTTCAAAAGTGCAAGCGTAAATTTGTTATTGTACAGGTGTTTTCTCTTATAAGTTGGCATTAGAATCGTCCTTGTCATAGAAGTTGAGATTATTTTCTCATTGACTGCTTCTGTGATTTTCAGCTTGGGGAAAATGAACCATTTGTGTCTGAACTCCTGACAAGCCTGCCGAGTACTGTTGGCGATCTTCAAGCTCACCAGATTCATACTTTCTATGAAGCTGTATGTCTTTCTTATGTTCCTTTTTCTACATAATTAGACCAACGCCAATGGTTAAACCTACATTTTTAGCCCATAAAATTTAGGGCTTGTTTGGTATCCTATATAATTTTTTTTATAATTTCTCAAAACATTTCTTAAGAAATTTTCTTGAAAACAATTTTCTTTAAGACTCAAAAACTTGTTTGGTATGCGATTTAAAAATTCTAAATCTTACAACTTAAATTGGACAAAGAGATCAAAAAAGAGGGGGTTGAGAGCGAAAGAGGATAGAGGAGGAAAGAAAGTAAGAGATGATTGGAGGAAAGAGAAAGAAGTGAGAGGATCGGAGGAGATAGAGAGGAAGAGGAGTGAGAAAAAGAACCGAGAGAATGAAGAGAGCGGATTGGAGGAGAGACGAAAAAGGTAAAAAAAGAAAAGAAAGAGAAGGGCGAGAGAGAAAGAATAAAAGAGAAAGATTTGGAGTGAGAGGGGAGGAGGGAGAGAAAAGAAATGAATGAGCTTAAGTTTAAAAACTCTAAAAACTCACTTTTTGTGTTTTTAGAGAATAAACTATATTTTTGAGTTGGTCTTGAGTTCAGTTTTTGAAAATAGTCCTACCAAACAAGTTTTTAAGGCCTAAAACTTGAAAATTGTTTTTGAGTTTAAAAAGTTGGATTCAAGTAGAGTACCAAACAAGCTCGTAGGTTCTAATCCAAAATAGTTTTTCTCCTTCAGTGGTTTTGGCTTAAAATTTTAGCCTGAAATTATTAAAGAATGATTTTAGGCTAATTTATTTTCTGTATCTTTTTTTAAAATAATTTCCTAATTTATTTTTTTGAACATATTAACCTAAAAATATTTAAATTCCGATAAATAATGAAAAAACACTAAAACTACCTCATTCTTACACATATGCACCACATGAAAGAACATGGAAAACCACAACCTACTCCATTCTTAAACACAAACACATAGGTGGGTAGAAATAAAAAAAGGAAGAATTGTTTGACGAAAGTGAATTTTGTGTTGATGTTTGAACAAATACATATATTTATAGAGTTTTTGGGTGAATTTTGATTTAAATAATTTCTTATAATTGTTTTGCCAAAATTTGGGTTGGTTGATCTTCTTTTTACTTTTAGATTTGCTCATATTCGATTTCAACCATTAGATTTAATGTATTTATAGATTTGATTTTTTGATTTTGATTTTGATTTTGATTTTTTTAAATTGAACCAACGGTCCTACCTCGTGGGCTGTTCCATAAAAAAAATAGTGGTTGGTCTTTCCGCAAGCCGACAACGTCAGCAACTGGGTCCCAGTGCTGAGTCCAGCCACTAACCTTGGTTCATTTTCTGGGCTAAACTTGGCCCAAAAATAAGTTTCAACCCAAAACCTTTCTAGCCCAATGATTGGAGAACCTTTGGGCGAGTTTAATACCTAAATTTTGAGTTTTAACCCAACCATTGGAGTTCTTATACATAAAAATTTGTTATAAACAATTGCCTTTTGTTTATCTTAGGTTGGTCATATGATTCAAGCAGAGTCTGATCCCAAGAAGAGAGAAGAATATCTACAGAGATTGATGGGTCTCCCAAATCAGGTATATTTCGATATATTTGCAATGTGCATGACTACTTGCAAGTGCTCAAAATAGCTTGTTGCTCATTATATTAGCTTGTTCACCAGAAATGGACCGAGATTATAGGGCAAGCACGCCTAAGTGTTGATTTCCTGAAGGATCAGGAGGTAATTCGGACTGTGCTTAATATATTACAGGTATGATTTTCAAATTTTGTTATATAGGAATTCTGTAGTCAACCATATCATGGATCATGGAGATATTATTGATAAGATTATTGATGTAGCTTTATTGTATCTTGTTTTCTCTTTTCTTTTTCTTACTGTTCTGTTGTCAGTTGAACTTGTTTATGTTAGATTGTGCAGTTTCTGTTAGGTGAGCTATTGTTTTTGTAGCAGCATCTTTCTGTGAAATTTACCGCATCCAAAGTGGCCCCTTTTATATGTCGACTCTTTCCTTTACATACTTGGTGAATCCTTTACTTCTATTTTGCAAGGATTGTTCATCCTATTGTGTCATATCAATATCAAATGTGATTGTTCTTGTGGCTGTAGCCACTTTTGATTATATTTTAGTCTGTTGTTTTGCTTTTGAAAGGATTGTGAGTACCCGGTATGATTCTGTTGTTGATTTGCAGACAAATACTAGCGTTGCGAGCTCCCTTGGAACGTTTTTCCTGTCTCAGATCTCAATGATCTTTCTGGACATGCTTAATGTGTACAGGTATGGCCGATGTTTTCAGGCGTCGAAAGATTTTCAGATGTTTAATTTGGTTTCTTTTTAACTAATATAGTTATGCATGGCACTATTTATTTTGTACAGGATGTACAGTGAGCTTGTATCTAGTAACATTGCAGAAGGGGGTCCCTTTGCTTCCAAAACATCCTATGTGAAACTTCTTCGGTGGGACCTTTTGTATAAATTCGTTTTCAGTTTAACAATTAAACCTCAAAAACCATGTTTTGATTTAGTCCTCCAACAGGTCAGTGAAGAGGGAGACTCTCAAGTTGATTGAGACATTCTTGGACAAGGCAGAAGACCAACCACATATAGGAAAACAAATTGTGCCTCCCATGTTGGATCCGGTTCTAGGTGACTATGCCAGGAATTTGCCTGATGCTAGAGAGTCGGAGGTTTTGTCACTTTTTGCCACTATCATAAATAAGTATGTTATCTTTCTTTCATTATCTTGTCTTTTTTGCTTTGATTACAACTAGCTATGATAGTGTCTTGCTAAAAACCACAGCCAACTAAAAGGACCAGTAAGCTGCTGCCTACATTTTTCTTCTGGCTAAAGAATTTGCTATTTGTTTTCTTTAGTCAGTGCCTTATATTTGTACCCCTTGTTTTTAGGTACAAGGGTGCAATGATAGATGATGTGCCAAGAATATTTGAAGCTGTTTTCCAGTGCACATTGGAGGTAAGAATGTGGCCCATTCAGCAATGGTCCAGAACAATTGTGATTTTTTATTAATGTTCGAAGAGGGATTTTAGCATCTTGGTGTTGGTGTTATGTTTATGTTGCATTCTCTGAGATCTGATGCCAAAGAACCTCTGGAGTGACAGCTAAAATTTTGAAAATTCGATTTGTACCTTAGTTGTTTTCTTACATGTCTTTATTCTGTGCCCTTGCAGATGATCACCAAAAATTTTGAAGATTACCCAGAGCATCGATTGAAGTTCTTTTCTTTACTTCGTGCCATTGCTGCACACTGCTTTGCTGCATTGATTCGATTATCGAGTCCGGTATGTGTTTAAATCTTTTCCACTTGTCTGTCTACCATTACTGTCAATGTCAGCTGGTTATGAGGGATTGGCTTCTGTTATAATTAATTTTTTTTGTATACTTCAGCAACTGAAGCTTGTCATGGATTCAATTATATGGGCGTTTCGGCACACTGAAAGAAATATTGCTGAAACTGGGCTGAACCTGTTGTTGGAAATGCTGAGAAACTTTCAGGTGTGACATCATGCATTTTTTCATTAGCCTTGTTGTAATGCCATTTAAGCTAACACTGTCTTGGTTGATTTGACAGAATTCAGAGTTCTGCAATCAGTTTTACTGTACATACTTTCTGACAATCGAGCAAGAAATATTTGCTGTCTTGACTGATACATTTCATAAGCCTGGGTTCAAGTTGCATGTCTTGGTTCTCCAACATTTGTTTAGCCTGGTAATGTATCTTGTCATACATTGGAGTTCTTTCCTTGATTCATAAGCTTGCATGTATGAAAAGTTACATATTTACTGTTTACAGGTGGGAAGTAATCTGTTGAAGGAGCCTTTATGGGATGTTGCAGCTGTTCCTTATCAATATCCTAATAATGGAATGTTTGTTCGTGAATATACAATAAAGCTTTTGAGTACTTCTTTCCCGAACATGACTGGGGCGGAGGTATATAACTATGAATACTATTATGTTTCTCTTTTTTTCTAGGTATATCACTTACCTGAAGCTTTTTTTCCAGGTTGCTCAGTTTGTGAATGGACTATTTGAATCAACGGCTGACATACCCACTTTTAAAAATCACATCCGAGACTTCCTAGTGCAATCCAAAGAATTTTCAGCACAGGTAGGATACCAGAAGCATCAGTTGTTTGGACTCCCAAATTCACAGAGATGTGCATTTTATTATTGGTTGCCCATTCAGTCACAGAAGATTAGATATTCATCTATGTTGACTAATTTTTTATGTTGATGTGAATGTTTCATCTTCCATCCTCGTAGTCTTTTGCTGGGATGAGGCTAATCTGGATGTTAAACGGAATGTTGTGATTGTGCAGGACAACAAAGATCTTTATGCAGAGGAGGCTGCTGCTCAGAGAGAGAAAGACCGGCAACGAATGCTTTCTATTCCTGGGCTTATTGCCCCCAATGAGATACAGGACGAAATGGTTGATTCCTAGGCGGCTGATTTTAATGATGAAGCTAATTTCGTGGACAATAGATGGAGATGCAAATGGGCCCCTTGATTCAATCCAAGGAATCTTTCAAATGCAAATACGGCATTTTTTTCCCCTAATTAGTTTCCATTTTGTTTATTAGTTCAAAATTAGTTTAGATCACGAAGGCGCCCGTAGAGTGTTGTTTGCACTCTGTTGCCTTTTAAGTCTACGGGGATGGCTGTAGATTATTTTTGGTGCTGATGTAGGGAGGGAGATAATGAGGAGTGTTTTGCTGGATCAAAATTAATCACATGTGTAGTTTGAACTCGCCAGGCGGGGTGACATTTATGTTATTTGTCATAGGTGTAATATATACTACCCACGCTGGGTTGCGCACAAGTAACTCATATTATTTTTGTTTTGTTTCGGTTCTCAATAGAACGTGCTTGTCTCGTTGATTTCATGAGGTTTAGGGTGCAGATTTTTTTTGTTACTTGTTAAAGAGTTGTGTGAATTCTGTAATTTGATTGTGCTTAATATATGTTTCTATTTCATTTAGAAATCCTCTCCCAAGTCTTTTTTGTGTTCGTCAGTTATGTGATGTCTCTTTCTTTTCTGCTCGGTTGCTTTACTAACTGAATGAGAAATCCTCGCGCTACAAGCGAATCCGAAGTTCCTTTTATTTGAGTTGTCTCCTGATTATTTGTTCCTCTAATCGACTCAAAGTTTTGCCCAAATGACACTTGTTCACGGAAATACATAAAGATACATTAATGACAAGTCTGTTTATTTACTTGGAAAGAGGCTAATCTGGTGTTCCAATTCAACTTCGACAATGCACATTTCAGTCCGAGAAAGTGGAAGCCACAGCTGTAGATATCGGTGCTTTGAGGGTACACCTTAACGAACGATGGCTTTGATGGGTAGATTTGATAGAATAGGCAATAATAAAATCAAAATTTTAGTAAATGACGCGGAGAAGAGTAGTGACGTTCATCCACAATAAATCATTTCATATAAATAAAAATGTCCGTCCGTAGATGGTACATAATAATTGAGCAAGATACAGGTATTATAGGATGTTATTTATGGTGCTACATTTATTGTCCTCGCACTATGCTTTATTGGAACCCGATACAACATCCAACAACGATTTGAAGTTCCGAGTGGAGCTCCCTTGTGGTCCAACCGCCTCTACTGCGAGTTGTTTGACCTTGTTTATATTGTCTCTGAATTTCCTCCCACTTTCTGCCAACAAAACCACTTCCAAACTTTTTACCAGCCCCTCCGTGGTAAAAACTCCATCCTCCACATTTACCCCTATCTCCAACGCGTCCTCCACCATCCTTGCATTAAGCCTGTGGTCTCCAAAAAATGGCCTACAAATCATGGGCACCCCTCCGGCTATAGTCTCCAGCAGCGAGTTCCAGCCGCAATGTGACACGAAAGCTCCGACCGAAGCGTGGGCCAGGACATGCGGCTGAGGAGCCCACGGCACCACCATCCCGTTCAACTTTGACAATCTTTTTGTCAAGAACTCGTTCAGCAACGGTGTCTTGAAGTTGTCCTTGAGCGACCACAAGAAGGGAGCCCCTGTGGCTTCCAGGGCCTCCGCTATAGCTAGCAGCTCCTTCTCCGGCGGGGTCGCCACGGACCCGAAACTGACGTACACGACGGAGGATGGAGCGTCTTGCTTGTCAAGCCACGACAAGCAAGCGTCTGATGGCGGCAGCGGTGGCAGCGGGGATGCTACATTGGAAGGTCCTACGTTGAGGAGTTTGTTGAATTTGGACTTTAGGTCGTTTGTTACGGGGAGGTCGAGTTCTTCGAAGCAGTTCATGAAAACTGCCGGTGGCGCGGGGGAGGAGCCGACCCATTTGAAGTAGCATGCGGGAAAATACCGAGTCCAAGTTTCCGAAAATGACTCCTTCTTGTAAGTCTTTGATTCGCACTTTGGACAGTCCTTGGATGTTCACATTTTTGTCGACGATGAGCTCGTTTTCACGGCCTGTAATACCTGCATGATCAAACTTTAATGCTTAGAACATAAAATTAAATTTCTCAGTTTTTCTAATAAAAGTACAGAAAATTTCATTTTAATCCTTAAAACATATGAGTTTTAGACTATAACCTTGTAAGATTAAAAATCTGAAAATTTGACATTACCCCTTGAAAAAATATTTTCCTCAATTAAAACCCATGTCCTTTTGTTTTCTTGAATAAAACCCATTTACTAGCCTCCAACTAAGCAAATTCTTTAATTAAGTTTGACTTTTCAAATTGTGTATTTTTCGAATGTCTAAACTACCCCTATTAATACTTGGATAGGGTTTTTGGATCAATTACTTGTTATACCCATTTAATTAATTTTATATATTTTACATAATAATTCATGCCATTCATTGTATATTTAATGGATTAACTTTCAAATTGTTATAAGGTGCTTAATGCACAAAACAAAAGCTATATGTTCCACACAATTTTTACTTACAAAATAGTCTAATTTACCTATTCCATCAAACCAAAATTTAAAGGGTTTAATTTACTTCCAAAATGGTCTTAATTACCTACATGATTTATGTGCATTAGATTAAAAGTTTATTTAATTGCCTACAAGCACAAACCCACAACATTCGAACATTATCTAATATCACTATTTTTTTTTGGAATAGGTAAATTAATTTAAATGTAGGTAAATTAGTATAATATTAATAAGTAGGTAAATTAATTTAAATGTAGGTAAATTAGTATAATATTTTACAAGTAGGCAAATTAATTTAAATGTAGGTAAATTAGTATAATATTTGTATGTAGGTAATTACATGATTCAAAATGCAGGTAAATTAGTATAATATTTTATAAGTAGGTAAATTAATGAGTATGTAGGTAATAACATGATTGAAACAATATTGATTTTTTTTCCGTACAAGTTATGTCTTTTTTTTTTAATTTGGTAAACTAATATATATATATATATATATATATATATATATATATATATGTTGCTAATATTTATGATACAAGAAAGGTAAAATATTCATATGGATTTAATTGCTCATCATATTAGGATGAGTAATAACATTTATTGACCAAATTAGGATTTTGTGGCATAAGTTGTAAATGTATTGTAATAGTTGGTTATATATTTGTCTACATGGCAGTATAATTGAAATTTGGGTTTTATTTGAATGTTTAAATTTAGGTGGGTTTTTGTTTGGAAAATAAGAGTTTCAAGGGCCTATATCTAAAGAACCCGATTAAAAATCTATTTTAGTCCCTAATACATTTAATCATCTCATTTATTAATTATATTTTTAATGTTTTACCTTTAAAGACAGGATAAGTATAAACGTACGCACCTTGAGTTCCGATAGTGTCCCGGATGAGATCGGTATGCACGTGAACAGAGAGGGAGTTAAGCCCGGAGAGCCAGAAAGGGACCCAAAGCGCTCCCAAGTCGTCAGCCAAGTGGACTCCAAACCAAAGGAAGGCGTCGGTGATCAAGCAGCTGATATGCTTCCCGGTGTCCGCCACGGAGGCGTCTAAGCTCCTCCGTAAGTTTTCCGGTGCCGCGTTCATGAAGAGCTCTATGTCCTCCTGCGGCTTACCCACAAAAACATACCCCTCTGGCACCCCGTCGGCCACATCGTACACCCTTATGTTAGGCGGCATGTTATTATTGCCGTTGTTGGAAAAGAGAGACCTGTTGGATTTCGAAGTGCTGAAGAACGAGAAGAGAGTGTTTGGAAGGGCGGCAGCTAGGCGGCGAACGATGTCAAGCATGGGACTTGCATGGGTGGCAAAAGGGAAGGCTGCGGCTGCCACGTGACTGTCGTAGGCGTCGACGGCGAGATGGGGCCGACCATTAGTTGTTTGTGGCTCGATTTTGGTGGGCGGCGGCGGTGCCATTACAACTTACGATGCTAATTAGAAAAGGAGTTGAGTAGTAGTAGGGTTGGGTGGGACTGGACTTTATATAGTCGTTAACAAGAAATGCATGCGCTACTCGCCACCTCCAATAATTGAAGAGCAGTTAGCAAGCAGGCTTACCAGGAGTACTGCTTGCCTACCATTCATTCATCGCTGGTTTCCCCTTACTCTTCTTCTTCGTATGGTATTGGTTAGGTCCACGATAGGCCGTACGTGACTGACCGGTTGCTATAGGTATTAACCCAATGCAGTTTATAACCCCCAGAGGGCCCACCGGATTATTCTTTGACCGGGATGGCAACACGTGACACCACAAGGCCGACCACGCGCCACGGCACTCCCAATTTTATTAGGTATGGAGAGAAGGCCACCAAGACTTCTCGACTAATTTGCAATAAATTTGAGTGTTGCGTGGTCGATCATTTCACCACCAACTGGAGAAAATTTTCATTGTGATCGAAATACGAGTAGTACATTATATCATATGTTTTTATATAAGTGGTAAAATTTTAATATTTAAATTATTAATTTTTTAACACACATATCATACTTTTTGTATAGTAACGCGTGATGTACTATCCCGTGTTCCGGTCGCATTGAAAAAATTCTCCACCAACTCAACGGTATCTCGTGAATATGATAAAGACTAGCAATTAATGATGCCCATGCGATCAGCAGTGACATAATTTTTCAATAAAACATGACATTTTAATTACATAATAGAAAATAATATAAAACAGAAATTGTAAAAATGATGTGATCATGGTAAGTATTCACAAAAACCTACTTGACAAGGATGGAAAATTGGCGAAAGTAGAAACCATCAAGAAATAAATGCAGAAACAAATTAGTAACCTAATTTATATGGCATCCGGATGAATTATGTTAATTTGTTTATATAAGTCTGACATGTCTGCTTAGATTTCTTGTTTTATGCAGCAGACAATAGGTTTTATGGCAGAAAATTGAAGTTTTTGAGGAGAAATATTATGTTTAATTTGAAATGTGTAATGACATATAAGAGTATAACAGAAGGATGAAACAAAACAGGTTCATTCTTGAGAACATATTAACTGTCCAGGATGGAAAGGTGTTGGTCTATTGGAGAACAACAGAAAATAAGCAAAAAAAAAACCAGCTAGGAAAAATTGTAACAGAAATTGTGGTTTCCAATTTGTTACTATTTCTTTTTATAGCAGAAGATTGAAATTTTTTAGGAGAAAATGGGTAGTATAATGTTGGTTAAAATTGTGTACATTGTATATATGTAGATTAAGGAGAGTGGAAACATACCTTGTAATTTGTACGAATTGGATACTCGCAGTATCAACAACGACATAATTTCTGGCAAGACATTGGAAAAATCATATTAAAATCTATAGTTAAGTTGAAATTAATCTCGAAATTTAAAATTTGACTCCCTAAGTAGGAGTGAGTCATTGTATTTTGGTCTTCCGCCTTGCATTGTCATGAAGCCCACTTATTCTTCAGTCAAACCCAATGAAGCCTGTTATTGATGGCAGTAAGCCCAATTTCAGCGCATTGAATATGGGCCGCGCCCAAGGATGAGAAATGGACCGAATATTCTAATTTACCGTCATTTTATTTCATTTTTTGTTTCAACATTAAATTAATAATTAATAATTAAATAAATCTAAAAAGTTGGATGCAAATGCAATCTTTCTTTCTTAGGAAAACTAACGAAAAGGATTTGAAAACTTTGAGTTTTAACGATAAGGACAAAATAAAGGGTAAAGTGAATAGTACCAGATTTGACTTTTTAGTGTAAAAATATGATTTTTCGTTAAAGTAAACAGTACCGCAGACTTTTCGTTAAAACTCTCTTCTTTCTTCGCAACCATCCACATCCAGAACGAAAAAGCAAAAAATAAGGACAAGGCTACCTTGTTTTGTTTTCTGTTTTCTTTTTCCTTTTCTTTTATTTCAGCAATTTTCTTCCCCAGGCAGCTGACTCACGCGGCTGCTGCTCTCTCTCTCTCTCAAATTCGATCGTACCCCTCCCTACTGATTTCTCTCTCTCTAGTCGACGACGACCTCCCGGTCAACTTCATACAAACACCCACACAGACCAAGAGAGAGATTGAGAGAGAAAGACCCTTTTCTCTTTCTTCCAGTATTGTTTCGTCGCCATGGGTCAAGCTTTTCGGAAGCTCTTCGACACCTTCTTCGGCAACACTGAGATGCGAGTACTCTCTCTCTCTCTCTCTCTCTCGTTTTCTTTTCATTTTCTATTTTCTTTTGTATTTATGGAGAATCCTACTCTTTTTTTTGGTAGTTTGATAATTATATATGTGCAGGGATATCTAGGGTTCATACCGTAATGGTTTTTGTGTGTGTGTGTGTGTTGTTTTACCTTTACTGGTTCAATTCTTTGATCGGTGTGTTGATGCCGTCATTAATTAGTTAAACTTAATCACTTAGGAAATTATTTGGCTTATATTTCTCTAAATAATCCATGATTAGATAATATTCTACCATCACATTAATACCCTACCCTCGCCCAATTAATTGTACATGTTTGTATTCCTATCAAGTGTATGAATAACGGCTTTTGTGAGCGTGCATTCGTTGTATGCTAAATGATCGACTTCCGGTTAGATTTTCATTGCCTCCATTTAATTCAGGAGCATGATATGTTTAGTTGGCGATTGACATTACTCTGACCCGCTTTTCATATTTCCGCGGTGGCATAGGTTGTAATGCTTGGCCTCGACGCAGCTGGTAAAACCACCATCCTTTACAAGCTGCACATTGGTGAAGTTTTGTCAACTGTCCCTACAATAGGTCGGTGTCTCTGATCACTAGAATCGGGCATCTTGATACATGAGGGTTTTGACGTTGGGGAGTTCTTGTCTATGTGATATATGTCAACGATTGTGATACAGGTTGTTTAGATTTTCTGTTAAGGCACTTCTTCCTTTGTATTAACAGGTTTCAATGTGGAGAAAGTTCAGTATAAGAATGTGATGTTCACCGTTTGGGATGTCGGTGGACAAGAGAAACTAAGGCCACTCTGGAGGCATTACTTTAATAACACGGACGGGCTGGTAATTGGAACTTTTTCTGGTCTTCTTCTACTGGATAATAATGGTTCTTGAATATTGCTAGTCAGTTGTCCCTTTCTTTTCAAGTTACTAATACTTGTCTCACTTCCCAGTTCACATTTCTCAGCTTTGTAATAGGTCAATAAATAGAAGCTTCTAGATACCCTTAACATGTTTTATTTTCCATCTGCAGATTTACGTTGTTGATTCCTTGGACAGAGAGAGAATTGGAAGAGCAAAGGCGGAATTTCAGGTTGTATGCTCAGCAATGCATACAGTTTAAATACAAGTGTGCGTAGTTGTTTCTCACTTATCTATCTTTATTATTTTCAGGCCATCATCAGTGATCCTTTTATGCTCAACAGTGTCATCTTGGTGTTTGCTAATAAACAGGATATGGTATGTCGTAGTATTAGTTTCTGATCTGCGTATTGCATGATAATGTAAAGTTCATGGTTTCAACCAACATAAGAATGTGCAAGTTGATTGCCCACATAAGCTCTAGGGGTGTCTGAGTTACTGATCTCCAAGTTAGAGGATGGCACAGGGTATTATTGTCTTTTTTCAGTTTTCTATTTCGACAGTTATTTGCTGCATGGGATGTTACTCTCAAGTAATTAGGTCTCAAATCAGGGTTAGAATTACAATTTACTAAATGGTCATAGTTAGATGTCAGATGTTGCGGTACTGGCTGCTGATTGCTGTCTATTTTCAGTATTTACATCCGTTCTAAGTACTGTGGAGTCCTTTTCATTGCTTTTTAGGGATGGCCAAACTTTTGGTTACAAGCCTACCCCTTCATTCCATGTCACTTGTTCAATTTGAGCCAAGGCTCATAGGCGATAACACGTCACTTTTGTAATTCACCCTACATACCAACAATAACGAAAGTAATTTACTTACTGATCCCCTGTCAGAGCTCATGTCCTGATTTCTTGTGGGCAAGTTTTATTCATGCCATTCACCCAGCATACACATGATTTTGAAACGCTGGTTCCTTGTCAACTTTTTCGATTTATTTATTTGTCCTTTCCTATTCAGAAAGGAGCTATGTCACCAATGGAAGTGTGTGAAGGACTAGGCCTATTTGATCTCAAGAACAGAAAATGGCACATACAAGGGACTTGTGCCCTTCGAGGTGATGGCCTTTACGAGGGCTTGGATTGGTTAGCTAGCACGCTGAAAGAGATGAGAGCTGCTGGATACTCTTCAGTGGGCACCTCGTCATTCTGATAGTTGAGGTCTATACTTGTCCTTCTGGATGTTTTACCAGTTTAGTTGGCAAGGCAAGTCGTCAAGTAAATGTTTATTCTTTGTGTTTCTGCAGGTTTATTAGAGGATTCTTGGGGCTGGTCAATTCAAATTGACGAGGAGCTGAAGAGTTGGTCATTTGTGCATCCAAAGTTCCTGGACTCCTGGACTTGCTTTGACATTCAGACGTGTAAGCCTATTCCAATGTATATTCAAAATCGCCAGGTTGTGCAATCGATGAGTATTTGCTGATATAATTATGTATGATTTGGAGTTTGCCCCTTCAAAAGTATTGTTTTGCGTATTATTTGTAGATGATTGTTCTCACACAGGTGCCTACTTTTTTGACAGATTAATGGGTATAATTGCTCCTTCAAATGTATTGCACAACCTCCAAATATTTTCCATGATACTTTAAGAAAGAAGAATTCAGTTGAAGGGGCAATTATTACCCATTAATCAATATGGAAAATATTTAAGAAAGAAAAATTCTTAAATATTTTCCATAATGATTAAGGGTAAGTAATAAAAGGTAATTTTGAAAGCGGTTTATTATTTATTGTGCTACAAATATATTTTTAATATAATATTTAAATCGAAAATTAAACAATAAATAGACAAATATTATAGTGGGGCCTAAAACATTGCCGAAACGGGACTCTATCTACAAGAATATTAACACGAAGTCTTACATGGTTTTCCAAAACCTCATTGTGAAGTGGAGGTGAAAGCAAATAGATTTTGTACAATTAAATCCAACTATAAACCGTGATGAGAAAAATACAACTTTTTTTATTTTGGCGAAAATTTTACGTGAGCAATAACTAAAACTTTACAAGGCATTTGGAGGCTGTTTTAGGTTTATTGAAGAATAAATATATATTTATATAATATTTAAGCCGAACGCTTAAGTGAAAAATATAGTAGCGAGGCCAAAAACATTGTTATATACACCCTCAAAAATATCAACGGAAAGTCCTACTTTAATTTTCAAAACTTCACGGTGAGGTGAAGGTGAAAATAAATAATTTGAATGATGATTTATTTACGAATTTGCAAAACTTACTAAAAACCGTGAGTGTTAACCCACGTTTTTTGTGAAATAATTTCCCTAACCATTAACGAAAATTTTATAAGGCATTTGGAAGTGGTTGTATGATTTATTGAGCAACAAATGTATATCTAGTAGAATATTTAAGCTTTAAGCTAACAAATAAGTTAAAAATATAGTAGTGACGCCCAAAACAATGTTAAAATGGGATTACACCTTTAAGAATATCAATGGAAACTCTTACTTTAATATTCAAAACTTCACGGTGAGGTGAAGGTGAAAATAAAGAATTTCAAATGATGATTTATATACGAATTTGCAAAACCGATTAAAAATCGTGAGTGTTAACCCACGTTTTTTGTGGAAAAATGCAAATTTTTTGTTTTGGCGAAATATTTTCCGTGAGCATTAGGGAAAACTTTACAAGTCATTTGGAAGCGGTTTTACGGTTTATTGAAGAATAAATATATATTTAGTATAATATTTTAAGCCGAAAGCTACGAAAATAAGTGCAAAATATTGTTAAAATGGGGTTACACCCTCAAAAATATCAACGGAAAGTCTTACTTTAATTTTCAAAACCTCACGGTGAGGTGAAGGAGAATTTAAATAATTTGAATGATGATTTATGTACGAATTTGCAAAACCCACTAAAAACCGTGAGTGTTAACCCACGTTTTTCGTGAAAAATGCAAATTTTTTATTTTCGCGAAATATTTTCCGTGAGCATTAGAGAAAACTTTACAAGGCATTTGGAAGCAGTTTTACGGTTTATTGAAGAATAAATGTACATTTAGTATAATATTTAAGCCGAATGCTACGAAAATAAGTGAAAAATATAGTAGTGAGGCTCAAAACATTGTTAAAATGGGGTTACAACCTTAAAAATATCAACGGAAAGTCTTACTTTAATTTTTAAAACTTCACGATTAGGCGAACGTGAAAATAAATAATTTGAACGATGATTTATATACGAATTTGTAAAACCCACAAAAATCCGTGAATACACCCACGTTTTTTGTGAAAAATGCAAAAAAATTATTTTCATGAAATAATTTCCGTGAGCATTAGGGAAAAATTTACAAGGCATTTGGAAGCAGTTTTACGGTTTATTGAAGAATAAATGCATATTTGGTATAATATTTAAGCCGAAAGCTATGAAAATGAGTGTAAAATATAGTAGTGAGGCCCAAAACATTGTTAAAATGGGGTTATACCCTTAAAAATATCAACAAAAAATCTTACTTTAATTTTCAAAACTTCACGGTGAGGCAAAAGTGAAAATAAATAATTTGAACGATGATTTATGTACGAATTTGCAAAATCTGCTAAAATTCATGAGTGTTATTAACCCACGTTTTTTGTGAAAAATGCAAATTTTTAATTTTTGAGAAATAATTTCCCTTACCATAAAGGAAATCATTATAAGGCATTTGGAAGCAGGTGTATGATTTATTGAGTAACAAATGTATATTTAGTAGAATATTTAAGCCGAAAACTAAAAAATAGGTGAAAAATATCCTAGTGAGGCCCAAAACAATGTTAAAATGGGGTTACACACTCAAGAATATCAACAAAAACTCGTACTTTAATTTTCAAAACTTCATGGGGAGGCTAATTTGACAATAAATAATTTGAACGATGAAACCTACTAAAAACCGTGAGTGTTAACCCACGTTTTTTTGTGAAAAATACAAATTTTTATTGTAGCGAAATATTTCCGTGAGCATTAGAGAAAACTTTACAAGGCATTTGGAAGCGGTTTTACAGTTTATTGAAGAATAAATGTATATTTAGTATAATATTTAAGCCGAAAGCTACAAAAATAAGTGAAAAATATAGTAGTGAGGCCCAAAACATTGTTAAAATGGGGTTACACCCTCAAAAATATCAACAGAAAGTCTTACTTTAATTTTCAAAACTTCATGGTGAAGAGAAGGTGAAAATAAATAATTTGAACGATGATTTATGTAAACCTACTTAAAATCGTGAGTTTTAACCCACGTTTTTTTGTAAAAAAAAGGCAAATTTTTTATTTTCGTGAGCATTATGGAAAAATTTACAATGCATGTGGAAGCGGTTTTACGGTTTATTGAAGAATAAATGTATATTTAGTATAATACTTAAGCTCAAAGCTACAAAAATAAGTGAAAAATATAGTAGTGAGGCCCAAAATATTGTTAAAATAGGGTTACACCACAAAAAATATCAACGGAAAATCTTACTATAATTTTCAAAACTTCACGGTCAGGCGAAGGTGAAAATAAACAATTTGAAGGATAATTTATGTACGAATTTGCAAAACCTACTAAAACCCCGTGAGTGTTAAATTTTTTATTTTCGTGAAATAATTTCCCTAACCATTAAAAAAAACTTTATAAGGCATATGGAAGCGGTTGTATGATTTATTAATTAACAAATGTATATTTAGTAGAATATTTAAGCCGAAAACTAAAAATGTAAGTGAAAATATTATGGTTAGGCCCAAAACATTTTAAAAATGGGGTTACACCCTCAAGAATATCAACGGAAACTCTTACTTAAATTTTCAAAACTTCACAGTGAGGCGAAGGTGAAAATAAATAATTTGAACAATGATTTAAATACGAATTTACAAAACCTACTAAAAACTGTGAATGTTAACCCACGTTTTTTGGGAAAAATGCAAAAAATTTATTTTTGCGAAATAATTACCGTGAGCATTAGGAAAAACTTTACAAGGCATTTGGAAGCGATTTTATGGTTTATTGAAGAATAAATGTATATTTAGTATAGTATTTAAGCCGAAAGCTACGAAAATATTTGAAAAATATAATAGTGAGGCCCAAAATAATGTTAAAATGGGGTTACATCCACAAAAATATCAACGGAAAGTCTTACTTTAATTTTTAAAACTTCACAGTGAGGCGAAGGTGAAAATAAATAATTTGAACGATGATTTATATACGAATTTGCAAAACCTACTAAAAATCGTAAGTGTTAACTCACATTTCTTGTGAAAAATGTAAATTTTTTATTTTCATGAAATATTTTCCTTGAGCATTAGAGAAAACTTTACAAGGCATTTGGTAGCATTTTTAATGTTTATTGAAGAATAAATGTATATTTAGTATAATATTTAAGCCGAATGCTACGAAATTAAGTGAAAAATATAGTAGTGAGGCCCAAAACATTGTTAAGATGGGGTTACACCCTCAAAAATATCAATGGAAAGTTTTACTTTAATTTTCAAAACTTTACAGTGAGGCGAAAGTGAAAATAAATAATTTGAACGATGATTTATGTATGAATTTGCAAAACCTACTAAAACCCGTGAGTGTTAACCCAGTTTTTTTTTTTTTTTGAAAAATGCAAATTTTTTATTTTCATGGAATAATTTCCCTAACCATTAAGGAAAACTTTATAAGGCATTTGGAAGCGGTTGTATGATTTATTGAGTAACAAATGTATATTTAGTAGAATATTTAAGCCAAAAATTTAAAAAGCAAGTGAAAAATATCCTGGTGAGGCCCAAAACATTGTTAAAATGGGGTGACACCGTCAAAAATATCAACGGAAAGTCTTGCTTTAGTTTTTAAAACTTCACGGAGAGGTGAAGGTAAATTTAAATAATTTGAAGGATGATCTATGTACGAATTTGCAAAACCTACTAAAAACCGTGAGTGTTAACCCACGTTTTTTGAGAAAAATGCAAATTTTTTATTTTCGCGAAATAATTTATGTGAGCATTAGGAAAAACTTTACAAGGTATTTGGAAGTGGTTTAACGGTTATTGAAGAATAAATGTATATTTAGAATAATATTTAAGCCAAAAGCAATGAAAATAAGTGAAAAATATAGTAGTAGTGAGGCCCAAAACATTGTTAAAATGGAGTTACACCATCAAAATATCAACTGAAAATTTTAATTTAATCTTCGAAACCTCATGGTGAGGCGAAGGTGAAAATAAATAATTTCAACAATGATTTATGTACGAATTTTCAAAACCTACTAAAAACCCAAGAGTGTTAACCGATGTGTTTTGTGAAAAATGCAAATTTTTTATTTTCCCGAAATAATTTCCCTAACCATTAAGGAAAACTTCATAAGGAATTTGGAAGTAGTTGTAAGATTTTATTGAGGAAAAAATGTATATTTAGTAGAGCATTTTATCCGAAAACTAAAAAAATAGGTGAAAAATATCCTAGTGAGGCCCAAAACATTGTTAAAATGGGGTTACACACTATAAAATATCACTGGAAACTATTACTTTAATTTTCAAAACTTCACGGTGAGGCGAAGGTGAACATAAATAATTTAAATGATAATTTATGTACGAATTTGCAAAACCGACTAAAAATCGTAAGTGTTAACCAACGTTTTTTGAGAAAAATGCAATTTTTTTTTATTTTCATGAAATAATTTATGTGAGCATTAGGAAAAACTTTACAAGGCATTTGGAAGCAGTTTTATGGTTTATTGAGGAATAAATGTATATTTAATATAATATTTAAGCCGAAAGCTACGAAATTAAGTGAGAAATGTAGTAGTGAGGCCCAAAACATTGTTATAACTTAAAATGGGGTTACACCCTCATTAATATCGATGGAAACTCTTACTTTAATTTTCAAAACTTCACGGTGAGGTGAAGATAAATTTGAATAATTTGAACGATGATTTATGTTTGAATTTGCAAAACCTACTAAAAACCGTGAGCACCCACGTTTTTTGTGAAAAATGCAAATTTTTTATTTTCTCGAAATATTTTCCGTGAGCATTAGAGAAAACTTTACAAGGTATTTAAAAGCAGTTTTACAGTTTATTGAAGATTAAATGTATATTTCGTATAAAATTTAAGTCGAATGCTACGAAAACAAGTGAAAAATATAGTTGGGAGGCCCAAAACATTGTTAAAATGGGGGTTACACCCTAAAAAATATCAACTGAAATACTTAATTTAATTTTCAAAACTTCACAGTCAGGCAAAGGTGAAAATAAATAATTTGAATGATGATTTATGTACGAATTCGCAAAACCTACTAAAACCACACGTTTTTTTTGTGAAAATTGCAAATTTTTTATTTTTCGTGAAATAATTTTCCTAACCATTAAGAAAAACTTTATAAGGCATTTGGAAGTGGTTGTATGATTTACTGAGTAACAAATGTATATTTAGTAGAATATTTAAGCCGGAAACTAAAAAGTAAGTGAAAAATATCCTTGTGAGGCCCAAAACATTATTAAAATGGGGTTACACCCTCAAAAATATCAACTGAAAATCTTGCTTTAATTTTTAAAACTTCACGGTGAGGCGAACATAAATTTAAATAATTTGAACGATGATTTGTCTACGAATTTGCAAAACCCACGTTTTTTGAGAAAAATGTAAAATTTTTATTTTTGCGAAATAATTTCTCTTGGCATTTGGAAAAACTTTACAAGGCATTTGGAAGTGATTTTACGGTTATTGAAGGATAAATGCATATTTAGTATAATATTTAAACCGAAAGCAACAAAAATAAGTGAAAAATATAGTAGTGAGGCCCAAAACATTATTAAAATGGGGGTTACACCTTCAAAAATATCAACGAAAATTTTACTTTAATTTTCAAAACTTCAAGGTGAGGCGACAGTGAAAATAAATAATTTGAACGATGGTTTAATTATGAAATTGCAAAACCTACTAAAACCCGTGAGTGTTAACCCGCGTTTTTTGTGAAAAATGCAAATTTTTTATTTTCGCGACATAATTTCTCTAAATTAAGGAAAACTTTATAAGACATTTGGAAGCAATTGTGTGATTTTATTGAGCAACAAATGTATATTTAGTTGAATATTTAATTCGAAAACTAAAAAAAATAAGTGAAAAATATCCTAGTGAGGCAAAAAACATTGTTAAAATGGGGTTACACACTAAAGAATTTAACTGGAAATTTTTACATTAATTTTCAAAACTTCACGATGAAAAAAAGGTGAAACTAAATAATTTGAACAATGATTTATGTACGAATTTGTAAAACCGACTAAAAACCGTGAGTGTTAACCCACGTTTTTTGGGAAAAATGCAATTTTTTTTTATTTTCATGTAATAATTTCCGTGAGCATTAGGAAAAACTTTACAAGGCATTTGGAAGCGGTTTTACGGTTTATTGAAGAATAAATGTATATTTAAAATAATAGTTAAGCCGAAGGCTACGAAAATAAGTGAAAAATATAGTAGCAAGACCCAGAACATTGTTAAAACTTAAAATGGGGTTACACCATCAAAAATATTAACGGAAAGTCTTACTTTAATTTTCAAAACTTCACGGTGAGGCGAAGGTGAATTTAAATAATTTGAACAATGATTTATGTACGAATTTGCAAAACCTACAAAAAAACCGTAAGTGACACTCACATTTTTTGTGAAAAATGCAAATTTTTTATTTTCGTGAAATATTTTTCATGACCATTAGATAAAACTTTACAAGGCTTTTGGAAGCGGTTTTACGGTTTATTGAAGAATAAATGTATATTTAGTATAATATTTAAGCCGAATGCTACAAAATTAATTGAAAAATACAATAATGAGGCCCAAAACATTGTTAAAATGGGGTTACACCCTCAAAAATATCAACAGAAAGTTTTACTTTAATTTTCAAAACTTCACGGTGAGGCGAAGGTGAAAATAAATAATTTGAACAATGATTTATGTACGAATTTGCAAAACCTACTAAAAACCGTGAATGTTAACCCACGTTTTTTGTAAAAAATGCAAAAATTTTATTTTCGCAAAATAATTTCTGTGAGCATAAGGGAAAACTTTACAAGGAATTTGGAAGCGGTTTTACGGTTTATTGAAGAATAAATGTATATTCTATATAATATTTAAGCCGAAAGCTAATAAAATAAGTAAGAAATATAGTAGTGAGGCCCAAAATAGTGTTAAAATGGGGTTACACCCTAAAAAAATATCGACAGAAACTCTTACTTTAGTTTTCAAAACTTCATGGTGAGTTGAAGGAAAATTTAAATAATTTGAACGATGATTTATGTACGAATTTGCAAAATCTACCAAAAACTGTGAGTGTTAACCCACGTTTTTTGTGAAAAATGCAAAAAAAAATTCTTTTTCGCAAAATATTTTCCGTGAGCATTAGAAAAAACTTTACAAGGCATTTAAAAGCGGTTTTATGATTTATTGAAGAATAAATGTATATTTAGTATAATATTTAAGCCGAATGCTACGAAAATAAGTGAAAAATATTGTAGGGAGGCCCAAAACATTGTTAAAATGGGGTTACACCCTCAAAAATATAAACGGAAAGACTTAATTTAATTTTCAAAACTTCTTGGTCAGTTGAAGGTAAAAATAAATAATTTGAACGATGATTTATATACAAATTTGCTAAACCTACTAAAACCACCCACATTTTTTGAGAAAAATGCAAATTTTTTATTTTCGTGAAATAATTTCCGTGGGCATTTGGAAAAACTTTACAAGGCATTTGGAAGTGGTTTACGGTTATTGAAGAATAAATGTATTTTTAGTATAATATTTAAGCCGGAAACAACGAAAATAAGTGAAAAATAAAGTAGTGAGGCCCAAAACATTGTTAAAATGGGGTTACACCGTAAAAAATATCAACATAAATTTTACTTTAATTTTCAAAACTTCACGGTGAGGCGACGGTGAAAATAAATAATTTGAAAGATGGTTTATGTACGAATTTGCAAAACCTACTAAAACCCATGAGTGTTAATCTATGTTTTTTGTGAAAAATGCAAATTTTTTATTTTTCGCGACATAATTTCCCTAAATTAAGGAGAACTTTATAAGACATTTGGAAGCAGTTGTATGATTTTATTGAGCAACAAATGTATATTTAGTTGAGTATTTGATTCAAAAACTAAAAATATAAATTAAAAATATCCTAGTGAGGCCCAAAACATTGTTCAAATGGGGTTACACACTAAAGAATTTCACCGGAAACTCTTACTTTGATTTTCAAAACTTCACGGTGAGGCGAAGGTGAAAATAAATAATTTGAACGATGATTTATGTACGAATTTGCAAAACCTACTATAAATCGTAAGTGTTAACTCACATTTTTGTGAAAAATGTAAATTTTTTATTTTCATGAAATATTTTCCTTGAGCATTATAGAAAACTTTACAAGGCATTTGGTAGTGTTTTTAATGTTTATTGAAGAATAAATGTATATTTAGTATAATATTTAAGCCAAATGCTACGAAATTAAGTGAAAAATATAGTAGTGAGGCCCAAAACATTGTTAAAATGGGGTTACACCATCAAAAATATCAACGGAAAGTTTTACTTTAATTTTCAAAACTTTACAGTGAGGCGAAAGTGAAAATAAATAATTTGAACGATGATTTATGTACGAATTTGCAAAACCTACTAAAACCCGTGAGTGTTAAACCCACGTTTTTAGTGAAAAATGCAAATTTTTTATTTTCCCAAAATATTTTCCATGAGCATTAGAGAAAACTTTACAAGGCATTTGGAAGTAGTTTTATGGTTTATTGAAGAATAAATATATATCTAATATAATATTTAAGCCAAAAGCAACAAAAATAAGTAAAAAATATAGTAGTGAGGCCCAAAACATTGCTAAAGTGGGGTTACACCCCCAAAAATATTAATGGAAACTCTTACTTTAATTTTCAAAACTTCACGGTGAGGCGAAGGCAAATTTAAATAATTAAAACGATGATTTATGTATGAATTTGTAAAATCTCCTAAAAACCGTGAGTGTTTACCAATGTTTTTTTGTGAAAAATGCAAATTTTTATTTTAGCGAAATATGTGAAAAATATTTAAGCCGAAAGCTATGAAAATAAGTGAAAAATACAGTAGTGGGGCCCAAAACATTGTTAAAATGGGTTTGCACACTCAAAAATATCAACGAAAAGTTTTACTTTAATTTTCAAAACGTCACCGTGAGGCGATGGTGAAAATAAATAATTTGAACGATGATTTATGTACAAATTTGCAAAACCTACTAAAAACCGTGAGTCACACCCACGTTTTTTATGAAAAATGCAAATTTATTATTTTTGTGAAATATTTTCCGTAAGCATTAGAGAAATATTTACTAGGCATTTGGAAGCGGTTTTATGGTTTATTGAAGAATAAATGTGTATTTAGTATAATATTTAAGCTGAATGCTACGAAAATAAGTGAAAAATATAGTAGTGAGGCCCAAAACAGTGTTAAAATGGGGTTACATCCAAAAAAATATCAACGGAAAGTCTTACTTTAATTTTGAAATCTTCACAGTGAGGCGAAGATGAAAATAAATAATTTGAACGATGATTTATGTACGAATTTGCAAAACCTACTAAAACCCGTGAGTGTTAACCCACGTTTTTTGTGAAAAAATGCAAATTATTTATTTTTGTGAAATAATTTCCCTAACCATTAAGGCAAACTTTATAAGGCCTTTGAAAGCGGTTGTATGATTTACTGAATAACAAATGTATATTTAGTAGAATATTTAAGACGAAAACTAAAAAAGTAAGTGAAAAATATCCTAGTGTGGCCCAAAACATTGTTAAAATGGGAGGTTACACCCTCAAAAATATCAACGGAAAGTCTTGCTTTAATTTTTAAAACTTCACGGTAAGGTAGAGATAAATTTAAATAATTTGAACAATGATTTATGTACGAATTTGCAAAACCTACTAAAAACCGTGAGTGTTAACCCACGTTTTTTGGGAAAAATGCAAATTTTTTATTTTTGTGAAATATTTTCCGCAAGCATTAGAGAAAACTTTACAAGGCATTTGGAAGTAGTTTTACGGTTTATTGGGGAATAAATGTATATTTAGTATAATATTTAAGCCGAATGCTACGAAAATAAGTGAAAATATAATAGTGAGGCCCAAAACATTGTTAAAATGGGGTTCCACCCGCAAGAATATTAACGAAAAGTCTTACCTTAATTTTTAAATCTTCACTGTGAGGCGAATGTGAAACTAAATAGATTGAACGATGATTTATGTATGAATTTGCAAAATTGACTAAAAACCGTAAGTGTTAACCCGCGGTTTTTTTTTTTTTTTTTTTGTCAAATATGCAAATTTTTTATTTTCTAAAAATATTTTTCGTGGGCATTAAGGAAAACTTTATAAGGCATTTGGAAGTGGATTTACGAATTATTGAGGAACAAATGTATATTTGGTAGAATATTTAAGACGAAAACTAAAAAAATAAGATATAATAGTGAGGCCCAAAACATTGTCAAATGGGTTCTACCCTTAAGAATCTCAACGGAAAGTCTTACCTTAATTTTCAAAATTTCACGGTGAGGCGAAGGTGAAAATAAATAGATTGAACGATGATTTAAGTACAATTGGGCGAGGATCAGTAACGTGGTATCGATATTTCCTTATTCTAATTTATTTATTTATTTTATGCTTTTTTGTTTTTTCCTTTGAGTTTTTTCTTCATACGTCACTTTAATTGAGTAACCACTATTATATTCAAATATCTTTAAATTTAAATTTTAAATTGTTGATTAAAGTGTTTTAACATGAATTATAATAAATTTTGCACGGAAAAATATATTTTGAAGAATATGAATATGATAGTTTGTTTGTATGATAAGAGAAATAAAAAGAAACATTAGCATCACTTAGTACTACGTCTAGTGGTATTCATTTACACTTGTAAGTGAGAGGTCTTAGGTTCGATTCTTACCAAAGGCGAATTTGAACCATATTATTGTTAGCCCATTGTGAGGCTAAGCGCATCCCTCTCTCCTTTAGTATAGAACAACCCTCCCCTTTAGTATAGATATTAAAAAAATAAAAAAATAAAAAAAACATTAGCAAAAAAAAAGTTGAAAACATGGGATTGGTATGATGCTAGCGATTGGTACCGAAAGTCGTCGCTACGTCACTAGCGTCGGCTCTTGTGGACCATCGGTAGCAAAGTACCAATCATATCATTTTCTATTTTCTTTATTTATTTTCTGGTTTTTTCTTTTTTCTTTGAAGTTTTTTTTCTTCCTACGTTAATTTTATTTAGATTCAAATACCTTTATATTTAGATTTATATCCTATTTTTCTGTGCGTCGGCCCGCCTTGTTTTGTGTGCCTTGTTTTTTGTGCGACGGCCCACCCTATTTTGCGTGCCGTATTTTTCGTGTGTCGAGCTGTCCTCCATTTGCGTGACAGATCCCTCCTCGCTTGCGCATCAAACCTACCTAACACCCATTTTTATGGTTAGAAATTCAATTTTTTTTATTTTGGAGAAATATTTTCCGTGAGTACTAGGGAAAACTTTATAAGGCATTTGAAGCGGTTTTACGGTTTATTGAGCAACAAATGTATATTTGGTAGAATATTTAAGCCGAAAACTAAAAAATAAGTGAAACATTGTTAAAATGGGATTCCACCGAATCAATGAAAAATCTTACTTTAATTTTCAAAACTTCAGTGTGAAACGAATGTAAAAATAAATAGATTGAACGATGATTTATGTACGAATTTACAAACCCGACTAACCGTCGTGAGTGTTAGCTCACATTTTTTTTTTTGTCAAAGATGCAAATTTTTTATTTTCGCGAAATATTTTTCGTAAGCATCAATGAAAACTTTAAAAAATATTTGGAAGCACATTTACGATTTATTACGCAACAAATGTATATTTAGCATAATATTAAATAAAATAAGTGAAATATATACTAGTGAGGTCCAAAACATTGGTAAAATGAGGTTCCACTCTCAAGAATATCAACGAAGTTTTACTTTAATTTTCAAAACTTCACGGTGAAGCGAATGTGAAAGATTGAACGACGATTCATGTACAAATTTGCAAAACTGATTAAAAACTGTGAGTGTTAACACACGTTTTTTGTGAAAAAATGCAGATTTTGTATTTCCGTGAAATATTTCCCTTAAGCATTAAGGAAAACTTTCTAAGGCATTTGGAAGCAGATCTACGATTTACTTAGCCACAAATGTATATTTAGTAGAATATTTAAGCCGAAAACTAAAAAAAATAAGTGAAAAATATAGTAGTGAGGCCCAAAACATAGTTAAATAGGGTTCCACCCGCAAGAATATCAACGGAGAGTCTTACTTTAATTTTTAAAACTCCACGATGAGGCGAATGTGAAAATAAATAGTATCAACGATAATTTATGTACGAATTTGCAAAATCTACTAGAGTAGCGCGCGAGAGCACTCCCATGATGGGTGACCCACTGGGAAGTTCTCGTGTGAGTTCCCAGAAACAAAACCGTGAGGGCGTAGTCGGGGCCCAAAGCGGACAATATCGTGCTACGGTAGTGGAGCGGGCCCGGGAAGTGATCCGCCCCGGGTCGGGATGTGACAATTTGGTATCAGAGCCTAACCCTGGCCGTGGTGTGCCGACGAGGACGTCGGGCCCCTAAGGGGGGTGGATTGTGAGATCCCACATCGCCCAGGGGAGTGATCCTTATATGTATATTCCCATCCCTACCTAGCGCGAGGCCTTTTGGGAGCTCACTGGCTTCGGGTTCCATGGGAACTCTGAAGTTAAGCGAGTAGCGCGCGAGAGCACTCCCATGATGGGTGACCCACTGGGAAGTTCTCGTGTGAGTTCCCAGAAACAAAACCGTGAGGGCGTAGTCGGGGCCCAAAGCGGACAATATCGTGCTACGGTAGTGGAGCGGGCCCGGGAAGTGATCCGCCCCGGGTCGGGATGTGACAACTGTGAGTGTTAACCCACGTTTATTTGTCAAAAATGATTTTTTTTTATTTTTGCGAAATATTTTCCGTGAGAATTAAGGAAAACTTTATATGGCATTTGCAAGCGGTTTCATGATTTATTGAGCAAAAAATGTATATTTAGTAGAATATTTAACCCGACAACTAAAAAAATAAGTGAAAAATATAGTAGTGAGACTCAAAACATTGTTCAAATGGGGTTCGACCCTCAAGAATATCAACGGAAAGTCTTACTTTAATTTTTAAAACTTCACGGTGAGGCGAGAGTGAAAATAAATAGTTTGAACGGTGATTTATCTACGAATTTGCAAAACGATTAAAAACCGTGAGTATTTTATGTACTAATTAGGAGTAACTTTATAAGGCAATTGAAATCTGTTTTACCATTTATTGAGCCACAAATCTATTTTAAATTGAATATTTAAGCCGAAAACTGAAAAATAAATCAACAAAAATAGTAGTGGGGCCCAAAAATATTGCCGAAATAGAACATCATTTACAAGAATATAAGTCTTACGTGAATTTTCAAAACCTCACGGTGCAGTGAAGGTGAAAGCATATAGATTATATAATGATTTTTGTACAAATTTGCAAAATCACCTAGAAATCGTGATGGTTAGCCACATTTGTTTGGAGAAAAAATGCAATTTTTTTTTTATTTTTACGAAATATTTTTCAGCATGCTTAAGAGTAACTTTATAAGGCATTTGAAAGCGGTTTTACCATTTAAAGAGTCATAAATTGTAATGGGGCACAAAGCATTCCCAAAAAGGGACTTCATCTACAAGATTTTTAACTTAAATTCTTCAAGAATTTCAAAACTTCAAGGTGCGGTGAAGGTGAAAGCAAATAGATTTTACAACGATTTTTGTACAAATTTGTAAAATTGACTAGAAACTATAATGTTAGCCCACCTTTTTTTTTTTAGCAAAGTGCAAATTTTTATATTTAAAAAAAAAAATTTGTCTTGATTAAGAGTAACTTTATAAAGTAGTTGAAAACGTTTCACCATTTATCGAGCCATACAATATTTTTAATAAACAAATCATTGTGAGGCTAATCCATTTAATAAGGTGTCGTATTCCTCTTCATTTATAAGTAAGAGATCTTAAATTCAATTGTTGCCAAATGCGAGTTTGAACATTATTGCTAGCCCATTGTGATGCTAAGCCCACCAACTCCCCCTTAATAAAGATAATATTTTTTGTTCCAAAAGAATAAAATAAAAATAAAAATAAACAGCTCAAATTAAATTATTTCTTTGGAACTTTTGAAGGTATAAAATAAAAAATGAGAAAACATTTGAGAAAGGAAAAAGATATGCTGCAAGGAGTTAATTCCACGTGTCAGTGTCTGAAAGAATCGGAAGAGAGGCTTATCTTTTTTGGCGGCTATGGAATCATGAAATGCAACGGTCGGTTGTCCCTCTCAACGGAAATCAGAAACGAAGCAAACAGCGCTTGGACTTGGCTGGCTATTAGCTCGCCACACGTACCTACGAGGGAGCGGTTACGTATAACTTGTTTTCCTTATTTTATTTAATTTTTTAATTCTAAAAATCTGGCGAATGTTATTAATTTCATTTTTCTTTCCTTTGCTCAGTTGGCAGCATTTAGCTAACTACCACAACCAACTGCCAAAGCATAATTCGGCATGCCTTCTTCATGAGTCATGACATGCCAAAGCTCCACCACCACCATGTTAGCCCACAAATTCCACCGCCTCCACCTCCGCAGTTCCCCTCAGTTCCGATGCGTTCTGGACCAAATCGCCCCCAATCTGGCCGTCTCGGCGTCCCTCAGCTCCGTCTTCACCTCTGCCAACGTCATCGCCGCTGCCTCCGGCTCTAGCTCTCTCCACGGTGCCGTCACCTCCACCATCACTCAAGTCGCGGTCACCGCCGTCGCCATCGCCTCCGGGGCTTGTCTTTCCACTAAGGTCGATTTCTTGTGGCCCAAAATGGAAGCCCAGCCAGGTGAACAAATTAACTTCCGTTTTCCATTTCTGGTTAGCAATTAAACCTTGTTTATCTATGCTTGAACTTAATTAATCAATGCGGTGGGTTTAGGTTCCGATGTGGTGGAGGGAGTGGACGTGACTGGATATCCTATCTTCAATGATCCAAAGGTTTGCTATCTTTTTATTATCCGATTACTTCAAAATATATACAACTGGTCTGCAATTCCACTGAAACAATTTGTGCGTGCGTGTGTATGTGTGAACTGTGAAGGCAGGTGCAAAAGGCTGTTGCATTTGCTAAGAAAGCTCACCACGGCCAACTGCGCAAAACCGGAGACCCTTATTTAGTCCATTGCATTCATACAGGAAGAATCTTGGCCATGCTGGTTCCTGCAAGCGGCGAGCGAGTATGAATCTTTCTTGCTTGTCACCCTCTACTTTTACTTCCAATATAGTATACTGTATACATATAAACAGAACAAATTTCTATTTTATCCCATCAATTCCATAAAAGAATCTGAAGTTTGGTGCAGGCTGTTGAGACTGTTGTAGCCGGGATTCTCCATGATGTGGTGGACGATACATGTGTAAGTTTCTCCGATATACAACAAGAGTTTGGTGACGATGTCGCGAAGCTGGTAGCTGGTGTTTCCAGGTTAAGCTACATAAATCAGGTATCGTAACCTGGTTACGTAATTTGGACTTCTTTCTTAGTAATCTGGATTCATCTGATGTCGAATATGACACAATTCACCTCTGAAATTTGAGGGATAATAATTTTAATCAACTGGTCTCATTATCTGCAGCTTTTACGGAGACACCGCAGGATAAATGTGAACCAGGGAAAACTTGGTCATGAGGAGGTATAGGAATCACTATTTTACATCATCATATAGAATCAGTTATACTACAGTTTTCCATGTCTGATGTTTGTACTATTAATCTATCAGGCAAATAATTTACGAGTTATGCTTCTGGGCATGGTTGACGATCCACGTGTTGTGCTTATAAAGCTTGCAGATCGGCTTCACAATATGAGGACAATGTACTGACTCTAAACTTCCATGAATATTACAAGCGCATGTTGTTTCATTTACTTTGCTTATCCACTATGAAGTTTTTGGCTCATAATACCGTTCGATGTGTTACATTCTATAACGTTTTACAGTTATGCTCTCCCGCTGCCAAAGGCTCAGGCTCTTGCAAGGGAGACCTTGGTAATTTGGTGCTCGCTGGCTTCCAGATTGGGTTTGTGGGCGATGAAAGCTGAACTGGAAGATCTGTGCTTTGCTGTTCTTCAGGTCTGATCACAATCTTCCTTTAAAGTAGTTGTGGAAATTTGACATATTAAGCAAGACAATTATAGAATAGTGAATGTTTTATGTATCTAAGACGGGAGATAATTGTATGTTGTATGGCACCCAAACGTATCCTAGGGTAGCTCCAATTTGAAACTAGGTATTATGATATTACCTTTAGGTTCTGATATACATGTGCGATTGATGCTGTTTAGTATTTTTTTTTTTAACTCAGTGCTATGTCCTTGCTATACCATTTGCAGTTCCTTCCCCAATTGTATGTTCTAATCCTGTAAACCTTTTTGTATGTCATAAACAGCCTGAGATGTTCAAGAAAATGAGAGCTGATCTAGCTTCTATGTGGAGCTCTAGTAACAAAGTAGGAAATTCAAAAAGAAAATCCAGTTTGCTGTCCTTAAATGGAAGAAGCTCAATTTCTGACAACGAAGGGCCCGTAGCAGTTGATGAAGATGTCACAACCATGAAGGCAAGAATTTAAAAGAAATTTTTTAACTCCTATCTGAATACTGTATCCTAAAACTGTAGAAAGTGACAATAAAAGTACATGATTATATTTCAAGTAAAGGTCACAGCTCAGATCTTTTTTGTAAAATATTCTCAGGATCTTTTGGAAGCTGTAGTGCCATTTGATGTATTGTTAGATCGAAGAAAACGGTCTAAATTTCTTAATACTCTAGGGCAAGGTCTGCAGACTCACAGAAGACCAAAGGTTGTGCAAGATGCTGGAATTGCTTTGGCATCTATGGTAATTTGTGAGGAGGCCCTCGAGCAGGAGTTGATCATATCAACTTCGTATGTTCTTTGCTGTCTCCATTTTCATTTTCTGCTTGCAATTTTATGAAAGTTATGTGCGACCACAGATAAATGTATATGTCATTTTACAATATATATGCTTCTCAGTTTGGCTAATGTTGAGTGTTCCAACCCACGTTATGTTTTCAGTTATGTTCCAGGGATGGAAGTAACATTATCGAGCCGCTTGAAAAGTTTGTATAGCATCTACAGCAAGGTTTTAATGCAACTTCACAGTTTAATATGTTTGAAGACTAATGTGCTTGATTTTTGCTGTTATCACCAGATAAGCCCTTACATAGAATTCCCTCGCAAGTTTTAACACATCAAGTCTGTCTTTGCACTTGTAGATGAAACGGAAAGATGTCAGCATTAGTAAAGTTTATGATGCCCGTGCATTAAGGGTTGTCGTTGGAGACAAGAACGGAACTTTGCATGGGCCTGCTGTCCAGTGTTGTTACAGCCTTCTTGACATTGTACACAAGTAACCAAATTGAACTTATCTTCTTCTTTTTTAATAATCTAACACTTGCCCTGCCCCCGACATTTTACTCTTTTCTTTTCTTTTTGTTTATTTGTTGTGGGATCTAGTTAAGTAATGGAATGGGGTAATTGTATGCATTAATATGATCACATATAGGTTTAAATTAAGGGTAATGTGAATATGTGATAATGTTACTGCCAGCAACTTAATGTTTGACTATCGATAGAATTATTTTGCATACAAAGGCCGGCTTATGTCTATAATTTGGTATGTGCAGGCATTGGACCCCAATTGATGGTGAGTTTGATGATTACATTGTCAATCCAAAGCCTAGTGGCTATCAGGTCAGTTTTCCAGTTCATGATTCCACTAGTTTTAGAAGGTCGATATAAATGATTTGGCTCCGTTTTTCTCAGTTCCTAATAGCCTCCGAGTCTCCGACCCTTGAGCCATGTTGGACTCTTCTGTCTGAATGTGGCATATGTATTATGCAATGTACATGCTTTGTGCCTTTATCGGAGTCCGCTTTCGATATCTTACTGTGAATACCCTTCTGCAGTCTCTGCACACTGCAGTACAAGGTCCTGACAGATCACCTTTGGAAGTTCAAATACGAACACAGGTGTCAAATGTCTTCCAACTTAAAGGATATTAGAGTTGCTTGTTATTATTGTTCTGACTTAGCTGATAATCATTTCATCTTTTTTAGAGGATGCACGAGTACGCTGAACACGGACTTGCAGCACATTGGCTTTATAAAGAGACTGGAAATACGTTTTCTAACGTAAGTAGCACGGATGAATCTGAAATAGACGTATCATCCTTTTTATCCAAAGATATTGAGGACCAAAGTTCTACAGAAGATGATTTTTCTCAGAAGTATGATTTGTTGAAAATTGGACATCCAGTCCTTAGAGTGGAAGGGAGTCATCTTCTTGCCGCTGTTATCATTAGGTATGTAACTACTTGATGTCTATACTGATACAAGTAATTCCGACAAATCTGGCAAAGTCTAATTACGAAATCATATCTTTCTGATTATGTATTCCTTATATGTACTTTCTCGTAGTTTACGTATACATGTACATCAAGGCTTGTATTCATATATAATCATGATCAATACAATCCTCAGACTCATCGAGGAATTCAGAAAACTTACCATGTGCCATATTCTTTTAACATGAGTTACTCTATGAGCATTCCGGTGACCAAGTTTTGTGTTAAACTTGACATTGCAGAGTAGAGAAAGATGGGAGGGAGTTGATAGTTGCTGTGAGCTTTGGACTGGCTGCTTCTGAAGCAGTGGCTGATAGAAAATCTTCTTTCCAAATAAAACGGTGGGAAGCCTATGCAAGATTATACAAGAAGGTTAACTTTCTTTAAAACTAATGAAAAGTCCACAAAAACTTCTCTTTTAACGAAAAGCCCTTTTTAAACGTATAGTGAATAGTGTCAGGTAAAGGTAAAAATGTGGTTTTTCGTTAAAGGTGAACAGTACCGGGAGTGTTTCGTTAAAACTCCCTTATTTCAAAGATTAACTCCACTGCATAGTTTCTGAAACTCTACTCGTGGAAAGAACTCGAGATCTTAAGATAGTTTGTCAACGTAGTTGTCCTGCTCCCAAGCTTTCTTAATCTTCAAATCATCCTGGCCTTTGTCTCTTACGTTGATTTTTCCGCAGTCAAATTACATTAGTGTCTCCCGGTTGAGTTCCATCAAGTTGGGTAGTATATGGAGAATTCTGTAGACGTGCTATCGGTGTAGAGAATATCAAGTGACCCCATTTGCTCTGACTTGGTATTCCAGGTGACGGATGAATGGTGGTGTGAACCAGGACATGGGGATTGGTGCACCTGCCTAGAGAGATATACACTCTGTCGAGATGGGATGTACCACAAGGTATGTTTAACATGTACTTCCCGAGATTTGTACGCGATGCAGATCCTTCATACAACTCAATGATCCTCAAAACCATCTCCGGTAACCCGAGACCCAAACCGAAGCATACAAGTTATCGTGGGTACGAATAGATCATATGATGACTGTAATTGCTCTCTTAAATAATTTAACTAGCGTATCCTTGTGCAGCAAGACCAGTTTGGGCGATTACTTCCAACCTTCATTCAGGTCATTGATTTGACAGACCAAGAAGAATCGGAATATTGGTCTGTTGTTTCTGCTGTTTTTGACGGAAGAGAGCTCGACGACGTTACATCCGAAGCAAGCTTTAGCTCAGTTCCGTCAACTTCCATGGAAACTAGCATCAACAACAAGGTTTTCCTGTGAATGCATATAATTTTAATTATTTAGTGTGGTAGTCGCTTGCTAAATAAACTTAGTGCCTAATTGACGCTAATTAATATCTGCTTTCGGATTCTAGGTGCGTTTGTTGAGGACGATGCTGCGATGGGAAGAACAGCTACGCTCGGAAGCAAGTCTTGGACAGGCAAAGCATAGCAACAAGTTTTACCGCAGTCCAGGTTCTGTTGTCCTTGGAGAAGTGGTGATTATATGTTGGCCCGACGGTGAAATAATGCGGTTGAGAACCGGCAGCACCGCAGCAGATGCCGCAAGAAGAGTAGGACTGGAGGGAAAACTGGTCCTGGTTAACGGTCAGCTGGTTTTACCCAATACAAAGCTCACAGATGGCGACGTCGTTGAAGTCAGAGCCTAAGAAATTTGGAAATAAAAGTCTCATTGTGAATACTTACTAATTAGAGGGAAGAAACTCTATGTCCTGGTTCTGTCTCTATTATCTGCTATTTATTTCTTCCAGGATGAGATTGAACAGATAGTTCAATGTACATATAACAAAGTTTACACTCCAAATTAAAAAGAAAATAATAATAATAAAGTAGATTTCTGATACCTGCGGTTACAGAGTGGTTCCAGGACCTTTAATTCTCTTTTGAATCCTAAGAAGAAAACTCAAAAGTTTCGGGTTCTTCGCGTCCTGAAACTGGTAAGTTTAAATGATCGATCTCGAAGGAAGAACCATGTCTAGCTAGTAGGTAATGAAGTGTATATAAGGCTGTCCTTGCTCGCCACTTGAAATTTCCATATATGGCTCGGACATTTCTCTACCTTTCCCCATATCTCAACACCAATATCATTGTACCAAGCGAAGTTGGCAATATAAACTTGCTGAACAAAAACTCTTAAAATAAAGCATCCGAAAAATTGTAACTACATCATTTAAGCATAAATATGAAAAAGAATCTTCCCGGATCTATATGTGGCCAGCCAGTATCCGTGCTTTCCGGTATTAATTGCTGCTAACCTGCAAGCTGGAGACCTGAGTAAATGATCCAAGTTCCTCACTTAGAAAACTCGACCTCAATAGGTAGGGTTAATGCAGGAACTGATGAGCTCTTGACTACATCACTGGAAAACTAAGAATTATTGGTCTGCACTGAATTTGCGTCTGATGATCCAACTATATCTTCAAAAGCTTCCATGGCAATGGTCATGTCATCGTCGATATCAGCTTGCTCTACCTCTGCCATAACTTCATCCCTATCGCCGCCTACCACAGGTTCCACCCCATTTTGCACTGAATCAGAGTGAATTGTAGGTTCTTCAATTGCTTTGTCTGGTTCAACTGAATTTTGCACCGCGGATTGTGGATATGGATCCGTTGAGACTGTCAGCATAGATGTCACCAATAGATTCTACAAGCAAGAAAGTGCTAGTTGTAATGCTACGATTCAAAAGGTTTAAGAAAATGAAACTAATAATATGCAAGTTGTAGCTTTGATATAATATTAGTTAAAATAAGGCAACAAGGATTTACTTAAAGGGAAGAGTTTTTTCAGCCCAAAAAATTAAATGGAAGCATTAGAGCAACCTCATATTATTTAAACTACGGAGGCAATGCTCGAAACCGATGGAATAAGTAAATGGTCAAGGAGATAGAGCAACCATCAGCGGCCTCAGGTGCAGTGAGAAAAATTGTCAGATTAAAAAAGTATCAGAAACCAAGGAAAACATTTGCATCAGGTTTTTGATTTATTTACCTTTTCTAATGCAAGAGCAAGCTTTGAGAGATTTGGATAGATTCTTTTTGCATCCAATAGGATCTGTTTGACAAAAAATTAGATCCAGTAAAGATAGAAAAAGGTAAGACAAATTCAACCCAACTAGTTCAATAATCGGAGCTCAAAAAGTGTCAAACAGAGATGAAAGACACAATCATGAAGAATAATACAGAGATGTAAGATAGAATACACACCTCGCAAAGCCTCTGAAGGGTAAACGGAGGACCTTCGGTAAAACTATGAAGAGCTGCAACGAAGAAACAAGCTACAAGCAATTATGATAGAAAAAGGAGCTGAAAATTCTATAAAACTATGGACTCTAACACCCACAGACTAGAAATTTTAGCTCCACATCCTCTTTTGTGATTGGTACGCCTATTAGCTATAGTCCAAGTACATCATCCCACCCATTTTTCACCAAAACCCAGAATGACCTAGACTGCCAGTACATGAGACAGTGGTTGGGTATTAGATCACACAGATCTCAACAAGTACCAAAGGGCAGTAACACATATAACGACACATCAATCAAGTTATATGATCAGGCGAATGAAAATACCTTCATCCAACCTCTTCACCAGCTCAGGATAGGTTTCTCCTAAAGAAGTAATTTGCTGCTCACTAGCCATTTTTTCCTCAGGATACTCCAACAGAACCTTCAGAAATCAAAGAATAACAGCGACAGAGAGATGGAGACAGAGAGAGAGAGAGAGAGAGAGAGAGAGACATATATCATAAACAAGGAACTTGAAGGCAATCATGCACAACCATTAAGAGTGTTTGCGTCCACGTGCAAGCATGCATACTGTGACAAACATAAATAAAATAGCTGAAGGCCAAACATGCTGGCATACTTCCCCATACCTGCTTCAACTGAAAGGATAGCATGCTCTTTAATTTGTCCCAATCATGCCTGTAACATATGTAACAAGAACGGTTAACTACCAAGCAGAATGTTTGTTTTTCGTGCATCATACCAGAGTAAACACAATCAAATACGCATACATGACATGTTCCAAAAATAATATATTAATAACTAAACACAGATGAGGTAGTTACACAATGAAGATGACAGCATACCAAAATTTCCCAGTGGATGCAATAACTTCTAGCACGTCTCGAACTTCTGCTTCAGAAAACTCCAGCTTCGACTCTTTACATCTAAAATATCAAGTTCACCAATACTTTCATAATATGAAATCAAAAACAAAACAAATGAGTAACATAATTTGCACGGAGAAGACTTTTGAGCCCTCAATGTGACGTGAAAAAGTAAATTTCCATAACATTGTCTCAATCATAGGGGAAAACAATTACTAGTCCCTAAAAGATGGATGTTACTTAAAAATGCATATTGACTAGATCTCTTAACAATTGAATTTCTACTAGACTGGATAATATACTATGATAGGGCAAACCATACGAAAAATAACCTGATCCCTCACTACATGAATGTGAAAGGTCTCTGATCCTTAAAACGTCCCTCACCCTCGGGGTCAATAACACGTTGTATTTTGTTATCAGTGAAGAGCATCAATAAGGCCCTCTAGTCCAGCACATAGAAAACCTAGAGAGTGTACTTTCACTGCGGCTCTTAACCAACTAAAGCTACAAGTGCCTTGCAAACCAATTTAAATCTAAAATTCGATAAGAACTTCAAAATAAACTGTGTATGATATATATTCAAATGTAAAGGGAAAGAAGAATTTACAGATTATCTACGCCATCGGGAAGCATGGCCTCCTGTTGATGATCAGCATTGCTGGTAGAATTCAAATTTTCATTTGATGGCATCTCCATTTAGAGCCCTCTTAACCTACAATTCACGGTTAAAATCAAAAATCCATTTGCCTGCTGAAAAATAACATTCACTTAAATTCCTCAATTTTAACACAAATTTGAATTCCAGTAACTTGAAACTCCTAATAACATGAACAAGCAAAAAATGCTCCTGCAATAAGTAAATTTTGAAATTGTATGGCTCTCCCACTCCGTTTGGTTGCCGAGAAAAACCAAGCCAGAAAACACTAACTCGCACCTAAAAAGATGAAATAAATACGAGCAGTCAACAAAATTCCCGAAACTTCTTTCATCTTTTCACGGCGCGGCGTTTTCCCGGCAACCAAACAGAACATGAGAGATTGAGATAGAGATGAAGAGGACTTACCAAGCTTTGGGATTTTCTGAGAGACCGACCGACCCGACCCGAACCTAATCGAATCAATCTCTGTTTAGAGAAGAGAGAGAGAGAGTGTGACTGTAAAGACGAGAGTGTGGTGGTCTCGTCACGTGACCAACAGCTGTGGGTGGGCAATGCTCATCGAGGGCCATTGTGACTTGGGCCTTACCTACACAAGCGTGACGGTATTTTAAGTTAATTTTGTAATATCACACGTATTTTATTTAATAAATAAATTAGTGCTTGATTTGAAATGCTGTTTTTGAAAAATTCTTATTGCATGAAGTTCTTCCTCCGTCTGTATTTTTTTTTTAATTAATTAGTTTTTTTGGAGTGGGTGACAAGTAATGCGTGTGGATTAAGACCCCATATGAAAAATTACCACATCTCCCAGTAATTTAAGATACCTCGGAAACACTTTTCAAACTCGAGTGCAGAAAATGAGTGCATTGCTCTATCCAACTTGAATAATAGAATGACGCATTGGTAATTTAAGAGCTCTCAAAAACCCTTCTCTTACCATATTATCCTTGATTGCAAAATCGCCGTTGATTAAAACAAGTCCCAAGTTCAAATCCTCTTTTCCGTTAATTGAAAAAATAAACCCCTCTTTACCTTCTAGACCTTTTTGAGACATTTTCTTCATGCATATAGTGAATAAGCAGCGCAGTAATAAAACAATAATTCATTCCAAAAACCATTTACTTATGTATACTATAATTACGTATTAAAGGGAATAAAACAACCTAAATTACTGCCGGAAGACAAGTCGGCCTTTTCATGGTGTCTTCCAACACATTCTGACAACGAAAATATACAGAGATTCATCATACTCTCCCTCCCTACAACTTCATTCGACAAAACAAATACAAGATTTACATAGAATAATAAGCAGCCGTGAACCAAAGCAGTGGCTCAAATTAACGAAAAATTGGAAAATGCACTAACTAAAATTCCTGAAACTGCACCATGAAATTTATGTCTACCCTCTGTTTCATCGATGCCACCATCACCGGGAAGGATGCTCAGATGCTTGACCGCTAGGAGAAGGATTTGACGAATTGGAAGGGCCGTTGTCTTGAGGGGGCGCCACACCCCACTTCAGCTCTGCCTCCGATGGTTCAACTACGTGCACTGAGCCGTCAGTCATGCCAAGTGCAATCTGATTAGGTTCAGACGGATGAGCTGCTATAACCAAAGCATAGCTGGGGTTTCCGCTGCAGAATATTTTCCATCAGCAAACGGCAAATGAACCTTACAAGATCTCATACGTAACTTGAAAAAATAAAGTTTTTTATTCAACAAACAGCAGAATACTCTTGTCGGCTCACCTGAGAGAAAATGATGGTATATAAGCAGTAGGTGCTATTCGACATCTGAGTCTTAAGGTATCAGCATCAAAAACTCCAACAGCACCGTCACAAAAAGAAGCATAAACCAGTAGACCATCGCATGAATATATTGCACTTGATATGGGAGCAGTGAGTGCATCTTTCGGAGACCACTACCATCATAGAGGTGAAGAAAAGTCAAATTACAATAATGGAAGGAAAAATCAATTAAAAACTGAAAATCAAGAATCTTGCACATTGATCTGCCGAAGCAGAAACATCAACGAGAAACTGTGACACAAGGACTGCCAGGTGAAAGCTTACTGAGCGCAAACATTCAAGCTTGCAATCGTACACAGCAATTTGGCTTTCATGGGCAACCAACAGGTGTGTGTGATCATTATGAAACTGAACTTTTGTTTCTCCAATCATCGGGGGTTGGCGACCAGCTGGTGCTTGTATGAACCTTGTTTTCTTTTTCTCCCATCCATCAATGCTCCACACACATAACTGCAACCCAGTCACCGAAGCAAATAAAACTCTCATGCAATTAGAATCTATGGACTCAAAAATCAAATAATTGCAATTAAATAAGAGGATCAACAGGTCTAATATTTTCCATTTAGAATCTATGTACTCAGTCGTCGGAAAACAACCCTCTATCTGGAAGTGGATGAAACACCTCCATCCATATTATTCTCATCTTTTAATTACAGCATTACATTCACCTCCCATCACCCCCCCAAAAAAACCAACTAGTAACATATGAAACAAATAAATGAGCAGCAAGTTCAATGTTTTCCTCGATGAAAGGAAAGAACTGCTATGCTTGTTATAGAACTAAAAAACTCTAACCAGTCACTCACCTGGGTATCAGCACCTGAAGATACCAGTACATTATGATTTTGGGAAAATGCAAGGCCAGTAATCCGATTCTGGTGACCTTTCAGTTTGGTTTTGACCTGAAAATCTCATCCAAGGTTTAGCTTTTCAGATAACCAGACAACTCAGCAAAAAATCAAAGACATCAAGCAGCAAATACAAAGAAAACCAAGGAAGATGCCTTACCTCATCAACCCTAACATTATATATTAATATAGTAGAATCCTCCATGCCAATTGCAATTATATTATTGTCTTGAGGATGAAATGCCAAAAAAGTGGCTGCGGGAGGGGGAGATACAAATGTTGTCATGACCTGTAAAGCAGTTACCAGGTGGATTTAGTCAACAAGATAATTAAAACAAATAGCGATCTGTAAGAATGGCTATGTCCGTTAAGGGTATCAGCCATATATATGCCGGGGTTCTCTCAGCCAGACTAAAGATCAACGAAACGAGAAGGCAGAAACACAAAAATGTGAGGCACCAATAACATACCTTAAATGTCATCATGTTGAACAAAGAGACCTTCCCACCAGATGCAGACATGACGTAAGAATCATTCTTGGATAAAGCAATGCACGCAGTAGACTCCTCAGCTGGTTTAGTGTCATTTACATCGTTAGTCATAAGAGTTCCATTGGGAGGCTGCCACATCTGTGGTGCAACATATGCAGTAGCCTGAAAAAAATTAAAAGGAAAAGCATAAACAAAACAAAAACCGCAAGGTAGAAACCTATAGCAGACACATAAAATACACAACAGGCACAGATTCAATTGAGCAAAGACACAAGCCATACCTTCCCAGATGGATTCCTTTCATTACGCTGCCATTTCCAAAGCTTGTGAACAGCATTGGAGGCAAGGGCTAACAAAGCCAGGCCATTGTTGGTGTACATTAGTCTCACAATCTGCCAGTAGGAAATAATTTCTTCAATTATGGTATTGTGGAATCTACATAGTCGAAGTAAACGATCTAGTTCACTACAGAAGATACGTATTTATTGATTAATTGGCAGCAGTTTTAAAAACAAAACAAACAAAAGTTATGTTCACTAACCAAATAAAATCTGCTTTATTTTGGGTAAAAAAACATGAATAAACAAAAACATCAAGTTAGGGTTTTCTGTCACATTTTATACTCCCCCACAGAGAAGAGATATATATAAACTCATCCAAGGTCTGTCCTCTATACCTTTCCAGCAGTTGTAGAGTCAGGAAGTCGGAGAGCTTTCATTTGAGAGGGATCCGCAACATCAGAAATTTTCCAGCTCTTAATCTTGTCTATATCATCAGAAATCCGTGGTTTAACATCAACAAGCCTGCTGTTCTCCATAGTACCCTGCAGTGAAAAACCAATATAAACCAACGAACATAGAGAGCATAAACAATTTTATGCAGCTTAAACTTACGAGATTACTGATAGACACAGTTGGTTGTATTCTATCAGGACGTTCCAGGGCAGGAGCAACAGAGTTAGGAACATTCACAATGGCACCTATTGCATTGACCATCAGAGGCTGCTAGAAGAAAATTAACAAAAGGTAAGCAATAAAACTTGACATGAGAACCTGGATAGCGAAGTAGAAATATAACTATTGATAACTGATCAGACAATCAACAAATAATGTCATCAGGCATTTTGCAAATATGGACTCAAGGACCACAGAACAAAACCTACCTTACAGTTGATGGGCTCAGTAGTGCCTCTATTTTTCTCCATAGCCCTTCCCTCCAACATTCTAATCAAGCGCAAGCCATCATTATTTGCTAAAATCTTAATACCACTGTCATTCGTTGTTACAGCCAACAGTGACCCTTCTTTATTGAATCTCAGTCTAGGACTAGGCTGCAAAAATTAAAAGAGCAAAACATTTAGTGTGACTTATTCACTCTTCAAGTTGAGTGGTGCTGATGAAATGTAAAGAGAGTGCTACTGACAGGCAAACCGCCATCTGCATCCACAGCTGTCAACACATTGGTATTGTCCATATCCCAGAACTTAATTTGAAATTCATCACCAGCAGCTAAGAATCGGTTCCTTGTTGTGTCAAACTGAACAACATCTAAAGAGCGTTTTCTAAAACCAGAATATGTCCTTTTGATAGCCCCTTCACTCTCATTCCACTCCACCAGATGGGATTCACCTTCTTTACTTGTTCCACATGAGAAGAGTCTACATGCACAATATGTATCGTCATTATGTAATATACTAATATGTATACGTATGTATTTGAGATATAAAATTAACGGCTTACAAAAGAAAATTTTCAAGTGAAATTTCCAGGAAAAAAAAAAAGGGAAGGTCTGAAGGGAGGAGTGGGGAAAATAGCTGTATTTTTCATCCAATAAAGTTCGACACATTAGTACAGAAAAAGATTCCATGCAGATATGTTATTCTAATAACTTAATGTCAAACTATAATCTGCAATAGACAAATATATATAATGGAGTACAAATTTTACCTGGTTCCATCTGCACTATATGACATCATAGTGCACCAAAGTCCAGGAGCATCATAATCCACTCGTGATCCCAAGCAATCATATAGCCAAGCTTTAATCTTTCCGTCAATAGCAGTTGAAAAAATGAACTGCCACAAGGACAAATGGCATTGTTATATAATAGTCAGGAGGATGGGAACTTATCTGAAAAGACAAATTAGAACAAAAAGATATAAACCTGGATATTTTCTTTGTAATGAGGGCACACTGAATACACAGGAGCTTCATGGCCTTCAAATGTATACTGTTTGCGTCCAGCTACAGCATCCCATACCTGTTGCACAGATGTTTATAATCAAGGATCCCAAATCTCTTCCACGTATGAAACCACTTACAGCTTACCTTAATCACTCTATCATCTCCACACGTAACAATACACAATTGCTTGTTGGGATGAGCGAATGCAATGTCATTAACACCACCAACATGAGCATCAATCTAAAAGATGAGACAAATAGTCAATAACTTGTACATTGTCATTGCCCAGGGAAAAAATTATACGAAGTACAATCTTACCTCCAAATGTTGTCTCAGTTCTCCAGTTGGATTGTAATTATATATCTGAACAATGTGCTTCGAGAATGCAACACCTGGGAAATATAAAAGGCAGGTCATGAATGTTATCTCACTAAAAAGATGCTTACTATTTGTCCCTTTTGATCAGGGGTGTACATACCCAACATAAGCCCATCTGGCGCCCATACACAACGATTAACTGATATTGCAGCATCATTCACCAGAGCTGTCTGAATCAGGAATGATTTTCAAGTACAATCAGTTACTCTTCTAGATCACAATACTTATGTACCAAAGTTTAGTATAAAGGTGTCTACTGCCCTGGTCTTGGTGAAAGTATCATAAGAATAACTCAAAATTATAGCTTCCTTGAACAATGGTTATGAGTTTGTAATAGACCCAAACCCATCATGTAACCCATTACTGACTATAAAGACAACAGGAAAGCAAGCAACAACTACAAAGTCATAACATACAGTACCTGCAACGGTGTTGACGCGATTTGTATATCCCAAACCTTGAAAGGCTTATGTACCAACCTCTCCCGGGACCCTACTTCCCAGAGGCTGATATCACCAACATTTGTTCCAACTACAAACAAAATAATTGAGAACCTCAGCAAAATGAACCAAAAAACAACTGATGATCAAACTAACTTCAAGTACAAACCTAGAAGAATAGTTTGTTGTTGTGGATGGAAGTCCATGCTCATCACATTAGATCCTTGACTAAGGGTACGAACAACAGCCTTGGGAAGGTCATCTTGTGAATAGACATTGGAATTATGCATCACACCAGAAAAGGACATCTGAAAGACCATGGCGACCATAGGTATTTTTGTCATTATTTTTACTAGAAGAAGGGTGAGGGAGATCTTAGTGCTTACTACAAGTAACAAAAACATGGTAACTGAGCTTGCAAAAATAATTGTTTCTTGTCACACCTCGTCAGCTTGACCAGTGCGAATACGCTTCATCAAGTGCTCTGAATCAGCTGATTGATAATCCATCCCTGCAACACCTGTAGGGGTCCTTGGGTGCTTCAGGAAAGCAGCAGCACTAGAAGGCTGCATACCAGGAGGAGCTGCTGCAACACCAGGGTGGGGCAAAGGAGGGTTAGTGCTTGACATCCACCCAGCAATGGCACCAGGAGATGGGGAGACAGCAGGTTGAAATGGCTGCACAACGATAAATAGTCAATCCCAAGAACTGTTAGAAATTGTTGCACTCTCTTATGCAGATGATTAGGTGCCACTTACACCAAGGGCACCAATAGGAGGAAAGGCGCCAGCCTTTGGAATTGGTCCTACAAGGGGACTATTTGTGGGTGGAGGACGAGATCCGTTAGCAGTTGGAGTGCAAGAATGATCCATAAATAGTGTTTTAATATCAGGGTTTGGACGGGGATTCTTGCAAAGCTGGTGCTGCCAATTGAGACTGACATGGAAATGAGCAACTCTTATCAGAAGAAAATCCAACATTGGCAAAATGTTATTTAGCAGACCAATCAGTAATTATCTATCAATTACCAATTGTAAATGTATCCTAATATCCAAAAGAGGCAAACTCGCTACAAGATTATCAGGCATCTAGTGGCATAACCAGAACTCCGTATAAAAAGAGGTGATCACTGGTTAATGACAAACTTGCACAAAGTAAGTTAAGAGTAGATATGAGAATGACCTCTGGTTGATTAACGTTCGGAGTCGTGAAGTTTTGAAGGCTGGGAATGCAAGCTTATCACGAAATAATGGGTTTGCCTCAATGAGCTTTTTAAGTTCTACAAGCATGATATTCCGAGCCGATTTTGTGTCTCCGTACTTGGAAAGCTGCTCATTTTGCCTGATGATGCAATACAAACAGAAAGAATAAGGGCCAAGTACAAGGCAGACCTCCAGGTTAACAAAGAAGCAACAGAGGAAACAAGCAATACCTAAAGTTATCAAGAGTAAGCAACTGGGTGATCTCCTTGAAAAGTTCCTCATTAAAGGATGAAAAAACCTTAAGGTCCTTCACAAGAATCTCAACAGCCCTTGCCCTATCCTGCCTGATAGAAGCAAACCAAATTAAGTTAACCAATCAAACAGCTACATAAAGAAACATTGAGATCAAATTCTACAGCACTACCGACACGGCTCAGCATTATTTCTTTCCTTTGATTGCATTTATCAGATCAATTTGGTATCAAATTTTGGCAGCCAATCAATCACAAAATTCAGCTCTTTGCATCAACTTCAACATGCTCATGAATGTCAAAAGCGATAGTTTTGAACCTCACCTGTCAAGAGCTTCCAAATACTTCTGCTTCCTAATTTCAAAAAAAATCTTCATTGAATACCGGTTGTCTTCAACTTTAGTGAAGCCACACAAATAGCGCTCAACTTCATCCCACTCTCCAGCCTGGACTTGGTCCTCAAAATGCTTCATGTTGAAGAAAAAACCAGACTCTTGCTCAAGCCTAAGTGTAAAAAAGAAGCACATTATATACAAAGACATGGCATTAATATTGCGTTTAAACCCAACTTATCTTGCTCCTTTTTTTTCTGCTGAGAAAGGCGGGGAAGAAAAAGACAAATGCAAACAATAGAGCAAGCCACCACCCAGCTAAATCTAAGGCTGGCTTCGAAAGCCATTTTTGTTTTGTAAGCTTCGTATCGGCCATATTACTCAAAAACAACACAAAATCCCGAAAATAGACAGAAATGTTTCCAATCTTCTCTTCCCCAAATTTTCCTCAGCAAAACAAAAAGAAAATCAGACAGAACAAAACAGTACTACGGAATCAAACTTACTTATGAACAGTTTCCTTGAACTTCTCCTCATCTAAGAACTGTAAGATCAGGAATACCAGCTCCCTGCTTAACGAAGACATTGCCCCCGGTAATCCTAACCGCTCCAGCGCAAAGATCAGAAAGTAAATCAACTGCAATTTATTTGGGTTCAACCCGAACCACTACCCGGATCCAAACAGACAATGAGAAATCTTTAACTTCCGGAAGCTATTTCTTCTTCTTCACCTCACTTCTGGTGCACAAAGTAAGAAGCTTTATTTCAAACCATTCATCAAAGACCTCCTCAAATCACCAAGTTATGCAGAGAAAGAACCCACAATCATCTAAATTTCTTAATGCCTCTAATCTCCAGAGAAATTTTCAGAAAAAAGCAGAAAAATTCCACAGGAAAAAAGGCACAAAATACCCAAATAAAAACAAGACCAGAAAACCTCTAGTTCAAGCAATCCAGTTGAGATAAACCCCCCAATAAGCCTGAAATTTCAGCCTCTACAATAAAGAACCAACATTTAGTACAAGCCCACATGCGGCAGCATAAGTTAAACACAAAGACCCCAAATTTTGAAGCTGGGATTTTACAAATTATTGTGGAAATCTGTCTTCCTTCACATGGCATGTAAATCAAAGCTGAGAGAAAAATAACAGAGCCTTACTGGGTCACCAGAGGTCACCAGAGGGAAGCAAAATGAAACATTTTTTTCTAGGGTTAGGGTTTCCTTGTGAAGCTCTTTTGCTGTTCTTCTCCCCTCTCTCTCTCTCTCTCTCTCTCTGCTCTCCCTATGTGTGCGCGCTTTGCAGCTAAACTCTGCAACAACCCTTTTACTTTCTCTCTCTAAAAATGTTTACTTTGTATCTGTCTCTTTCTCTTCTATATATACTTTTTTCTCTCCCTAGGACAAAGACAAAGCCTGTGCTGTTTTGTGCTTTTTCTGGGTCTCTCTCTCTCTCTCTCTCTCTCTCTCTCTCTCTCTCTCTTATCATTTTTTCTTTGTTTTCCATTTATGTTTATATATTCAACACGTAATCCCTCTGTCTCCCTCCATTATCTCTTTCCCTCTCTCTCTCTCTGCTTTCTCTTTCTATCCCTACCTGATTTTTCTTACTCTATATTGGACTGTAGTGGCTAGAGCCTGTACGCAACAAAAAACCCTAGGCGAGGTGGAAACTATGGAGTGCAGGAGGGTCCACCATTGCACTGCCTGAGCTCGTCTTCTGATTGGCCAAATAGACCGATGGACCATCGGCAAATGTTGACATTTGGTTTTAACGTTCTGTGTGGCTACCAACGAGCATGCCCCTAACGGTAACATTTAATACGTGGGAGTGATGGATTTAATTGTTTTTTGTTCCAAACCGGGGAATGAGAGGGACCCGTATCAGAAAGACAAAGAGCCCTAATTTAGGTCGGCAGTCTTCATTGGTTTCTCTTCCAATTTTTGCCACTTCATTAATTCAAACAACTTCAATTTCAACACTTCTATCCGGTTTTCGCTCACATAAATGCGAGTTTGATACATATTTTACGTAGTTTAATATCAAGACATGTGTGTATTAGGTTAGTATGTTGCTTTGCATTTAAGTTTAAATTGTCATTCTAATATCTACTTGTGAGGAGTATCATACTTGTGACCGGTTGGTCGGGATTACGTAGTTCCATTGTACCTGAATCATAGAAATTTAAACAACCAAATAAAACTTCATAACATATGTAAATTAAGGGAGGTGTATTCAATCGGGAATTTGAGAGAGTTTAGTAGAATTATAAATCCATGGATTTTTATGGAGTTTAATTGATTTATAGAAATTCCATATAAAATTTTGATTCAATTCCCTCGAAATCTCATGGGGAGAGGTGAGATTTGTGGATGCTTAAAATACACTACGAAATCTTTCAAATTCCCTCAAATTCCTCAACTTTTTTCAAATTCTTTAAAATCAATTTCTAATTGAATACATTTGGAATGTTATAAACTTCTTTAAAATCCTAATTGAACACCCGAATTTATAAGGATTTTAATAAATTATCTTAAAATCCTGATTGAATACACCTTGAATCTCAGAGAATCACTTAAAATCCTGATTGAATACCTCTAGATTCATTAAAAGAATTAAAATCCCCCAAAATCTCAATTGAATACACCCCCTAAGTCAGTTGATTAAGATAATTTATATGTCTATTCTTGCTTAAGTTTGAATATTTTGTTTCCATGTATTAGAGTAGTTAATGACGAAAGAAATATTTGCATACCTTCAACAACCACTTTGTATAATATAAAGTCCAAATCAAAGTGTAACATTAATTTTCAATCCTTTTGTGATTGAAAATGATGAACGGTGGTGACCTTCAAAAGTTACTTGGGATTTTGGAGAATGGCATGGACGTCATGTCTGTACTGTCCTTTCGTGCCTCTCATCGTATTCTTTAAGTATAAAATATAAGAGATGAGGTTTTTTTTTTTTTTTGCTAGAAGATGAATGAAGTCTAATTAAATTTTTTGATCGATTATTTTCTCGAAAATAATAGTTGGCAATGAACGAGACGTTAAATTAATGCTAAGCTTTTATTTATCAAACCCAACAAAAAAAAAAGTAATATGTGATTATTTTTAATAAATTAAATTAGTTTGTTCTCAATGTGATCGACTCTAAGTTTTTTTTTTATAAATAAATTTAGTATAAATTAGTTTTTTTTTTAATACAAACTAATTGAAAATCATGAGATGGACGGATGAACAAAATGATTATCTTCATTCATTAAATTATAAGATTGTTTGAGTAGAAATCTTAGTAGTATAAATAAAGCTAGCTTGTTAGACAATAGCAATTGCATTGATCGGGGACGATGGAGAGATAATATTATGAATGATGGAAGCTTTTGCTTCTTCTTTTTTTTTTACGAAAAATAAAGTTAATTAAAGAGAGAAACTTTTGGTGCAACCACTTTCAGTACAATCAAACAAAAAGAAATTCGAGTAATAGCGGATGAGGACCTATACTAAGTATAAGTGTCTTAAATCGATTTTTTTTAACACTAGTAATAACATCGGCAATAAAATTTGCTTTGCGATAAACACGAAACCAAGATATAAAATAAAAATAAACTGACCAGAGATCTGATGTCGTAAATGATTTTCCTCATTCGCCAAAGTGCACTACACTTGTTCAAATGATGGACGCTTTTGTGCTCTCCACCAACCATGAAGAAAAAGGAAGTCTACATGCATGTGTATGAGGGGGAGAGAGAGAGAGAGAGACTTTGTGTGCATTTTTACGCAATCCATGTGATTGCTGTTTTGTCGCAATTGAATCATCATCTATTGGGACCTTTGTATTGTCCTTCATTGCCACTCACAACCATACGTGTGTGTTAGTCTACTTGATCTACATAGTATCCTGGCTTTTGTCCAAGTTCGAACTTATATTAGTTAGTAGTGCTCGCGGGAATGTGAAGTTTCGTTTCACATCATAACGTTAAGAGATCTTATATGTAGAATCTCAGTTGAGATTTTAAGCTACGCTCGTTACTGTTAATTTATTTTATCACTTATACTAGCATATTTGAAATGTTGTTAGGCTTCTCTCACTATTGCCAAATTGATATTACATTGAAATCTCAACTCCCTTCACCGTATCAAAGCAGATTAATTACTTGTAAAGATCATCTGCCATTGTTGAATTAATATACAAGTTGTGCCAACAAATGAGCATAGATGTCGTTTTTGTGTAGAAAGTATTTGGGTGACAAGGTAAGGCATGAATATATATGGATGTCGTGTTGCATAAATTATCCTTCGAAAACATACAAAAACATGTGTCACATGGTGCTCCCACGCCACTTTAAGCATAATGCAATTACCCTTTTTCCTTTTTCTTCCTTTTCTCCAGAATATAAGGCAACCCATAAAATTAAAAAATAATAATAAATAAAAAGTGCGATCTCGGGTTTACAGACAAAAAAAGAAAGTGGGAATTGAAAAAGGATCACCGTTCAAATTTCTTTTATTTTATACAACGCGATAGATTTATAATAGAATAATATTTAGGTACTCATGAATGAATATTCATTTTTTTTTTATCTAATAATATTTTAACATATGTTTTATTGTTTTAAAAAACAATGGACATGCTATTTTTTTTTCTTGAGGTTTAAACAACAAAAAACACGTGACAATTTTTTCATTTGGCCAAATCAAAAAGTGAGTACATAATGTACTCACTAGTGAGAACTTAAGTATTATCATTTATATTAAGGGGTCAAACTCACTATTTATGAGACTTAATTTAAACTCTCATATTTAAATCAAAATTATGTGAGGACGATGTATTTAAACTTTAAATCTTTTGAGGAGAGGAGTAGTTCACAAAGAAGTCAGAACAAAATTGTGAATCTCGTGAAGTCATTTTTCTTTTTTTTAGAGAAATATGTCGTACGTTTACACGTCATAACGTTCAGCGTCTATAAAATAAGTACATGTGGACAAAAATATGTATTTATTTTATTAGCATCGGATGTCAGCACTCATGCTTTGCACTCTCTTTTCTCCCTTATTAGAGTACTTTACGATTTTTAATGTATTGTTAACAATATTTTTTAGATTGTGCTATTTACACATTTATTTTTATCTCTCACACAATCCACTTAATTTCTAACCGTCAGATTAAATGAACTAAAAAATTGAATGGAAAAAAATTAACAAGAGTGTGAGAAATAAAAAGGGTTTGACATATAGTAGATTGTATTTTTGTTTACTATCCTAAAGAAATGGTGAACCTCACCACTCTCTTAATTACAATTATATTAGTTTAATTTCGAGATTAGTTTAGCATATAAATTAAATCAAACTAATTTCATAATAATTAATAAGGTGGTGAGCATTACAGTTCCCGCCACGTTACTTAATTACTAAATTTACTTCCATTATTTTCTTCTTTTTCCTTATTTTCATTTGTGGTCCCACTACTTTCTACCTTTCCGAACAATAAATAATTTTATATTTCAAGACTTTTATTACGAAGAATCTAATTTATTATCTACCAATCAATCTGTCATTGTCTGGCCTAGTGCGAAGTAGCTGTCTGCTATGACATGATAAGCACGAGGGCTTATCAGATCTGATCTTCGAATTGTGCTTTCACTTTTCTGACACGAATATTTAGGGTAACTTTTTGTGATCAAACTTTAACGTCAATTCTTATATCAATATTATAAAATATTATGTCAAAAATATAAAATGTTAGAGAATTCACGGAGAATCTCAAGAGTCTGCTTAGCATTACTCATTAGGTAAATGCTACCCAAATATCACCTTTTACACTTTACGCACATCTCTCAATTTTTTACCATCAATTCAAATGAATTAACAGTAAGTGTATGAAATAGATTTGGTGCGCCTAACATTTTTGCAATATTAAATGAAGTATAAATTAGTGTACCATGCTATGTAATAAATAAATGATGTGTCAACTTTTAATTAATATTTTACACTCCCCAATTAAAATTAGAGAGGTTGTAGATGCATTTGTGAACTTTGATAGGGACTTTAAATTATAATTAATGGATCATAATCTTAGATTGGGTTTGGGTCCTTTGGGACCACTTCAAAACAGCTCAACTGGATTTGACTCAAGTTTCACATTTAATCACGTAACTAACAAATGATCACTCACTAATAGACTTTAGAAAAATGCTATTGGAACTTTCTACCAACTCATGTTTGTAACATAATATTTATAATATTAACATAAGAATTGACGTTGAATTGTGAAATGACAGAAAATCCAATGAGAATCCCACTAGCATTTCTCTAGACGTGATATCAAACATTTCGTTCAAGTATATACGCTTTTAACGACCAATCACAATTTGATATTATTTAATGATGAATGACTATCAATTCTTGATAACTGCGCAAGAAAACGAAACTGGAATAAATACGATCAAGTCATGTGCAAAGCATTTCTTACATATTCACCAAATACGAGATGTTAAAAATACTACGTTTTATTCAAAATTATTTAACATTGAAGATTTTTTCCCAAATAATGAAATATCCATACGAAAACTATCAAAATCAAACGTCGTATCCAAAGTTTTTCCCTTGAAAAATACACCGCATCTGAACACATGGCCCCCATTTTTCTATAAATTTGAAGTTCACGATTTTAAAAATAGAAAAGGGAAGAGAGGAAAAGGAAAAGGAAAAGGAAAAGGAAAGAGCGTGTAACACGTAGCAGGTTACATTTTGGGTGCATGGGACATTTCAGTGTCGCCACGTCTCAGGAGCTCGGAGGTAGTCTGATGGACTAAATAAACTCGCTGGACCAGTCAAGCAACATTTTAGAAACTCACGCAATTAGACTCAACAAATTCAGCAAGAAAACAACATTTTTGTATCTTCCTCGAAGCGTAAGAGATTTTTTTTAACGATATCCTGAACTAAACTAATCTAATTTATGAATAAGAAATTAATTTTGAGGTGCAAGAGCTGTATAATGTAGGCATGACAGTTTCTTGCATGATTATTTAACTGAACATGACACAAAAATAGTAAATTTTGAATCAATCAGTTAACGAGTTAGGTCGTTTTCTGGTTATCCGTTAAGAACTTGTTAACATTTCGGACCTTTATCGGGTCACACGTTAAAAAATTCGTTAAGATAATGGGTATGACACATAAACGTTACAAATACGACCAGTTTACCAGGTTAGACATTAGGCATTAATCCGACACGAAACGACACGACCCGCTAATGTGTCGAGTCGTTATCGGATCATCTGTTAAGAATATATTAAGATAACGGGTTTGACACGATATAATTTGTCAAGGTAACAGATATAATACAAAAACGACATGACCACAACAAACATGATCCGTTTTGCAGGTCTAATTTAATGCGTGTATTTATGTGTGAAAAAAATAGGCTTGCAAGAAAGACTAACCAGAACGAATTTAGGAAACAGCCTCCACAGGAGAAGAATGAACAAGAAAGAATTTTCCGATGACTTAATTAAACAAAGGGTCCATACACATGCATACATACATACCTCAAAGTCTGCCAACTTTCTTGCATTTGCAAGCCCCATTTTTCGAATTTCGCCGGTGAAGGCGATCTCCTGATTAGTGGTAATGAGGCTTATTCTGTATCAAGAATCAGCAACTTTGGTGAAAATAAGGGAGGCATAGTTGGCAATTGTTGATTCCGGAGATTGCCTAAGGCGTCCGATCACAGAGAACAGCGGTGATGAACGGAGGAATTGTCTGCAGGGCTGATGCGAACACATCTTTGCCAATGAGAACAGAGCTATTTTCAGAGGTGACTCGTTTACTGAATCTTTCCTGCCCGGCGGGTTGAGTGCCACCACAGAACAATCAGCCACCAGCTTCAGTAGAGACTGCAGCACAAAAGTGAGGATCATGATTCTATCATGGCAATGTATATAGAACAAAGATTGAAAAGAGGCTTGGTTTCGAAAGGCATGGTTAGGGTGATTATCTAAAGAAAGAAAGGAATCAAAACCACAAACCTGCATGGCTCCTTTAGACACAATATCTTCACAAAGCTGGTCGGAGTGGCGGACGAGATTGCTTAGTGCACCTGCAGCATTTGCTTTAGTCTTGTCTTCTTCGGACGAAACCAACAAATTCGCAAGAGAGGGTATAGATCTTCGTAGCTCTTCATATAATATCTTGTCATGGTAGGCAGCATTCCCAATCTGCAGAGAGAAATTAAGTTCAACAGTTAAGGTAGACACATATTCTTGATAGGATAGTGAAGAACAAACTTAATTGATCAACTGCAATGGACAGCTCAAAGTAACATAAGACATCATCCAAGGGAAGAGAACTTACAGCAAAGCAAGCAAATTTCCGCGTCCGTTTATCTGGATCAGAACATCGATCAATAAGGAGACCAATGATTTGATGCCTTGCCTGAGATCATCATATTCCATTGTAAGATACAAAAAAGAAATCCAATCTCATCAACGTGTGTGTGCGCTTCATCATCCAGACAGGGTATTTGCAGAACCTTAAAACAATCTATCATTCACTACTCACTAGGGAACTATAAAAGTAGGAGCTGTGCCGGCACATATTTCCTAGAGCACTGCAAGCCTTTGAGCGCACATTAGGATCTTCATGGGTAAGAAATTCCTTGAAGAACTCCAATACAGATGCTCCATTAATGTATTCGTAGAATCCCTAAACACCAAAAGGAGGAAGAAATATTAAGAAATAAAATGTTTCTTTTTAACCTTCCTATTACTTAGATGACAAGGATTCCCCTAAACAACACGATGTTCCTTCCACAGCTCAGACACTTCAACATTAAAAAGGTGAACATATATTGAAATTTGAACCACAATATTACATGCAGCAGCAACTATATTCAATCAAAAACCATATCTGACCTTGTCCATGCGAGCCAAATCAGAAACAATCATCAGAACATCCAGCATCACCTCTCTTGGGCTTGAACAGTCGAGCAATCTTCTCATCCTTTTAGGATCCAACAAGCCTTTACCCACAAGTTGAACTGCCAATGGTCGGTAACCAATCATTTTCGCAAGGAAGGCCACAGCCCTTCCCATATCCTTTAAGTCCAAGTGTTCTAAACACCAAAGAACGATGCCTGGCACTCCTACCTGTAAACTTCAGAAGAAATTGAATGAGAAACACATATCAAGATTCAGCTTATGAATTCATTCTGCTATCTGATATAATACTGATGTATATGCTATTATGCTGTGTATCCTCCAAACAAGAATGTCAAAGTATCTAATGAACACCATCCTGGAAGAAGATTCTAAACAAACCCCAACCCTACAAAGAGGAAAAACAAAGGAAAGAAAAGCGAACCTCCAAAAGGTTTTTAATATACTTTCCAAGGTCTTCTTCAATTACTTTCACCATGTCTTTGTCTTCGATGCCAACTCTCACACCTGGTGAACCCAGGTTAAGAAGGGCCCCGCTATTCACTGAAGCAGTGGTTGATGGCAATCCTGGGGCATTCTGTACGGCCACAAAAGGAAATGCCAAGATATCAATTACTGCGTTTGTTATATCTCTTACACCATCCTTCCCTCCACCAGGCCCAACCCAAGACTTTACAAGCTTGAGATGCATATCAGATATCAAGTCAGAGATGAGCTTGATATGATTACATCTAAGCAGAATCTGCCGAAAAGTTAAGGCTCCACCGGAAAGGCACTGACATATTGACAATATTGTCCATACGACTCCTATAGGGGAAAGCCCAACTTGATCATTGGTGCTGTCAACTTCTGGTTGGTTGTTGGCTAACAAATCCACTAGAAGCAGAGGGATATTGCTTGCACACAGCTGTTTAACAGCTAAGGGTCCTCCCCACCTCAGTCTGGACTCCAGCAAGCCAACACATCCATCCCTTAGACCATGCCAGTATGAGAGAGCACCACTGGGGCCATTCAAACGCAATTCATTTCCATTGCCTGATGAAAGCTTCAGGTATTCACATAGCATGGCACTTTTAGGAATCAAAGGCACTGCTACCTCAAAGATAGAAGACTCAACAGAACTGCCAGATTCAAGGAACAAAATAGAAGCCAGTGCCAGCATGGCTGATGCAGTATGAGCTTGAAAGGAGGCATTTTTGCTCTCATCAGAAGAAAAATGATGAGAAAGGACAGAAAGTCGAGAAAGCTGCTTCTTTGGAGAGGTCGTTAGCATAAATAGTGCAGAATTTCTTCCAGTTGCCTTCAAACATTGTGCAACTGTTGCAAGGATGAGGCATGAATGCAGAACCAAGGTAGTGGAATTGGTTAATTTGCTCATGAAGGTGGTTGTCTCAACTGCTTGGGGATCTTTATTTTGAGATGAAATGCACAAAGACAACAAAGAGAATATCTCTGAAATAATGGTTCCATCACCTCCGCCACTAACAACAGTAGTTACAGGTAGGGAAGTAGGCAGGCCACATAGAACACCTGGAACAATTCCATTATGCAAGCAGCACCTCAACAACAACTGAAACATGGAAAAGAATTGTGATTATGAACACTAGATCCAACCACAAATGTAATTAAAAACTGCCATTGAAATTTCTCAAGAAATTTTCCTTCTCATTACTTTACAGTTTCAAAAAATAACATCCTGTTTACAGGTGGAATTCTTGAGAGATTTTAGGTGCTGTATTTTGGTGTGCACGTAAATTGGATGAGAGAAACACCTGAATGACAGCATACAATGAAGCTTCAAGTCGTTGGTGAAGGCAATAATGGATAGCAACTTGTACTGCTTTTGATCTAAGGAATGCTCTTGTAACTACAGCAACAAGTTTTGATGCTTCTGTCCCAACCAAAGAACCTTGATCTTGATCCCTAATGTCAATTTGGGGTGAAGGCCGACGCATAGTATTTAGAGGGAATAAATAGGCATTTCTTTTCATACAAAGATTTTCTGATGCATCTATCAGAAACCAAATTGCCACACATGCTTCACAAGCTGCACGCAGCATATTTGAAGAGCCTGAAATAAGACTTGACCCTGCGGTTACTAAGCAGAGACAAAGTTGGTCCACTAAACCAGATCTTTTAGCGTGATCCAGAATCTGTTTCAGTGCTTCATTAGGATCAGAGGTTGAGGAAAAAGATTTAAGGCCCTGAGTGACTCTTCTTAACATGATAGTAATGCAAGCAATGGACTCACACAGAACTCTTCCAGATGCATCTTCACTACAACCGACAACCTACACATTCAACAAGATGAGAACTAGAAGCAGGAACTTAAATTGTAGCTATAAAGCAATATGACCATAAAATGAATCATACCTGTGAAAAAATATCAGATAAGGCAACCCAGTGCCTGAAATATGAGCCACCAATGCTGCTTCCAGCATTGTCAACCAAAATTTTAATCACTGAGAAACTCTGAAAAAGTTAAAAAAAAAACAATGATTTTATCAGTCACCTTGATCATCAAACAGATGGGGAAAAAACCTATCTCTATACTTATGATTTGTTCATCAACTTAAAGCTTCTTAAGATGCTAAATTTAAAAGACGCAGAAGACATAGAAAACACATTGTTTAAGTGTAAGATGACATGGTGGGGGATGGAGAACATAATATGGCATACAACACAAAAATTTTACTGACAGCCAATCATCTCCACGTGAAAACCAATTTCAAGCATAAGGCCATGGGGATGTGGCAAAACTTGATGCAATAATCAGAGGTAAAAAACTTCTAAATGATGCACTTATACCTTCGCCTTTAACTCATTTACTTCAGAAGATTTCATGCTCACAATGATGGCAGTGTAAGCAAGAAGTTCGTGTATTATTTCATCAAGCAGCCCGCTGGAATGGAAGGCACCAGCTGCAACTAAGTTTGAAAGGATTCTCAAAGACTGGTTTGAATTAATAATATCTTCATCCCTGTACATATTTTGAAACAATCAACTCATATGGATAAAAAAACATAGGTATTTGGTTATATAATTGTCCAACAAATGTAGGAATGAAATTCAGCTTTACTTGCAAGAATTTGGGGGTCCATTGGAGCATCTTTTTAGTGGTACCAAAACACGTGCTAATGCTTCATTATCTTGACTTATTATTTGTGCACCTTTGACTGTACGAGAGTTATTTTCCAATCTGTCCAAAATTTGGCAACCTGAAGCAAAATGTTACTTGAGAAGTAATAATTGCAATACTTATGCTTCCATTGAAAAACACAAAGCCAAGGCCTCAATCATAATATATTAAATTGATTTTATTGGACAAATAGAAACAGACTATTTTTCCTTGATATGAACTTTAAATACCTGACTGTTTAACTTCATTAGGATTTGCAAATCCTGGGAACTCATTTGGGGAAGAATTGACTGTTGTGGATTCAGGAGTATTTGCTTGAGCATCATTCTGAAAACTTATTCCACTGTTGCTCTCTGAAGAAGCTGGAGAGTGGACTTTACCAATGACAGTGGAAGTATTTTAATCACAATTCAAAGAAAACCATTTGAAATTTTGAAGTAAGGAAAAAAGTAACTACCAGGAGATGAAACAGCCAGAACTGATGTTTGAACTTTGTTTCCTTCACCCCTCCATGCCGCAACACATCCCCTATCTGCAGCATTTGCGGAACGCATTTCCTGGAAAGGTATAATAATTACTATAGTTATGTAATTCTACAACTGACACATGGCACTATAATATATACACACTATCATGGATTTCATGTATAATGAAACATTGTAAAACAAAATAAAGGTTTTATTAGCAGAAGTATAAAAGAACTTTTCAAAAGTAAACGAAGAAAATGCAGCTACGATGAGATATTAGTACCCTAGCCTCCAGTTCATGAGGAGTCTCTTTAACAAATGGGTGTTCCAGAAGAGCTGGCCAAGTCAATCGATTTTGAGGTACCTGTTTCCAAACAAGAAAACACCTGTTAACACTCGAGGTTAGCAGAAATAACCATTGAAACTGTTCAACTGAAAGGGCCATAATTTCAAATTGTATAGCAAACCTTATTGAGCAGTCCCTTAAGAAAGTTTTTAAAACTTGGACTCATGTTGTCAGGATATTTAACTGGATCCTGAGAAATATCAATGCAGCATTAAATCATACTTTTTATTGACATACCTAACAAAACTCACATAAAATTTGATGACATGTACCTTGACAATGTGCCTGATGAGTGCATATACAGAGTTTGTATAAAATGGAGGCTGGCCTACAAATAATTCATATCTGGTGTGTACACAAAAATAATAATTGTCAACAAATATGGGAAAAAGAAGAGAAATAAAGATGAGGCAGAAAAATGGGTCAGCCAAAACAGGCTGTGGAACTTGCTATTCCAATTATATTTATTTGAATTGTGATCTATGGTAAATTGGGATGAGTTACAGAAGTGAATATCATATAAACTGTATGAAATGCCACATGACAGCAAGGCTAAGGCCGAAATAAGGTAAGAAAGCACATGACATGAAGGAATAGATTAAATTAGAAACCCTCTTGAACTAAGTAAGAGAAGTAAAAGAATTTTCAATAGCATGGGTCAAAATCTAACAAATCAGTAGCAGAACACTTAAATAGAATTAGAAACTCAAGGAAATATTTTGATTGAAATATAAAAGAAGGAATGCAGCATACAATATTACTCCAAGAGACCAGAGATCTGCACTGTGGTTGTAAGGTTGTTCCCGTACTAGTTCAGGTGCCATGTACAGAGGAGTACCTAAGAAACATTAATGAAACCTTCACCGAATGGGCAAACACAATAGCATAGTTCCTTCAAGATCTTCGGGGAGTATCTATAAGTTAATCAAGAATTGTAAGCTAACCTTTAATGGATCGCAAAACAACAGTGTTTGTGGACATTGCACGTGCAAACCCAAAATCACAGAGCTGTGACAAACAAGAAAAGTTATTAGTTATCTGATACCAGAAATTCACTTATAAGAAACATCAGATGTATAAAGCAGAGAGAGGTGAAGAAAATAAGAACAATTCACATAAGAATATGAATTAATTTGTTCCGTTGTTCATATATTTATGTTAAACGTAGAGATTATCGGTAGAATCAACCTTAACAATAGAACCAGCACCAATGAGAATGTTCTGTGGTTTCATGTCGCGATGGATGATACGGTTGGAATGCAGATAATGCAATGCCCTCACCTGTAAAATTCAATAAATGAAAATTTTAACTGTATATTATAGAATAATAAAGAAAAAGTATAAACAACAACTGGAAAAACTAAACAATCAATTGAGACAGAGCCTAAAATTCGTAATAAAGAATATACCAGCTGCTTTGCAATAGCTTGAACTTGTTCTTCAGGAAGGCACTTATCATCCTCAAGAATTTCAAATAGTTCACCCTGCATACCAAGAAAATCTTTGATAGTTCATGCATCTGAACATATTCCACAACAAGGAAGATATCCTTGTACATCTAGAAGAGTTTCCAGAACAGCAAGCTACGGTAGATAAATTAATGCAGTCATATTGAAGAAAGGGATCAGTACTTGTGCAAATTCTGTGACAACACAGAACTCTTGTGGGCTTTCAAAGGAATCAAGCATTTCAATGATGTTTTCGTGCTTCAACTTTCGTAGGATCTGCACATAGAGGAACATTGGATATTAAACAACTAGAAATTGAAAAGGAAATGTCAATCATAAATGATAAACCAAATCAAGGAAGTTCAAGATGTAAACTACATTTGATTTGAGATAAAAAATGAGTCCAATACCTCAATTTCTTGTCTTAAATTGTGGATATCTTTGTCACTTTTGCCATGCTTCATAATGAATTTCATTGCAACGGTCTGCAGCAGGGACAAAAATATGTCACTGGCATAAACATTGCACACTAAACACAAAGAAGAACAACGAAAGGAAAAAAAACAATTAGAAGTGCAAAAGGTAATTACCTGACCCGTGTGCTTTCGCCTTCCCTTGTATACCTTCCCAAAGGAACCTTCACCTACAAGCTCAATCACATGGTAGTTCTCGACTCCCATCCTTTGAACCCACCACTTTATATCTGTACACTTTTCGGTCCTGTAAGATAAACAAATACGCAAGAAGTACTAAAATCAATCTGGTGTGGCTCCCATTAGACAAATTCATGAGATTAGAATTTGCAAACTGAATTATTTAAGTGATGGTGATGTTTGATTACCAGTTAACTCCGGAAGCCTCTTCGAGCTGGTTTAATTGAAAATTGATGCAATTCCCAAATGCAAACTCAACCAAACCTAAATTGGCAAAAATATTCACACAAACATAACCAATTTGTGTTTAGAAATTCAAATAATACCCAAATAAACTGGACCACAGATAAGCTTAAATGAAGTAATTAGGAAATGTAATAATAATAAATTCTACTTCTAGATCCTAAATTCAAAATAAAACAAAAACCCTAATCTTCCTAATGGGTTTTTGGTCTGCAATCGGAATTTAAAATCCAACCCAAAAACAAGAGGGAAACAATTGTGATTGGTTACCAAAGGGAAATGAAGTGAAATAAATGAATCGTGGAATAATTTACCGAGCAAAACGAAAGCAGATTAGGAAAATAACAGATAAAGAAATGCATGCAAAACCCTGAAGTTTAATCTGAAATCTGACTGAAAAGGAAATTGCAGATCGTTTTTGGAAAGAGTATCGAAACCTACCTGGAACTCAAGTTAGAGAGAGAGAGAGAGAGAGAGAGAGAGAGAGATTTGAAAATTGGTATAGGCTGGACTGAGAGTGAGAGAGAGGTCAGGTTTAAGTGGGTTTTTCCCGCTCATCTTTAATTTTCATTTTCAAGTTTTAATTGACACCGTGTGAGCGACTGGTGAGGGTTTGAGCCGCGGGCCTTGTTGTTGCCCCTATGAAAATCCAAGGAAATTTCAACGTTGATTTCTAATACAATGTGATTGAAAATTTGAAATGACACTAAATAGGATAAATTACACTTTATCATCTCAGGTTTGGGGTCGTTTTTAATTCCTTATAACATCTTTAAAATATTTCACTTTCATACCTCAAGTATTATTTTATTTCAAAATAATACCTCCGTTACATTTTTCATCCATTGATATGTACCGGATTGACTTTTTAGTGTAAAATGTGATTTTACGTAAAAATAAACAGTACCGAAAGTTTTTCGTTAAAGTTCTTTTTAAGTAAATGGCTAGGTGTCTACAAATTGCACCACATAGAGCTTTATTTACTGAAGAATTTAATTCTGGTTGATGATCAGAACTTCATTTATTTTGTAGGCCGCTCTCTTTGAAGATCAACTTTCAAAAAAAAAATCAACAAAACCCAAAAATGTTTAATCATCTGTTATGCTGTCATAATTTTTATTTATTATTATTTTTTTAACAACGATATGAGCTAGCAATTATATGATTTAAATTTGTCTTTGGGCTAGCAATAATATGGTTTAAAATCACCGTTGGGGAGAATCGAACCTAAGAGCTATAACTTACAAATGAAGAGGAATACCACTCAAAAGTAGTATTAAGTAGCCATAATTTTTATGTGTAATAAAAATGTGGTTTATTTGTCGGGAAGCTGTTAAATGAAAGTCACTTTCCTTACTCCTCAATATAGTCTATGAGGACGTCCTTCTGACCCACTCTCATGGCTTTAGGAAGGGGAGAGGACCCATTACCTTCTTCGCGCATGTTGATAGTTGGGGGACAGTAGATCGATTTTTCAAAGCAGACATTGTTGGTTGTTTTGATAACATTGATCACACTCTTCTAAATAGAAGAATTGGTTTAGATATGGGTGAGAGCAGTGAGGGCTTTTGTAACTCAATTTTTCAGCTTTCTAAAAAACGGAAATAAGAGATAAAGAAGGTAAGACTTATGGCTCCTGTATAAAAGGGCAGCCCGTTGTATCCCGTCTTAATGAACAGCTTTCTTCACCAACTTGATGTGAAGGTGCAAGACTTTATGAGTAAAGAAGCGAGAATTAGGTATGTGCGCTACGCTGACGATATACTTTTTGCTATTAAGGAAGGAGCCAACTCAGAAACGGTAAGCCAAGGGTTCAAGCAATTCTTTAATGAGGTCTTGACTGAGCTCAAACTGGAAGCAACTAGTTTTGAGCTCGTTCGAGGAATAAGCAAGCCATGCTCTACCTTAGTTCTCGGAGTCCTAATATAAATTCGTCCGGACAGAAACTTGGAGTTAAGGGCAGCCATTAATAGGTTAAAAAACAAATTGTTTCAATCAATCGACAACGACATAAGGAAGATACAAGGCAAACGCGTAAAACACTTTGAGAGAGCGCTCCTTCCCCGAGTATTCCAGTATCTCGCTCTCTCAAAGTGTTGTTGCAATGCTAACGAGGTACTAGCTTTTCTACAGAATTCGTACATTCAAAAGTACAAGTTGTATCTTCAACTACATAAGAAGAAAAAGCCCAAGGGTAAAGGCGACACCGAAAACCTCCTCAACTTAAGAAGTATCAATACGCGTTTAAAGCATTTCCAACTATAATTGCGTAGGAAAGGAATTCATTGATTTCGAACAACAAAAAAAGGAGGTCCATGAGCACTAACTTTCTTCTCTTACCCTTTTTTTGGAAAGGAATGCTGCTATAAAGGAGGCGGAATTACAGTTCAGTTAAAGTATAATGGCAGGATAGCCGCCGCTAACTAAATTCACACAATTTTCGTATAGAAACAACAGCACCAGTACGGCTTTTAGAGGGCCCTCTCCTCTCTTCTATTACTTGTTTGAGTTCCCCCGTCTCCCATCCTCTTTTCAAGTCCCACTCTTTTCCCGGTTAACAACGGCGGACCCTCTTAGTTATGTTAAATAGAGTCCCATCTAAGGGAACAGAACTTTTTAGTATCAAAAAGTCACATGGCAACCTATGCCCGAATCACATTCTTTTTTATTTAAGTTATCTTCTTTTATAGTCTTTTCTTTATTGGCTTCATCCCGTCCGTCCCATTACATCTAGTGCGTGTCATACTTTTTGGGTATAAGCCCTTAGCGCAAGCACTAAGCAAGTAAACTACCTTTTTCGCTAAACCAACAAGGCATTCCATTGAATGAAGCCCACTTCCCTCCTAGAATAGAAAGCCGCTTTCGGGGGAGAACTCTTGCTCACAGGCTCCCTGAAACCAAGAGACGAGACAGAAGATGCATAAGATGCAGAGGATACTATGGATTCAGAGTGAGCCTCTATCCTAGAGAAGAGAGCCTCTATCCTAGAGTAGCTGCAAGTGAGCCTTATTTTATTAGTAAAGTCTTGATCTAAATATAGGCTAAGATATCAACGGATAGTTCTTTCAACATGTGGGATGAGGGGAATAAGTAGCTGATCAAGAGAGATGTGAGAAGCAGGCTGTACTGTAATCTAACGTTGTGGTGTGTGGGATCCGGCAAAAGAGGCGCGTTCTACTATACTATTGTACCAACCACCTGCGTTCATTACAGCACCTTCGCCCTACATACATAAGGGAATCGAGGTTTGGAACCCCTTTTCTATTCGAATGAGAAAATCCGAGCACCCGCCGAATTGGTAAGGCAGACGTATCAATCCAACCCATACGATTCATTCATTAAAAAATTTACGGGTGTGAAGACCGGGCAAGGTTGTGCTATCTCCTTGTTCAGCCCTACAAAGTAAGCCCTCAAAGTCCTACCTTATTCTTTTTTGATATATTAAAAAGTCTGCAAAGGAAAAACCTACAACATGGATAGAAATGTGCTGATCGATCAAGTCTATGCTACGGGTAGATTTGTACATGAGAAGGAGACTGCGGGCCAGCCACTTCTGTCTAATAGAAAACCACGCTTTCCCTCCCTCAAAACAATGTTCCTCTCGCTCAAAAATAATTAGCATACTCCATACCATATCCGAAGTGAGTTGGCTGAAAGACCCAGAAGTCTAGTCGTTGAGGGGTTTTAGGATAGAAATAGACAGGATTCATTTCAGATCCAGTACAAATCGAATCTAATCTGATCCCTTTGAATTTTTTAATTTCCTATTTTCACACTTCGCTCTTTCCTACGTTGCTTTCCGGGGCCCATCTAAGTGATGTGCGCGGTACAAAGGCCTATCAATCAGGTAAGCTCGGAACTCTTTTGATTCATCCTATCGGCTCTGCTCATCCCAAATAGATATTATATCTTCCAGATTTAGGAATATAAATTCGGATAATAAGCTAGACTTTATATTTTTAAAAGAATTGACTCGGAATGCAAGAAAAGAAACTACTTCATGGGGCAAAGTCCGCTATTGTCCCTTCACTTAGGGCTGTGAATCAGGGCCTAGCTGTTAAGAGAGAGGTGTAACTAGTGCTGCTGTCGTCAGTCCACCTAGTAACAAATCAATGAGAAAAGTGAAGGTAAAGCCCACCTCAATCCCTTCCCTTGGAAGTCGTGCCCAAAGAGAAATAGACTAGAATAGAGCGCGAAGGCCATTACTCCAAAGAATACTTGAAATCGACTTCCTCTTCTGGATGACGGGGGTTGGTTTCACCTGTACTTATCGATGAATCTTTATGTGATTGATCGAGCACACAACCAGAAAGAATGAAAAAACAAGAAAATACAAGGGCGAGTAAAAAAAAGGATTTACTGAGTACGTCTGTAAGCCTTTATTCAAGCAAGCTTTCTTAGGGAGACAGACGTTTTGGTTCATCTCTGATTCCAGGCGCCGTTCATAGCCCTTGCCCAGCCCAGCCATTCCATCATCGAGTTCGGACCTAGTAAGGGCACTCCGTTAAAGCGGTTGATCACAGAATCCCTAGCTATAGCTCCTGATCCTGATTGCGTTGGGTGTTGTGGAGGGAATGCACGCAGCCAGTCGGTTCTCTGCTGCTTTAGCCGTCCCCGTAGAAAAGAAGGGAAAAAGGAGAGAAAGAACCTCTTGCCACTGTTCTTGCCCCCGCTACTTTCCCCGATATGAATATGAAAGTAATGCTATTTTATGGCACCCGGTCATTTAAGTACCTACAATATCTTACGGCAGCTAAAGCAAGTGACTTAGTTATTCCACAGCATTCCGATCAATACCAGTAAAAGGATCCCCGATCGAATCAGAAATTGCAGAGTTAGGGAGACTTCCTCGCTTAGCTCGTGGCTGCCATTACCAAAGAAAGGGGAAGGTATTAATTAAGATAAAGTCATCATTTCATTAGTGCCATTCTAGTAGTGGAATAGAAACCTCCGCTTGATCCTGAATCTTTTGATCGTCTGATGGCATCCTTCGGTGATTTATGCGCAGCACATAGTTTCCCAACCTCTACATTGAAGTCTACAGCTGGGCTAGCAGCTCCTCCTCCTGCCGCCTATTCAGCTCCTCCGGCCGCCTATGGAAGTAGTAGAGCCACCTAAAGTGCTTTATAGAAAGTAGTCCCATGCATTCCTACAAATGTAAATGGTATCGCTAGACGGTAAGGAAAGAGAAAGGGCCTTTCAGCCTCTGCTTGAGTTCCTCTTTTTTATGTTTATGGTCTTTCTCGAGGCGCTGCCTACCTACAAGGCAAGATCAATTGAACCTTCACCTTAAACTGCGACCGGTCTAAATGCAGGCGCTTCGGGCACAGTAGTTGTTATAGATCAATCCATGGGAGTCTCCGACTTGCTACCCCTTCTCCAGAGCTGCAAAAGAGTTTGACTTCTATTATCTTACGTATAATTTCTAGCAATACTCTTAGTAACTCTCTTTTTATAATATCTTATAAAAAGTCTTTTGGCATACCAATCAGTGAAACTCTAAGCTATCACAGCTACATCCACTCATAAATGCTCCGCTGCTCGGGGAACACTCGTTACGAAGAAAAGGGGAGGTTACTCTCGTCCTACACTAGGTCACCCTCGTCCCTACACTAGCTTCTCCCTCTCCCTACGGTCGAGTTGCCCCGCCCATTTCCTCTCAGACAAGCACGTAACCATCCCCAGTCGAGCTAGCGGCTCTATCTTCTACTGATATCGAGCTAGGTCCAGATAGCTAAATTGATTGTATGACCATTTCTGGACGTTTCTACGGTTTATGGCCAGGGATGCAATCCTATCGATCGATTTCCCTATAGCTTTTTGCCCTCTCGGCGTAAGATTTTGATTGGAAGATTGGGTGAAGCCTAGCTTCTTTCTTTCTTGCCTCTGCCAAAACCAATAGGAATTGGAGCTCCTTCTGAGTAGAATGAGGAGAGTGCAGACGCTTTCACAGATGCCCGGTATCTTCCGGAGCTGTAATCTTTACACACTAAGTAAGCAAGCTTTGGTTGGCTCTATTAACTCAAGATATCCATCATCCCGCGCTATACGGATCGAAGCCTTCCACTTTAGGAATAGGTTTAATTGTTTAATGTGAACGCTAAGGAAGAGAAATCCTTACCGGAAAGCCGGGGAAGTAAGGTTATGAAAGGTAGTTTGCTCGCTCGACCAAAAAAGAAAGATTGAAACAGCCAAGAACAACGAAAACCTTTCAAGCGGACAAAAGCTTTTTAAACCCAGATGATTCTACCAAATCCAATCCTTCAAGAGCGGGGGATAGCAACCAAAGGAAATCGTTCGCAAGGCTAGCCGGTTAAATGGATAAGTCGTGTAACAAACAATCCTTGTTCCTTTCGCCTTGCTGCCTTCGTCTTTCGGCTTTAGGACTAGCTCAGTCTTCTTTAATAAATAGGTATTCAGTGAGTGACTCTTTCCATCTTTAGTTTAGGTTCATTACGGCAGTTGTTAGTTCCGTCTCTTTATCAGTTAATTCGGTATCGTTTATTAATTGCTTTAAGGGCCCCAGGTGCGCTTAAAGTCTTATGATGATCCCTTTGCCCGGTTAAACCATCGGACTCGACTAAGAAATCCATGCCAGAGACTCCTCCTAGTAACCATCCCCGAAATCCAGGAAGGTGTTCTTGAAGACATGGCGGGCTCCAAGCTACACCCTTCTCTGCTACCAAATCATAGATCTTCCAAAGAAGACCAAAGCGAATGAGCTCACTCGATTCGCGTCTGATCCTCCATGATTTCTCATAGACTGATGCGGAAAAGAAGTCACTTAAGGAAACATCCGGTGAATTCGCGACACTCCAGTCTCCAGTACCAATGGACGTACCGAAGCCAATCCTTCATCCAGTTTCTGAGCAAAGACCACTCAAGGAAGTCCCGGACTCTTTTTGTTGGAAATAATTCATCAGGAGCCACCTTAAAATCCGAAGGTTTCGTCTCTTTAAGAAGGGAAGGAAGGAGATAATGAACCTCGAAGATAAGGAAGCGAAAGCTCACTCTGCCAAGCCACAATTCTAATGGATAGTCATTGTGACCCCGAGGCTTGGTGTACATAGCAAGAACCCGCTCAAAGTGACGAGATCTTGTATGACTGAGTTTGGCAAGGACCCTATAACCTGCACCACCTATCCTTACTAAGGTAGAGAACCTTCGTAATGAATGGATATTTTTTACATATAGCCACCATATGGATGATGGTAAGCAAGCAAACAACGAGCAGACATGGCAGATAAATCCACGCGTCCTTCCTTCTTTATAAGAAAAACTAGCATAAACCCCTTGATAATATAGGGCTTTTTGGGATGCAACAGCTTTTCAGTACGAAAATGACCATGAAAAGCGGAAGACTTTCATTTTCTCGGGAATTTTCAATGCAACCCTAATAAAATGGACATCAAATTTTAAGGTCATATCTATAGAGAAATGCGTAGGAGACTCTTTTAAAATGAGATTATTCATAAATTTTCTTTCACCTCACAGTTTGACATTAGTTTCCGTGACAATATTATAAAATATTGTGCAAAAAATATAAGGAAAACTAACGAAAAGGGCTTGAAAACTTTGAGTTTTAACGATAAGGACAAAATAAAGGGTAAAGTGAATAGTACCAGGTTTGACTTTTTAGTGTAAAAATATGATTTTTCGTTAAAGTGAACAGTACCGTGGGCTTTTCGTTAAAACTCCCAAAAATATAAGGTGACAGAGAATCTCGTTAGCATTTCTCTAATTCATACTAGAGAGAGAGAGTTAGTTGATGTATGGAAGACTAATGTGTTGCAAAAAATGGTGACAATAGCATTAGTAAGCAAAAATGACAAATTCCAAGCCCACAATCACATGATTGGGTGGGTGAGCATTATTATTACTCAAAAACACTCTCAAGTAAAGCAAACCCTTCAAAAGTTCTCTATAAGAGGCAAACCAAGGTTTAAACCCCAACACCATAAACCCAAAAATCATCATGTAAAATGACTATTCTCTCCCCCTTGCTCAGTCTGTGTTTCTGTTTCAGTTCCCATTGCCTGCCATTTGGTTCTCTGCTACTTCCTGCAACGCAGTTCTTGGCTTCTCTACCATCTTATCTTCTGTCTTGATCTTTAATTGACTTTTCAGCATTTTCCTTAGCTGCCTTAGACTCTTAGCCTCCAATTCACTCGCCACGCTATCCTTGTCGGTGGCATCCGCGTCTCTCTTGACCTCAACTCCTCCATTGTCACTGCCATCATCAATGTTTTCCTCATTGTCATCGAAGATGCAGCTCATGACTTCCGGTCGCTTCTTGCCTGGAGACTTCCCGGGTTTTGAGAGAGTTGGACGGGGAAACTGAAGCGGAAGCTGCTCAGATTCCGAGGGTGGCAATGTTGGAGGCTTGTCCAAAGATGGGTCGCCTTCAGAGTTATTGACCTCTTGCATCTTTGCCATGGCAACAACTTCTGCTACTTCAGTCACATTATTAGCACCAACCAAACTTTCATCACCAAATTCTTCTCCGTCCTCAGTGACGGCATCATGAGAACCATCTTCGGTCATGGATTCTGTTTCCGAATCGAATTCATCACACTCAACTGAGTTTTCATCCGTGGATTCATCTTCACTAAATTCTCCTTCAGTGCTGTCATCAGAATCTCCATCCTTGATCGAGTCTGATTCAAAATCGAATTTCTCGTTATAATCCGCCTCTGCCACCTCATACGTTGAGTCCTTGCCACTAAGCATAGCCTGCTGGTCACCAGACAAGCTCAGAGTCAATGGCTCAAGCTTATCAGCTTCTTCTATATTAGCCACATCCTTAACTTCTTCAGTCTCCCCAGCGGCAGATTTCGAGTCAGAATCGTCATTCTCAAGTTTTGGATCCTCCACCGCAGTGATGTCATCATGCGGTTTCTCAGCAGAAACGTCATCAGAAACTTTGGCGGCCAAAGAGTTTTCTGTTTCTTCATCATTAGGTTCTGCAGCAATGACAAAACAAAATGGAACCCCAAAATTAGAATTGAGAACCATCAAATCAAATCAAATGCACAAGTATCTTATCCATAACAAAATCTCCTTAAACTTACTCTTGTCATCTGAGGCTGCCTCTGATTCAGATACCTCAGATTCCGGTTCAAATTTTTGCTCGAAATCATCTACTTCAATCACATCGGCCTTGCTATTTTCCTCCACATCACCGTTCAACTGCCCTTCATTCTCCAATGGAACTTCAGAAACATCAACTCTCTCTGAGTTCGCCTCCGATACTGTCTGCGTATTAGACCCTGTTCATAACAACGAATTATGTCAGAGAACATGATTTTCCTTCCTAATATATATCTGAGAAACAAACACTTAGTTGATTAAAAAAATCAAATTATAAGTAGAAAAAACTTGATATGCAAATGAGCAAACGAATGCCGCTGGACTTACCCTCATCAACTGAGACATCAGTCTTCTCCGAATCATTGTTGATTTCAGTGGAAAGTTCATTCATCTTAAGAGGCATACTGTTCTCATACCCCAGGCTCAAGTTAGCCATGGTCTTTTCCAGCAGCCTCACGGATCGCCTCGTGTTATACACGCTCTTCTGCACAGTTTCTGTCTCCTTCTGGGACTCTGTCTTTTGGCGAGCAGAAGCAGCTGGAGCCCTACTCCGAGTGCTTGGTGCGGCAGGAGTCTTGGGCACTACCTCAGCCATTTCCTGGTCCACCGCCTCTTCGGCGACTGCTCTCCTTGTCACGCCGCGGCGATTGCGTGTCAATGGCTGTGAGCTTTCTGGCTCTTCAGTGACTGGCTTTCTTCGAGCCGAGGTTCTTGCAGCAGTACGAGGGATACTTAGTGAGCCGTTCATTGTTTTCTGTGGAGATTGATTCAGCAACTCTTCAATTCCTTCCACCTGACACAGCAAGACAGTCGGATTACAAGAGAGACAATTTCAGGCATGTTTAGCTTCAAGAAAATACATGAAAAATAAAATCAAATATTTGGATGTTGTTTTCTGATTGGAAAATAGGCATCTGATTCTCGGCAACCAAACAGAATAGGATTTCAGAGAACGATTCCCTGATTTAATTTATCGTAAAAAATTATGATTCAGCTGATACTGAATAGTATTATATAGGTTTGAATCGATATACGAAAGATCCACAAGGATTGAGGTCCAAACACAAAAGAAAAAAGCTCACCAACCAAACACAAAATAATTTAGAAAATGAGATGTACAAATCCAAATTAAGTAGATAAAATTTAAACAAGAAAATGGCAAATCTCCAGCAGATTTGAATCTGGAAATGTACCGACTTTGGAGATTTCACTTTCACGTATCAATTTTCTCCGGATCCAAACGGATAAGAACTTAAACCAATATCTTATACCAAATCAGGAAAAAGAAGAAAGGGATAAGAGCATTACGAGTTTGAGATTCTTGAGAGAATCGGCCATGGCGACATTGGTGAGGTTGGCTGGGAGTTTGTTCTTCTTGCACAGAGTCTGGAGCTCTCTTCTGGAAAGGGTGGAGAAATCCATGGCTGTAGGGAACCCCTAGATGATCAAAACAAGCTGTTTTGGTCTGCGAAAGAGAGACGGCTATAAGATTCAGAGCGAAGAGTGTAGAAGCGTTGAAGAAAACAAGTGAGCAATCGGGGATATTTATACAAGGAGAGAGACAATTGGAAAACCCTAGAAATTGTGACCGTTAGAGCGCGGATTTGAAATTTGAAATTTGTTTATTATATTCCTTTTTTTATTTATTTGGTAAGTTAATCGTTTCCTCGCGCCGCATGGAAGGTAAGTTTTGATGCAGTCACGGGAAAAGGGTGAAGTATGATAAATCCGACCAGTGATTGAAAAAATTATGACAAATTCATATGAACACCTCTTCGATGTCCAAAGAATAGCAGCAGCTGCTCCAAATCACGAATTGACATGTGTCCAATAATTGAAATTGGAAACTATAGTCAGACACGTGTCCATCTGTTACTGTGAGGGTTTAACAATGAAGTAGTGTTCAATTTGTATATGGTAAATATATATCGTGTATGCATAAAAGTATTATACAGTAAACGAATTGCGTTAATGTTATCAGTCTTATTGTCGGATTTCTAACTCGAAAATAATCTGATTAGGGTAGCTCTTCTTTTTTTTTTTGTCAAAAGTAATTTTCATCATCAATAGAGCACAAGTATATACAAAGGGCCCAAATACACTTTAAACACATAACAAAAAGTGAACCCGCAACACTAAACGAAAGCCCAACCCAAGGGAAGAGCCCAAAATAGAAAAACATAAAAGCTAAAAAAAAAACCCTAAAAGAACTAGCTTTCTCCATCATCGTCGAAGTACTTGCCGTCAACCACAAGCCAGCATTCCATGCCGGATATCGCACCAAACACATCCTCATAATCAGAAAAGAAGAAGGCTTCATCTTCCTCCACCAAGCACCGCACAAATCGAAAAACCACAACCACCAAAGGCAGAAGCCAGTGGGAAAAAACTTCCCCCAGCAACAAAGCCGAAAACGGCATACAATTGGAAGGTGGTGGTGTGTACACCCAAGCTGAAGCTCTACGCACCTTTCGAGAAAGCCGCAAAACGCGGGTGGAAGATATGGTTGCAGATTCGGAACATTTGTGAGAATGATGAAGGATGGAAGCAAATGAAAAAGTCAGAATATGGCTGGATTAGAGTCATGGATGGAAATTTTTGAGGGATAAGGAGAAAAAAGGAAGGTTGGAAGTGAGACTTTCCGATCGAGGCCCGAATAAAGGTTAGATCGAAGGTAGTAGGAGGTGGATTACCAAGAAAAACGGGTCGGAAAACATAGAGAAAGCCAGTCGCACAGAGAAGGGAAGAGAGACAAAATAAGAAGAAAAAAGGATGCCACCGACCCTGGCCACTGTTAGGCTCAGTGGCTGAACAAGTTGACGGAATTAAGAGCACTCGCACACGGTGATAAAGTCTCTCACACAGAGATAAGTTCTCTCACGCAGAGAGAAATTTCATAATTTCATCTTATCATGGTAGCTCTTTTGTTAAGTTAACGAGTTATCTAATTATCATACTGAGTGCCTCAGTCCATCTTCTATTGATCATATTAGGTTGGATCAAAATTCGATTATGTTTAAATGTATAGAATTAACAAAATATGAAAATTTCACTTAATCAATAATTAGTCAAGTGTTTAGTTTGATAAAAAGAAACATTTGCACTACAAGGATCAGGGATAGTAAGGTGTTTATCTTTAATAGAAATAAAAAACTTCAGTCCTATATTATAACACGCAAACCTATAACATTGTGCACGATGTGGCCTAAGTCAATTTTTTTCTATTCCAAATTCTTCACTATGTTACTTTTCCTTGTTCGTCAAACATTGAAATTCAATTGAAGCAACATCCGATCAAATTAGAATAATATAGAGGAATAACAACGGGGACTCGCTCAAGAACTTGAGATTTTTTTTTTGGGTCAATTGGGCCTAGAATGTTTTCGGCTTAGAAGTTGTAAAAACTGCAGCCCAAACATCTAACCATCCACGTGTTGAACATGAAAAAGCTTTCGCAGCGCGCGTTGGATGGGACCAAAAGTCGTCCGATTTCCGCGTGGTTTGAATCCCCAAAAGACGACAACAACGACCCATGACACAGGCGCACTCTTTGCTTACCTAGCGAGGGTAAGGGATCATTCCATCATTTCATCTAATACTCTTCGTCAAATAATTTAAATCTGATTCCAAAAAAAAAAAAAAATTTAAATCTTTAAAATTTAGGGGATGTAGTCAAATTTGGATTTGAAAGAATTTTAAAAGACTTTAAAATCCTAGTGTATTCAATTAAAAGATTTTAAAGGATTTTAGAATCCATTCAAATCTAGGTGTAGTCAATTAAATTTTTTTAAAGGATTTTAGAATTCAGGTGTAGTCAATTAAAATATTTTAAATGATTTTAAAATCCATCCAAATATAAATGTATTCAAATTTTGGAGGATTTCTATAAGTTGTGGATTTTGTAGGATTTTTATATGTAACCAAGGCTAAAAAGAATCTAACCTCACCCTCTAGGATTTCAAATCCTTCCACCACAAACCACCAAAATCTACAAACTATCAATTCAAATCCATATGAATTTTGTAGGAGTCTTTAATCCTCTTAAATCCTATTAAATCTATCACTTTTAAAATCCTTTAAAATTATAGTTTGACTACACCCCTTTAATTTAACAGTTAAAAATATAAACTTACTTTAAAAGTTATAATAACTTTAATATTTGAATTAAATTTCAAGATTTCGAATTATTTGATAAGAAGAATTAGATAAAAATGATACGGAGATGATTTGTTTGGAGCCCACCTTCTTCAACTAAACCATCCAATTTGGACAATACTTGGGTTCTCACCGGGAAGGACCCAAATTTTAGTGACCTCCAATGAAAAAGTGACACTTGTCTTTTTTATTCTATTTCAGATATTTTTTATTATATTTCAGATATTGATGGGTCCTTTTAATGATACATGACTTGATTTGATTGGGTTAAATGTTAAAATCAGTATATTGGATCCTCCTCGGTAAGGACCAAGCATTGTCCATCCAATTATGTTTTAATTTTTCCATTTTTATTTAACTTTTTATTTTTTACTGAGAGGCAACAAACAGAAGACAAATAAAATAAGGCATAGAAATGAAAAATCCCCAATTCTGAATGGAAACCCTAGCCCTAACCCCAATTCCTCAAATTGGACCCTCCATTTTCGTAATTATTCGGATCTTCCTTCCCGCACTATTCTTTGCTGGAGGCTGAGCTCAGCTCCGACTTCCTCCATTGTTCGCCGACCGAGAGAGAGAGAGAGAGAGAGAGAGAGAGAGAGTGTGTGTGTGTGTGTGAGTGCGTGCGTTTATGTGTGTTATGGGTAGTGCGGATTCAGGTGCGGGCGATTTCAGCGTAGGATCGATCGTCTGGGTGAGGCGGAGGAACGGGTCCTGGTGGCCGGGGAAGATAGTGGGCCCGGAAGAGCTCTCCACTTCGCATCTCACGTCGCCTCGCTCTGGGACCCCCGTCAAGCTTCTCGGCAGAGAAGATGCCAGTGTGTATGTCTCTCATCTTTTCCCCTTTTCTGCAAATACTTGTTAAATTTAGCACTTTGGGTTGTGATTAGATGTTTATCTAGAAATCAGCAAAATAATGAAGTTTAGTGAGTGTATTATCATGTTTTAACGTTTTATTGTATGAATGAGCCGTAAAGAATGCGGTTTTTTCTATTTTACTTGAAGAAATCACAACATATTAGAGCAGAAGTAGAAACCCATGTCAGAAAATTACTGCAACTTAGGTTTATAAGGCACTGAAGATGAGATTATAGAATGGAAAATATTTGATTAGTTGCACAATTCGGAGTCAAATGAAATGTTAAATGCCAGGACTTAAACCCCATTCTATGCATACCTTTAGTTACAACCTGTCATGAAATACTTTGGTTATTTGTCAAAGGATAAAAGAACCAAGCTCCGAAAAATCTAGATCTTTCATATAGAGATGAGAGATTTCTGGCATACGTCTGAACTTTGAGCATATTATTGTCATAATTATGCCTTGTTTGCTTAAACATGTATTTTGATGATAGATAAGGTATATCTTTATGTTGAGAATTTATTTGTTAGTCAGTGAGTATTTGGAGAAGGGTAACAACAAAATCACGAGAGCAGTGGATTCTCGGAGATGTTGTACTAGTACCGTGGAGGCCTTGTCATTATTTCTATGCCATTTTAAACTGTGTTTCAATGTACATACGATACTTGTCATGTAGAATTATTTAGCAGAATCCTTCAAATGGTTCAGATCTCCAGAGAATGATTGCATACTGGTGACTCTTTTGCCTTATCTACCTAGCGGACAATTTTTTTTGTTACAGATTAGTTAAGATGGATTCGATTAACTATGTTATTTTTATAGAATAGTCTTCTCTTTTCAAACTGGAGTCTGTTCATACTTGCTGATTCTTCTACTCATGCCTTCTTTGGTTTCATGGTTTTAACTACTGCTATAGTAATGGATATTCTGTGGTATTTCTTCTCAGTGACTGGTACAATCTGGAAAAATCCAAGCGTGTTAAGGCATTTCGATGCGGTGAGTTTGATGATTGTATTGAGAAGGCTGAATCAGCGCAGGGTATGCCTATAAAGAAAAGGGAGAAATATGCACGTCGAGAAGATGCTATTCTTCATGCGCTTGAGCTTGAGAAGCAGTTATTGAAGAAACAAGGAAAGTTAGGTATAACTTCTGAACGCTTGAACAATAAATTATCTGGTGCTGTGAAAAAGGAGTTAGTTATTTCTTCCAGGAGCTTGGGAATTGACAATGTAAAACTAGAAAATTCCAAATCACCTACATCTCATAGAAATGACATTATAGGCGGTCCTATGTCTTCCGAAAGAGTCGAAGAGGGAAATCAACTAAGTGGTGATGATGATCATTCTGAAGTTGTGCCTCGGATGAGAGGCTTGCAAGACTTTGGTCTCAAAATTGCCCCTTCGAATCGAAAAATTTCTTCTCTTGCTTTAAACGGTTCTTTGAAACCCACACTTAATGGTAATGTTCAAGCTCTTAGTCGTTGTGGTCTTAGCATGGGAGGAACAAGTCATGTGAACGGTAAACATTCTTTAGAGCAAAGGAAAAGGTCACATGATGGATTAAGTGATGAAATTTTGGTCAAGAGACCTGAAAAACGTCGTCCTCTTGTTCAAGTTTTGCAGAATATTGCAAAATTAGCAGTCCCACAGTCCTTGCAACCTGACAGTACTACTCTTTCTACTTCTGTTTCAGGAGTGGAGCCGACGGGAGTTATTTACAAGGCAAAGAGGAGTAAAATTGTATATTTGCCAGCTGAGTCTGGTGAATCCTTGGGGTACGAAGCATCTCCTTCAAACCATGTAGAGATCTCAGCTTCCCCAGTTGGTGCTCGTCCTCATGCTGAGTCCATGATTTCAGAGAACACTTCTGGTTTTACAGAGGATGACTCTGATTCTTCTGAAACTGATACTTCTGAGTCCGCGTCAGATTCATCTGAGACCGAACCAGATATGGATGAAGACATGCCTTTACTTTCAGGTTCAGCTTTTTACTATCTTTATATTTTGAAATTCCATGGGTTATTAGTTGCCAGATTGTCTGATGTAAAATAGTCCCACTGTTAATATTTGTTGGAAAGTTCAGCTCTATGATTCTTATTTATAATATGTATGTTACATGATAGTATGAATTCTTTTTGCATTTACCTCCTTTAATGTTTGGTATGCGTATTTTGATCTTCCAGGGAAAATGTGATTTGTAGCATGTTTCTCTCATCTTAATGTGCAGATTGTGATTCAGCAGTTATGCTTTTAAGCGTTTGCACTCAAACTACAATCTATTGTTTGAACTTAAATGAAGTCTATCCTTCTTAATTCTACCTTATTTTTATTCTTTATATTTGTAAATCTGTGCTGTTATAAATTTTGGAATATGCACTTTATGCTATTGGGTTGGTCTCACCGAGCTGTGGCCTCAAGTGTTCATGATGGCTTCGCCACTGCTTTATCAACACCCTCTAAGTTTTGTCTGTACATCAATCTACAGAACCAGAAGTGGGAAGATATGAAGCACAAGAACACAGAATCATGGTTGGTGAGGAGCCTGATGAATTATCGCATTCTGGTGATATGTCTCACCTCTATAGTCATGACTCTCTATTTTCTAGAGGAGCTGTGTCCAAATGGCAGCTGAAAGGGAAAAGGAATATCCGCAATCTTACAAAAAAGTCTATGGATGCAACTTACGGAAAAGGCTATAATTATGGACCGTATTCTGAAGAAAAGGTATGTGCTTTCATCTAAAACATTCTTAAATCTCAAGTTTATGTGGATACATTGATTTTAATGATTATCATCATAGGGCTAATGTGGATAGTAATGATTTTCAGACTGAGTTTGGACTGGAAGATGAATACTCCATGGCATCAAGAGCTGCAGCAAGACGTCGAAACAGTGTTGGTCAGAATATGATTGATTGGGAGGACTGGACCTGGGAGGATAGGTCTGCTTGGAACGAATACTGGGACATCAAAAGAGAGCGCTTTCACCCGGTATATGATGGCCGTCATCATTATCGCAGGAGGCCAAAATACTTGATAGATGTTGACTTGAAGGTCCAGGCAAGTTACCAAAAAGAGCCTGTTCCAATTGTTTCTCTGATGAGTAAGTTAAATGGGAAGGCAATAATAGGGCACCCAATCCAAATTGAAGCCTTAGAAGATGGTTCATCCAACTCGCTTCTTTCAACAGTTGATGAATTTGGTGAAGAAGCAATTGACAATGATGGGGTTGCAACTCTTCCACACGCATGGAGGACGGCAAGGAGGACAGCAAATGTTCGAGTCCCACGCCCTCATTTATCATCTGCATTGGATGGTGATGAAATTGCTGACTACCCTCCCTTTTCGGATGAAGAAAGCAGACCACCATTTAAGAAACTAAATATAGGGAGTTTCAGTAACAAGGCAAGCCAGGGCAAAAGGAGCCTTCCTAGCAACTCTCGGCTTCCCACTGATAGAAAGTTCTCAAAAAAGGCGGCCAAGAAAGTGATCTTATCGTCAAGCCAGAAAACGAGGACCATATCTTCAATACCCGTTGAACAGAATTTTAGCAACAAGCGAATTCATCATGATAGCAGTAGTTATCAAAGGGAAGGGCTGATCAAACCGGAGTCTTCTGGGGCTGCTACTACTGTAGCTTGCATACCGGTGAAATTAGTATTCAGTAGGTTACTTGAGAAGATCAATAGGCCGCCATCAAAAGCAGTTAGTATGGTTTTATTGAATAGCGAAAAGGAGAGAAATTCATGATTGATTTTACTTGTACATTGTTATATAGTACAATAAGTTCATACTGCTAGCACCATATTTTACTGCTATTCTCTTCTTTCTGGGCGAGCACGACCCACCAGGGTCCAGGACACTAGAAGAAGACGGAGTTTTTGTGCCGTCTTTTGGAATAATCAGATGAAGCGGGTAACCGACACGAGGAAGCAGCCATGGAAGTACACAGAGGGGTTGTCAACTGCATTGCATGTTTGCTGGATATGGAATTCTGGGGATGTGAAGGAACTAAGGTTATGTTAGGGAGGAAGTAGGTATAGATAGAATTCATAGGAAAATGTACATTTAATTCCATACAAGGTTATTAGTATGTATCTTGGCTGTTTTTCATTGACTAATTTAAGTAATAATATATAGCTATAAAAGTGGGGGAATATGTTCTGTGAATTTCCAGTTGTCTTGTTATCAGATTAATGCGTTGAAAGAGATATTGTCCATTTTGTGTGTGTTGCTTATATTTCATTCCTTTAAAAGGCTCAAGCATTTCGAATAGGAAATGATTTCTGCACATATTCTCCTTAAGAAATGCTAAGGACTCTTAAAAAAGAATGAGATTTTTCATGTAGTCTTTGCTATTTGATGTTTTTGACACAATATTTTGCAGTGTTGGCTAGAACTAGCGTTAAACTGTGAGGTGGCAGAGTATCCACATAGACTCTTACTTTGAGAGAATCCACTTAGCATTTCTCATCGTCTTTTTGCGCACCCTTTTTATTTTCTTACTTTGATTTTCCAGGTATATATTTAGAAGTAAATTGGATTGTCGGTCGATAAACATCGGCTCTGTTAGAATTTCCTGAATTAAAAATTGTAGGAATTAATTTAGTTATGGTTATCAAGTTAAAAATTTATTAAAATTGACAAAATATTACGTCAATTCCTTAAATAAATTCTTAAAAAATTGTGCAGGTAAAAGAGGAATTTTTAATACAAACGATATTACTACTATGAAATAACATTATAAAGAGGAAAAAAATAAATAAACTCAAGATACAATGAATTAAAGAAGTAATCATCAACCACTCAGTAGTACGTTCTGGTGATATTTCTCTTTACTTGAAAATAAGAGATCTTAGGTTCGATAACGAATTCCAATCATGTGTCAAAATGTATCCCAACCCATTTAAGTTGGGTTGATTTGATTTAGACGGTAGGGACTGAAAATTACGATATTGGGTCAGGCCAGCTTTTATATATCAATTACAGTTGACACGGACTGGTTCAATGCCACGCTGAATACCAAGACGTCAGTCCTTGTCTCGTTCACAGGCAGAAAGAGGAAGTTAGAGAGAGCGGGAAAGCTTGGAACTTGATCGGAGAGAGAGAGAGAGCGGGAAAGCTTGGAACTTCATCGGAGAGAGAGAGATAGCGGGGAAAGCTTGGAACTTCATCGGAGAGGGACAGAGAGCTGCATTGGTGAGTTCGTCTTCCTCCATACTGTTCACAAGAATGTTGTGTTTCTTGATAACATGTTGACGATCAAAATCTATTGCGATCAAATGTGACCTGCGTTCTTCGATTCTTCGGTTTTTTTTTCTGAATTAAATGTTGGTTATTGCATAGAGGATTATGTGTTAAGCGCTATGGGATTAACACTTTTCATTTTCTTTCTTTTGGTAATCTCATGGAAAACAATCGACGGAAAATAATGATTAGAGCTTCAGAAAATTCACTTAAGCATTGGAATTAATTGTGGTTTTTGGCTTATTTCTTTTCTTTGCTTAATTTCATGGAAAGTCTTTAGTTTCTGTTAATTATGTATTATGAAGCATTGGAATTAATTGTGATTTTTAGCTTAGTTTTTTTCTTCGGCTTAATTTCATCGAGAGATTCTTTATTTTCTGTTAATTATGTTTATTTTTGTAATAATTGTGATTCTGTAATCTGCATACGCAGATATATGCTTCGGGTTTGATCAGTTCAAGAAACTGTAATAGATAATAGATGAATTGGACAAGGTTTTCCACCAAGATTTACAAAACTGGTGCAGCAGATTCCAAATGTGGATCCTCATTCTGTCATACTAGAAAACCCCATCACAATGCTACTGACGACATTGAAAGCATTCCGGTCCGCTGTGGTTTTCAGTCTCAAAGAAGAAACTTACCTGCTACTTCATGGCCTCGGGATGGATCCTGTGTTGCTACTGTGGCGAAAGATTTTCAAGATTCTGAGCAGAGGTTGATTGGATCAAGAAATGTAATTTCGAGGTTTAATGGAAATTCTGTGCGGTCAAATCAGAGCCCGGTATCTTTGTCTCGTCAGTTTGGACACAAGGCTGGTAGTGGTGGTGATCCTGAATTGATTAGGGACTTCTTTGTACAGCTCTGGGTTGCAGATAGGAAAATGGAACAGTCTAAAAGAAACGGAAGAGGGAAAGCTGTGAAGTATAGTAAACAAATACCATACCACTATTCATCCTACGGATGGTATCCAAGTGCACCTTTTAGTCAAGCAGCCTCTTTTGATGAGGATGAACCCGATATGAAGCAACCGCCTCCAAGCCAATCCGTCTCGGGATATCTGAAGCCAGAATCTCCAGAAGAGGTCAATTTTTTGCTCCCTATTTCTTTTTCCGCTCTTAGACAGCTTGTCAATTTATCCACCTAGATGCAATCACCTAATTTGCCATGCTGCCCTGGTATTGTTTTGTAGTAAGTATCGTTGTTTAAACTTTCAACTATGGTACTGAAATGTGATTTTTTGCTGCTGTTAGAGACATTCGCTTATATAACTATGCTATAATTGTTTGCCCCAAATTTTTACTTATGCTCATCCTTCTAAGTCTCTACTTTCTAGTATCCTAGTCTTTCCTTGTTGTGCCTAGTTTGAATAACATTAAATGTCTTACTTGCCATTCGTTTTATTTTTTTAGGCCCAGGTGATGCCTCTTCTTGCTAGATCAAATCTGCTGATTACTAGGGAGATAGAGTGGGTAAATCTTACTCTTGGATTTGAGCAGGTGATTCTTTACCCTATTATTGTTCCTCCAGGGACTAGTTTGTATGTACATATTGTCATGGCCAGAAGGCTAAGATTATGTGCTTCGGTGCTTGACATATTTGCTGGTTCTAAAACTGTCGACTTCTATTAAGAACTCTTGGTTTTCTTTCTGTTTGCCCCCTTCCCCTCAAATTGTTGGACTTGAATGTTCAGAAAATATTTTATAAATTTAATCGGTCTGATGTGTCTTCCACATATCTTTTGAGAACCAAGTCAGTTGTAAAAGTTTGTAGAATTCTTCGCCTCAGCATCTCTCTCTCTCTCTCTCTCTCTCTCTATATATATATATATATATATATATATATATCATTTTCACTCTATCTGACATTTACTGGACATTTTATTTTTCAGTTCGTCTTCTTGCTTCTAGTGGTACTCTAGTTACTAATTGTATTTGACATAATTCCAGGAAAATCGGTATGCAATAGTGGATGTGTGCTACCCAGAGTCAGTGAGTAATCATTCTAGTTCACATCACTATTGGTTCCCATACAAGAAGTTTAGGTTTTAAACTAATGGACCATTTCCTGTTACTCAATGTTCTTTTTGTAGCCTGTTGGTTTTATTCGTGAGAAGAGTCAGTTTATTGGTAGACAGGTACTTTCTAACCCAATCTTTACATTTTTGGCTGATATTCTTTCATGTACAGTTATGCAGCTTGAGTATGACATGGCTATTTAGTTACTTCATTTTGAATATTAGTCTTGTTATTGATATGATGATTCAAATATAAAATTACCTCCTTTTGACTACTGATTGCTTCTTGTGCTTTATGTTATCATATAGAGGTTTTCTGTGCTGATGTTTGCTTTTCATTTTGCAGTTGCTTCGCCTCAGACGCCCTTTTGTTGCTCATGTAACTGATGCCATGGGTAATGAGCTCTTTAGGGTGAGGAGATAGAGCATTTATTTTTGTCTTTTTTGTTGGAAAAAAAGCATTTTGAATATACTGACATATCATTTTGATCTCTCATTTTGTCTTATTTAGGTTCGCAGGCCTTTTTGGTGGATAACCAGCTCAATTTATGTAGAGATCAACAGTAAGGTTGGAAAACTTGACATAACTTATCTGTTGGTCGCCACAGCAGTTCAAGAGATTGTTGAGCATGTGAATTAGCATTCAGATTGTTGACGGTGTTGGATATCTGTTACTTTCTAGGAAATAGGTGTGGTTCACAGACGATGGCATCTTTGGAGGAGGGTGTATGATTTGTACCTAGGGTAATTTCCAAATGCTACTTTATTTTAATGCAGTGTTTATTTGATTCAGAATGAGTTACCTCATGTAGTCAAGGTTAGTGCCCGATACTGCTCATTGTTGCCTTATGCTACATGGTTGTTGTAGGAATAAGCAGTTTGCAGTTGTAGAAAATCCTGGCTTCTGGCATTGGACTTTTACTTTGAAGGACATTGACGGCAAAGTTTTGGCTGAGATAGATCGTGAATGGAGGGGTTTTGGCTTTGAGGTTTGTTTTCTTCATTTTTTTTTCCATTGTATCAATGTATATAACTGCGGTCAAACATACACATGCCCATGGGGATATTTAGTTGGATTGAAGACCCAGAAAGCTTAATGCTGTATATCTCCTTTTACCAAAGATCTTTTATATTTGTATTTTCAGTTAAGCTATTAGATTTTATGTGGCATTGTTTGCAAATTATGTTGTAGATTTACCAACTAATGTTTTACTATACTTCCATATCATTCAGATTTTCACTGATGCGGGGCAATATGTGATTCGGTTTGGGAGTTCTGATGCCAGCTCCATTACTGGTTCTGCTAGATTGGTAGAGTACCCAATCAGAAAAATGATGTTCTGTTTGATTTGATTTATTCCATTTAATATTCTTGCTACCTTTGCTCATTAATTATTTTATGGCAGATTAACGAGTTGGAAGTCATTCGACCACTGACACTGTTAGAGAGAGCTGTAACTGTTGCTCTTGCTGTATCGTTGGACAACGACTATTTCTCAAGACACGGTGGATGGTAAGCCAAAATCCAAATGACTGTTTCTTAAGAAACCATGGCTAGAATGTTCACTGTTAGCTCAGACCTTTGTGTGTATCTGTACATCCTGACTCGGTACAAATCACTGGCGTGTGCCATAAAAATTTAGAAAGTCCCGATCTATAGACTCAGGCACTCCAACTTCTGTCATCTTTGCAGTGTTTTCATAGCCCCATCTTTGAAATCTGAGGGAAATATTGAAAAATAGCCAAAATTTGGCTGCTATAATTTTGGCTTTCCGTTTTGGCTTATGATAATTGTAACCGAAAGTTGGCATGAAAGTACTCGGATACCTTAATGATTAGAAACTTATTTCCTTTTCTGTCATTTCCCCTTCCCCACCCCACCCCCTCTATATTCTCTTCAGTGCCCACCAACTTCCATTTTCTTGATCTACTTACGCAAACTACCGCCATAACTGGTACCATATTTCCCAACATACTCCTCTGAACTTTTCCGATCCTTTCAGCGTGTATGTATACCTCTCCAGCTATAGAAGGAACAGACTTTATGATGTTATTGAAAGAGAAAACGAAATAACAATCAACATAGCTTTGATACTTAAAAGTCTGCAACAACGGGAACATATGGCACCCAATTAACTTGCAGTAGCGTTTGTATAAAACTTTAGATATTTCTAAGTCGATCATTGATTGATCGATAAAGATGCAAACTTTGTAAAACAGTAAATATACGAAAACATGTAAAGAAGAAACGGTGTGTCATTTGCACACGACAATTAAATTGAAATGTTACTCTACAGAAACAATCAACATAGCTTAAAATAATCTTGTACTATGTATGTCTTATGTTCTTTTAGTCTTTATACCGTGTATGTCTTGGAGTCTTGGAGACTGTTTCAGTACCTAGAATGCTATCTCTATCCTCGTTGCCTATTGAACGAGAGTTGAAAATGCAGGCTGATGTTTTCTGTATGTGTTATGCGTGCGAGTTTTTCTTGTTTCGGTTCCAGGGGATTGCCATTTTATGAAGTAGGAGAATAGGTGTGGCTGGCTGTATGCAGACGACAAGAAAATCCATATGGTTGTGTGTTCATTCTTAATATTCGAGGGCTCTCAAAGACGAGGCCTTTCCGGCTGCTTTAAACGGGCGACTCTAGCGGGTGATACGCTGTTTTTCTTGTTTATTTATGAACATATTATTGTACTTGAAGTCGTGATGTGCCTGTCTGTGATGATGAATGAGGAAGAACTGTAAATTGGCATATCTTGGTGTTCAAAGCGGATCATTTTTCTAATCCTCGATTAGAAACTTCTTATTAACTTCAAATTTCGACATCATATCCTTAACTTGTACAAACATGGCTTGATTGTCCCGTTAACTCAAACTGGAATTTGGGATTTGCATAATTCCAACTAGCAATATCTCAACAACATTGGCAATATTTTGACTTGCATCCAACCTTAAACACATATCAAGTTCGGGAAGTATGTCCACTCTCTAGCAACCAAGTTCGAATCAACTTGTACTTTTGTAAAAGGGTTTATATCACAAATGGTCCCTAAAATTGACCCCATCATGGTCCCTGAAATTGAAAATCGATCAATGTAGTCCCTAAATTTTAACTCGCGAATCAATGTGGTCCTTCTGTTAGTGTTCCGTCCAAATTAACACTAAAAAAAGGTTAGAGAACCAATTTTTCATGGTAAAATAACCAAAAAAAGGTTAGAGAACCACTTTTTTTTGTTTTTATTTTAGTTTTAGCACCAAATCCATGAAAAAATGGAGAGAGAAGTGAAGATGGAAAAAAGAAAAGAGAGGTAGTAAGTAAAATTATAAGTAACAGGGTTATTTTTGATCATTTTACCATGAAAAATTGGTTCTCTAACCTTTTTTTAAAGTTAATTTGGACGGAACACTAACAGAAGGACCACATTGATTCGCGAGTTAAAATTCAGGGACTACATTGATCGATTTTCAATTTCAGGGACCATCATGATTGATTGGGTCAATTTCATGGACCATTTGTGATATAAACCCTTTGTAAAATTAGAAATAACAAAAAAAAAAAAAGGACAAATTTGAAAATAATTTATTGAGGACAAGTGTAAAATCCAAATTGGCTGATGGCTATAAGCAATTTGTTGCACCTTTCACAATCATTCAATCAGGAGGCTTCTATTGTGTTTACTATTCGGCCTCTGGAATCCCGCAAGAGAAAAATGCTAACGAGACTTTTAAAGTGGGAGCCTCTGTGAATTCTTTATCATCTAACATTTTAATATCAATTATCGTGCTAATATTATAAAAAATCATTGTACAAAAACATAAAGTGGAGAAAGTCAACGAATAATCCCACTTTTATAAAAAAATTCTCATCATTCTCATCCTGCAAATCAAACCAAACGTGTGGATACCATTAAATGTCAAATTGTCAGCCTTTATGCTCGTTACCAAACATTTCCATAGCTGGCAACAAAGCAATAGCATTGGGTAGGATTCTTCCCTCCAAATTCCATTCCTTCCCCTCCGGTCTCTATATATTAGCGATGACGATTCAGATATTTTACGTTGACTTTTGAGTGAGAAAGACAACAAAAGGTGAGAGAGGAGGGCAGGGGAGCCGTCGCGTGTAAATTCACCAACCAGCATATGATTCATGAAGTTTGAAGAAGAAAAGCAGCATTCTTTGTAGATTCATTTGATCGGTAAGCGCGAACGAACATGGCTTCAGATCTTGGCGGAGGTATTGCTTTGCTTTGGCTGAATTTAAAATTTAAATTTCTTTTGTAAAAGTTGGGAGAATTTTGATATCTGGGTTTGTTTGGAAATTGGATTTTATTTCCAATACGTGTCTTGTGAAATTGATTGGTTGTGAATTATGCAGGGATGGTGGTTGTGATCATGGGAGTCAGTGGTGCTGGCAAATCGTAAGCCTTTGATCGCAGCTTTTGTTATTTTTCGTTTCTCTGTGAATATATATGTAACTGGGTAGCATTCATGAGTTCATCATATCTCGTTTCCGAGAATCCTATCAAACTAGCATTTACATGCACCAAAGGTCTTGAGTTCGATTCCCCCTCCCCCAATATTTGCTTGTAAAAGGGAGGCGACGCCAAGCAAACAAGCTTCCCGCTTTGCGAGGTTCAGGGGAGGAACATTTACCGCAGCCTTACTCTTGCTTTGCAACGTGGCTGTCTCCATGACTCGTCACAAAGGACTAACCTTTCCATTGCGCCAATATTTGCTTGTATATGGAAAAAAAAAAAAAAAAAAACTGACAATCTTCAGAAGCACAACCACACACTGGATCCCAATGACTTTGTAAAATGCCTTTGTGTGATTGGATTTAGATATAAAGGCACATGGACGGAGCCACTATAGACTTAGAGGGGGCAGATGCCCCCACTCAGTTTTTTTTTTCTCTCACAAAGATTGTACAGTTTTACATCCCAATGACCAACCCTAATTAAAATGCAATTAAACTCTATGTTAATTGGTACTATAAGGGAAATGCTAAGGAAATTCTTTTAAAAGTAGATATCTCCAGGAGCTCTCCGTCACATCATGTTTTTGGCCCAATTCCCATATCAACATTATAAAACATTGTGCCAAAACATGAGGTGATAGAGAGTCCATGGAGAATCCCACTTTGAGAGAGTCTCCTTAGCATTTCTTTTGGTATCAATATGCTTGACTTCTCCAACAATGATTCCAAGTGCTTTGTATGAAAAACTTTATGGATTAATATATAAGTGTTTTATTCAGTAAAATTTTTAACTTTTTAATTGTGACTTTGTTGTTTAAGGTTGCCCCTATTCATACAAATCTCTGACTTCATCCCTGTAAAGGCATCACTTTAAGAAAGTTGCAGCTTCTTATAGTCTTCGAATGTTGTAGTTTCTGCTTCTTATGCATTCCGTTATGTTGTTCAACAGCACGATAGGTGAGATGCTGGCGAAAGAGATAAATTCTAGCTTTATAGATGCAGATGATTTCCACCCTCAATCAAACAAAGGTAGGTGCTGGTGTGTAGTTTATATTCGATGTTGGGAACTTTTCTAGTTTCTAATCGATCTTTTATTTTCCTGTAAGCAGAAAAGATGCGTAACGGGATCCCTCTCACAGAAGAAGACCGGATTCCTTGGCTTGAGACACTTCGAAATAGCATAAGAGACAAGTTGGTCGCTGGAGGAACTGTGATTCTTGGGTGTTCGGCTCTGCAGAAGCACTACAGAGAAATTTTAAGATCTGCCGACCCTAATTATAAACCGGGAAGTTGCGCCAGTTTGGTGAAGTTCGTCTTGTTGGATGCTCAGGCAGAGGTGCTGGCTGCTAGATTAGAGAAAAGAATTGCGGAAGGGAAGCATTTCATGTCACCTGCACTTTTGCAGTCTCAGTTGGGGTTGCTTCAGATTGATGATTCTGAAGGAATACTTAAAGTTGATGCCACTTTAAGTCCTCAAGAAATTGTGAACACCATTCAAAGATTGCTTTTCGATTTAAGAGTTCAGAATTGTAATCATTAGGCCTGTTTAGCAGCAGCCTCGTACGAAACTGTAGATTTCTTCTGGTTCAAAACGTTCTACAGATGTGTAATCCGAGTATTTCGTCAATGAAGATGCATTCCTATTCCCGTCTGTTTTTCTGGTTTAACCATGGACTCAGTCTCACAAGTGCTGGAAAAAAAACCTGTACAAATGAAACGTAATGTACGTAGCAGAAGTATCCAACTTAAAGAGAGAGAGAGAGAGAGAGAAGAGAGCACAAACACACAAGAGTTACGTGGTTCGGCAATGTGCCTACGTCCACAGGAAAGGGAGACTGAAAATCCATTACTAATTAATTACAAGGATTTCCTATTTTCTATCACCCTTTTTATAAGGGGGAGTTGTACAAAGAATGTGGACTGAGATTGCCCTGTGCTGCAGTCTGAGACTATTGATGAAGAACACTAACTTGCGCTGCTCCGAAGTAAGGATATAATTTCTTATGTTCTTGAATCTTGATCAGCAGTACGATTCTCAAAGAAAGAATACTGCAGCTCCGTCTGATGTAAATGTGCAAATATGATTCAAAGGAACCCTAAATCCCTTCTCATGTTCTTGATCAGCGAATGCGGTTCAAATGAGCAAAGGGCTCAGGGTTAGCTTTGGGAGCTGGTTTAGCCACCTCTGGGACCCCAAAAACGTTCCAGAACCTGAGTGTTTCATCACCAGCAGCTGATGCAACTGTGCAACCATCGGGGCTCTGCAGATAATTCACAACATGAAAGGACTTAGTTTTATGTCTGTAAGGGGACATAGCTTATATACTCAATTCCATTATAAGGTTGTCAGATTAATTACCTGAGCCATATAAAGAACTCTAGAAGTATGGCCAGTGAGCTCGGCAATTTTAGCCATCGACGGGTATTTCCAAAGAGTGAGCTGATTCTGAGTAAACCCATGTGAGCTAAGCAATTCCCTTTCATTCTTGTTCCACAGCAAAGAACAGACCTGAGAGCCAGTGTCGACCGAGTTCAAGCATGCACCTGTGTGAGTGTTCCAAAACTTTATGCACCGGTCACCCCCGCCTCCACCAGAAGCCAATAAATTGCCCTGGAAAGGGCACCAAGCCAGGGCTTTCACTGCAGCGGTATGATCTTCAAGTCTGTGAAGCCACTGAGTTGGTGAATTTGAAGATGCCACTGATCTGTCCCATATATGGAGAAGGTTGTCGTTTCCTCCACTAGCCAATTGCTGGCCTGAGGCCGACCACTTCAGTCCACAAACCTCTTGCTCATGTCCTCTGTATGTCTCAACAATGTGTGATCTAATTCTCACATCATTGTTCACAATGCAACTGTCCATCCCTCCAGTTGTAAGAATGTGGTTGTTCCATGCCAAAGAGCCTACTCGTGATCGGTGGCAACCTCTCAAAGTTCTCAGCTACGGAAGGAAACAACATCAGAAGAAATGTTAGTAAAATTGGCCACAATGTAACATAAAACAGAAGAGGAATATGACAACCAAACCAACCAACCTGCTTATTAGCAGTCGAATCCCATAACTGTACTTCAGAATTGTCCAGTCCAATAGCAATGTGGCGCCCATCAGGAGCCCAACTGACGCTGGTCACAGATCCAACTTCATCCTCAAATGTGACCAGTTCCGAAGTAGAACCATTGGTAGCATCCCACAAATAAACTGTGTTTGCAAGAGCTATTGCGAGGACATTGCAGCTCCCCCAATCCAACAAATTGAGGTAGTAATCATCCACAAGGTCTGGAGCATCCAGTGTCTTCTCTGAAGTCTGAATATTGCATCAAATCATTAGTAGTCAGAGTAACCAATCAAGTTTAAGCAAATATGTTCATGAGATGAGTATAAAAAACATATACGCACTTGAGGAATGTGTCTTCGGGGCTTTGCAGGTTTATCCTGTTGCAGCGAAGAGAACTCGCACGGGAACATCTCAACGGGGGCAGGTGGCTTGTTCTTGAATGCAAGGATTCTAGTCCGGTTCATGTTCATTGCCTCCGCCAACTGCTTCCGATAGGCCTCTCTGGATGGGGAAGAGACAGCTGGGTTTTCCTTACCTTTCCTACCTTCCGTTAGCATCATGTTCGCGAAATCAAAATCCATTGCTGACCTGTTTGGTATGAACCTGTCCAACTGGTAAGGTAAATTACAAAAGATGCATATCAGAACATCGGTCAATTAAAGAACCCTAATTACAGAAATCAATTAGATACAGATCCCAAATCTAGATGAACCCCAAACCCAAACCCAAACATACATACCAACCAATAACAAATATCCAAATCAAAGTAAAACAGATCCCTAATTTCCGAAATCAAATCAATTGAACCGTGATGAAAAATCTATTCGGTATAAAATTAAAAACTCACGTTTTCCCGAGAATTCCTTCGCTGAAGAAACTGTTCTTGAAGAGGGCACCTAGACTGCGACTTCATGTTGGGTGAAGAACCCATTGATCCTGCATCCATTATGTAAAAATACCCACACAATATATATATATATATATATATATATATATATACGAAAACTAAAAGAGCAAAATTTAAAAATCCTGCAAAAAATATTAGTTCGTTCACAAAATCAATCCTGCAAAAAGGGTTAGATTCAAGAAATCCCAAGTCAAGAAATTGGAGGGCGCGTGATGTGATTGATCTCTGAACGTTGCAAAGAATTGCGATTTCAGAGAGAGAGAGAGAGAGAGAGAGAGAGAGAGTGAGTAATGCTGGGTTGTGAATTAGTGGGTTTATATAGCGATAAGATGAAGGGGATGGCAGAAGGGCTAGGGTTATGGAAAGCTTGCAACGGCTATGTATCCATAGAGCCGTTGAAAACTTGTGTGACGGAAAATACCCCTGCGTTTGGTCCGATCCAGCACATCGTTTGAGTTCCCCATCTAGTAATTTTAATTTTTTTTAATGAAAAATCCCTAATCATAATTATTAAGGATATCAATTATTCAATTGTGTCTCATTCACTATAATATTGCAAGATCTAGCATTATTATTTTCTTTTTATGAAAGTGAAGGATCTGACATTTTTCAAGAAACTTAAATGGGAGATACATAATAATTTTTTCGAGGTGTCAATAACAATTTTTTTTTTTTAAATTTATAGCTTCACAATTCTTTTTAATTTTATCTTTTTTTGAGTAAAAAGGGATTAACTGATCATTTTGCTACGACAATCTACACTTTCGAGAACCGAGAAGACTTACATAACAATTCTTTTTTATTTTATAATTTTTTTATAATTATTTCACACAATTTGAAATTTTGAATCATCTTATTTTGTTATATGCTTTCTGCATTAGTATGCTCCAATATTGTATTCATAATTGTCTTCATTATTTCTAGTTTTATTTATTTATTTATTATTTTGTAAAGAAAGAAAGCACGTGAATCAAAGTATCTCATTTGGTCCATTTCTGCCAAAATCAATAGCAAAACCAGGCTTATGAATCAAAACTCAGTCCATCGGAGTCCATCCATGTAAAATTCGTCAATCTTAAATAATCCATCCAGCTGGTATTCAAACACATTCGGTTTCTTGGACAGTACGGTATGCACAAAATTAAATACAATCCTAAGAAATCTACCGACAAAACGAATACAGCGATTATACGGCTACGCTACCAATAGAGCACGCTGCTACGAGAAAACAAACCATTTCTTAGAATTCCAACCATTACATCTTCAGAGACTGATCATAAGGTTCATACCATAAAGTCTACTGATGTGAGCCCCGGATCAGGTGAACTGCCGCCTCATGTACGTGTCTTCATGAACGAATACTGGTTCTTGGGTGGTAGTACTCTGTGGTGGCATCTGAGGTTGCCCCATAGCTATTGCCCCTTGATTAGGGGCGGAACCAGCCCATGAAGGATCACTGTTCTTTGCTGAATTTAAGGTGACATAGTAGACAATTCCGAGTACCACACTTGCAATTGACAAAAGGGCACCTCCGGCAAACACTCCGGGTTTCACAACGTAACAGTAGTAGTTGCCAAAGTACACGCTTTCTAGACCATGTCGGTCATTGAGTGCGGCACCAGTGAGCAGCAGAAGAAACGCTATAACAAATGTGAACCTGCACCAGTGTGGAGAGTGGAGTAAACGGAAAACACATTCATTGTTAAACCAGTTGAAACAGATAGACATGTTGCCTTTTTCTTGTAAAAAAAATGCGCATGTGCTTTCTAACCAGAAAAACAACAGCAGCAACAAGAATAGTAAGAAACTGACAAGATAACAAAACGATGAATTGACCAATCATGCTTTTGGATTAGCAGCCTTAGTCATTTTCCTCATGAATGATACAACAAGTTGTAGTTGAGAATTACCAGGAAAGAACAAAGCAGAACAGTGCTACTGTCCGGTTAGAGTTGGAAGGCTGAGGGCTCCTTTTGCAACAAATGCACCCAGAAAATACATTTATAATTATTTGAGCTAACATAAGAGCCATTGCAGCAGTTACACCAAGTCCAAGAGCCGGACTCCGAGGGTATTCACATTGAGCAGTTGAGACAAACTCAACCTGAGAAACCTGCACGTTAGAAAATGAAGTAACAGAACATTTTCAGCATCGACTCCACTAGGCAAACTGAATGCCAACAAAACTGAAAAAGCCGGAGAAGAAAATAAAATATACTTAGCATGAAGAGGCACTTGCTTAAAGGTTCTAAACAATTACTCCACACTGAAAACTGACAACTTGTGAGCATATTCTAAACAGATTGACTCCATCGACAATAACTGCCGAATGGAGAGGGAAGGCGTAAATCTCTCTGTATCTACATTAATCTCCATTCCAGATTCTCACATGAACACAACTCTTTTGACATTAGAGTTCAAAAATGAGCTATGAACATTATGTGCAACAAAAGAATGATTAAAGGAAATGATAGAGCCTAAAAGATGACTGTTCTTGCTCCAGATTTAAGATTTTTAATCGCATTTGTTAAGAAATAACACAATTCCAAACTGCGTTTTGATTTACCGAAAAAATGGGCAAATCTTCATCGGCAAACTACACTAGTGAGTTTCCGCACGATCATTTTGGAAGCCCGAAAGTTGAAGCATTGAAGTCAAATAAATAATTGAAATTTGGAAGTTAAGGTAAAGGCATCGGAAGTCAACACTACATACGATAATAGTTTCAAGTCTTACCGAAAAGGGGAAATGTAGAAGTCAGCTAAACAAACAGCCATTTTCTTAATAGAAGGGCTGGGTTAGCCACTCAATACTATGTGGTCCGGTAGTATTCCTCTTCACTTGGAAGTGTGAGAGGTTTTAGGTTCGAATCTCGTGGATGGCGGATTCGATACCAAATTAGGCTAGACTTAGCCGAATCCTCCTCCACTTAATCTAAAAATATCGATATACTAAAAAAAAAAATAATAATAAATAGAAGGGCTGGGTCTGGCCCGTCTGAGGTTACAAAATGCCTTGAATTTCGAACAGGAAATTCGAACAGATGCAGTGGAAACAAGAAAAACAATAACAAAAGAGAAAATTAACTGCAATCCTAAAACAACTCTCCGTTCGTTGAAGCAGATAAGAAATTAAAGCTTCAAGCTTTGGAATTTGCACCCTTCAAGGACGACCAAAACAGATTAGTTAGTAATAATATGAATCCCTCTTCTACTTTTCTTAATTTCCCAACTTTTCCCAGCAACCGAACAGAGGGTTAGAGTATAATCAAGCAGAAAGGAAGCAGATTTAGACGAACCCATGTGAAGAAAAGAAGATCTAAGCAAAACCCAGATGAGCCCTTTAGCTTTTACCTTGATTCTCGTGCCCTCGGCGCCGAAACCTGTGGCGGCAGATAGCAGCCCCAGTAGTCCCACCGCGCAGCAAACCAGAAGCACTTTTCTCTCCATCTCTGGCTTCTGGGATCAGCCAAAAGAATCTCCCCACTAACACTCTTTTTTCCGTTTCTGGCTGTTGGCCGTAGATTTTGGTAACTTGTCTGAAGTGTGAAGAAGAAGAGAAAGACGTAAAGTTGACTGCGTGAATTAAGATGTCCTACGGTCCTGGATAGGAGATACTCAGATAAGAAGCTCCCGGGGGAGGGTCGTAACGAACCAAAAAAAAAAAAAAAAAAAACCTGAGAGGTCTTAAGGTACAGTTTGGTAGACGGGAAAGGACTAGACGGACTGGACGGAACGGATGATAATATAAGGGAAATTTTGTCTTAAAATGTTATAAATTTGTGTTCCACGGATGTGGAACCAATCGTTCCAGGGGAAGGTGGAAAGAAAAATCAGTCAAATTTCGTCCCATGGGACAACCCGTTCCACGATTTTTAGGCGCACCAAACGTGGGACGGAATGCCTCGTCCCACTGTGTTCCGTCCCATCCCACGTACGTACCAAACGGTACCTAAATTCGAATGTTGTGAATGACGAATTCGATATCAAATTAAATTGTCCATTGTGTGGCTTAGCCAGACTCTCTCTTAAAATATATCGTTGTACTAAAAACAAAAGCACCAAAAAAAAAAAATAACATAAATTATTCATTATATGGCTTAGCAGAACTCTTTATTTCTTTCAATGTAAAATATATCGTTGTACCAAAAAAAAAAAAAAGAAGTTAACATTGTGGGTTTCGTTGATTACAATTTACAAGATTATTTAAGGGAAGTGTTATTGGCACTTCAAAAATCTCATTCTACACTCCTCACAAGTCTATTTTTCTTTCATTACATAGAAAGTTTGAAGTGTAGAATGAGATTTTTGATTGCTAATAACAATTCCTCTATTTAAACACCAAAAAACAGGCCCAACATTTAATTAGGGGTGACGTTCAAACCGGTAAGCCGAACCGGGAAAATACATTTGGCCATGATACGTTCGGTTTTTCGATTTTTCGACTTTTAAAACCGAACTGATGGGCCAAGTTTTCTACACTTGTCTCTTCTATTGGACATCCTACTCAAATTGTAGAATCGATTCTCATAATCCCATCTATTATTTATTTTTGTCTCTTCTTCTCGTTTGCTTTCTTTTCCAAATTTTACAAAAAAAAACTTATTGAGCTAAATCGAACCAAACCAATTATAAGCATGAATCAAACTGAATTTGACCAGTTAGGCACAACCAAAAACGTCTTTAAAACAAAGTATTAATTGCTTGTTTTTGTATTTACATGCCAAACCAAACATTAAGTTGTATAAATTGGATCCTACCCGACTCATAGGTTTGTTTTTTGCTCGTGATTAGTTAGTTTTGTGCGTTTATATATTTACAAGAAGCTATTATTAAGACTCCAAATATGTTATGTTGCATTCGAATCCGTAATTTCATTCAAACAGATACCAACCTTACTCTCTAAGAAAGAAAAATGCTACCCTTCTTGAATTGATAATTTAAATCTTAAAAACTCCATGTTGTTTATACATTTTCTAGAATAGGCCTCTTGCAACAACTGATACATGATCGAGGGTATTAGTATAATTTAATTAAATGCAAGTATTTAGCCGTGTGCTCATTGAAGACCATATACAAGCAAAGCTCCGACGCCGGCAAGACCAGCCGCTAGGCCAATGATGACGCCGATCGGAGGCAAACCGCCGCCAATGGCTTTCCCGGTGTTGACATCGTATTGTGCAAACCGCTTCTTTGGTGCTAGACATTGAGGGCATGTGTACGAATCCGGCTGCAATTGCATGCATGCATCAAAATCACGTACACAAACTTGTCTAATCTAATTGGTAATTGGTGAAAACGGAGCTAATTAAATTACCTGCTCATCAAAAGGCTTCTGTACTGTGTATATGAATCCACAGTCAAGACATATGTGAGTAGCTCTAACCTGAAAATTGTTCATGGTGCACCCAATCAATAGCATAATTCATAAGGCGCAGAATGTAGAAGCTTATGACAAATGAAACACAATAGGCTAGCAATAATGTGGTTCAAATTCGCTTTTAGCGATAATCGAACTTAAGACCTCTCACTTATCAGTAAAGAGAAATACCACTAGATAGTAGTACTAAGTGGCACTATAGTATTATAAGTTGGTGTTATAAATTGTACGCTATAGTATCATTCCGCGGGTTATGTTAATAAAGTGATGCTTGCCTTTTGAGCCTCGGTTAGTTTCCGTCCAAAACGAGGTGGAGCTGGACGCTTTGGTAGGCGTTTAACGTCGACAGGAGCACCACCTCTACATTAAAAATGACCACAATTAACTTCAATTTTCCAGTCTAAAACAGTTTTATTACTTCAATAAAACCAATTTATATTCTAACATAAAATTAAGAAATAGATAAACAACCTGCTAACAACAAAGTAAACAGAGTCTGGCTTGGCATTGATGGCAGTTTTTGTGAACCCTAGTTTATCTGCTGGCCATAATTCATCACCAAAGAAGCTGCTGGTGTAGATGACCTGGTCCCCTGCCTTGAGCCCTGCCTTTGCTGCATTCCCACCTCCATCCACAGCCTAGACATATTATCAATACATATATTATAAGATTAAACTCCCAATTGTAAGTGACCATCTTCGTATGGAAATTATGCGTTAGCACTTCCAAAATAGTCATCCTGCAATGTATCATCCCTTTTTAATCTTATCACAACTGAGGGGTGCATGTGACTATTTTGGAGTACGACTAACAGCTCCATGTTCGTAGAGTCGTATAAATGGAAATTTGTACAAATATATATTGCAATTGGAGATAGAAAAGGAAAGATAATAAGAGAAACTGACAGTGATGGTAACAGGACCTCCGGGCTTTTGCCCCAAAGTGAGGCCTAAAGGCTTGTCCACCTCAGCCTCGATCGACTTGGCTGCCCCAGCAGTTCTTGCTGTAACCCTAAGCCCTCTTCTTACGTTGTTGCCTAAACCACTCCTATTATTCAAATCTGCTACCAGAGAATCGAGCACTCCCCGTTTGGCTTCTCGAAGTGACAATCCTTGGAAGCCAGATTTCTAGATATATAAAATATAGCACAAAACAAATGTGGAGTCATAAAGTTTCTTATCTTGAACAGCATGATTCGGAATCAAAACATATCCAAACGGTGTGACACTGTGGCGATATCACAAGCCAATCACGCACCGATAGCTGATATGATCACTACTTTAGAATACTATCACAATGACATACCCGTTGCGATAAATATTCTTGTGGTTTGAGCATTAGAATTGGTACCTACCTGGCATTGAACCGGTGGAAATTGTTTTGGAGTAGTGACCTGTGGAGTTCTTGTCGAGTGGTGCCTGTTGAAGGTGGGGGAGGAGGAGGAGGAGGAGGAAGCAGCTGCAAGCACCGCCTGTGACATGTTTGGTAGCGCTAAATTGTGACCAGACAGAGAAGCTAGAGTGAGTCAGGCACACACACTTCTAGTTTGATGTCTAGATGAATGAAGCTGTAGTGCACAGGATTGCAGGACCAGATAAATTTCGATTGGCCACGATTGATTTTAGTGGCCACTGGCCAGCCACAAATTACAAGCACCAACTTTCTTCCAAAAATAATTAGATCCTATAAAAATTGCTGGGTCGGAATGCTCACCAAGCCTGGCCTACCGCGTACTCGGGCCATCCTTGCAAGCCCAAGGTAAACAAGAAGGACTTCTGTGTTTGAACTTTTTCATATGGTGCTACATCATTGTTTTGTGACATTGTCGCCTTATCATATTCGTTTCATATAAGTTATTTTTCAAGGTAATCTCATGACATGCCAAGATAAATTACAACTTGCACGCCTTCGTCCTTGTAAATGTGTGTTCTGTAAACCAAACCCGCGACATGAGAGATCGCCTGCTGCAAATAATTTTCCAATTAACGACTAAAAGGGGTTGATAACTATTGGATATTGATTTTGTCACGAAAATGAACCTGTCACTGATTCATTGTGCAATGCATAATTAACTAATACTCTTTTTACTCCACATGTTTGTTTGTTTTGGCACCCAATAAATTCTAGCGTTCGACATTCATGATTATTTGGTTGTACGGTAGTAGTAACAAAAGAATGAACCATTTCTTTGGGTTAATTTCACTTACCAATTGGTCACATTTGTGGGAACTATAAAATCTTTGCTTTTTTTTTTATTTGGTTGGCACGCACACTTGTTAGAAAAGTGCAAGATATGCTTATCTTTGAGCTCGAGATTCATGCAAACATAACATTTTAAGTAGTTCTTTATAACTTGAGAGACTCAAGACTTGATGATGAATATCTAAACATGTGGGTTCTGGTATAATGCCATGCTTGGCTAATACACTGGGGAATATTCGAGTTCCATCTAAAGCATAAAAAGGACTTTCAATTGTTACTTAGCATTCTTTCTGTTTTTCTAATAATTAAGTGATTATTAAACTTGAGATTTAGAAATATATGAACAAAAAGATTCTATTTCACTCAAGTGGACAGGTTGTTAGGTAGAGTTGTTAGCCGTAGTTAATCAACTAGCAGTCCACAAACGACCACCGGAATTTGGAGCATAAATTAGAATTGACAAAATATTCGCAGATATAGGTAACTATACTAAACTTAATGATAACAGTTATAGATAACCGTTTATATAACTACATGATTATGAGTATAACTGTTTACCTGAACATGGATATTACCAGCTAGTACAAACGACTATTCATTTAACCATTTGTACACGTAAACCTCCATGTCTTATGAACCTCAATAATACAATCACGTTGTTAATTACGTGTCTGTTAAAGGTGAGTTCTAAGTACACAAAACGTGGTACAAATATATGCACTCATACAATTAGCATCAATGAGGCTAAGGGAGACTAAAATGCCTGTGAATCTTTTATGCCTTAAAAAAGGTAGATTGTTGTGGTGAAACCATCGGTTGGTCCTATTGTTTTAGAATTAAAAAATTACCCAATGTCTAATAGAGGTAAAAAGTATCATTTTAGACAAGAGGGCGTGTTATTAAAAGTGTCGATTTTGAGTGTCTAAATAGTTTTAAGGTAGAACTCAGGTAACTGTAAAAACACCAGCCAATGACCAAACGCCACCACATAACAAACGCCTCCAAAAACACCCGTAAAAGCATTAAAGCGAGGAGAGATTTTTCAGTGTTTCAGTCACACGAGACGGTACACCACGTGTCTCTATGTAAATGGTTGAATATGTGTGTTAAAAGATTAATAACTTAAAAATTAAAATTTTATACCACTTACATAAAAACATGTGGTGTACCATCCATGTTCTCGTCACAACTAAAATTTTTCTAAAGCGAGAATGTTCGACGAAGTCCGCGTCTTGGACGCGTAAAACAAACCCAACCGTCAAAGAGAACGACGCCGCTTCGTACTAGCAATTAGCAAAGAGTACGGTGGGCGGGTAGGTGGCATACAAAGAAGCCTGCTGGGGCAGGTGGACGTAAAAATATTAGACACCACCTTCCAGGCTTCCACTATATAAGACGGACTCATCATCCAAATCATTTTACACATAAAAACCAACGATCCCTCACACTCCCTCTTTCTCTCTATACACTTGCGCTTAGTCTTTTACTTGTATGGCCGCCAATTCGAGCAGTCGAGGGATCGCGAGCTTGGGAAAGCGACTTGTCAACGAGATCAAAACGCGCGATTCAGCTCAGCTCTCTGCTCTCACTCTCAGGTATCCATTTTGCATTTGATTCGAGCTTTTTCGCTCTGTATTTGCGTTTAATTTCTCTAATTTCTAGGAAATTTTGATCTGTTAGTTAATAATTTCGTGTTGAAGAAGCTGCGATCTGATCATCTTAGTTGTTTCGATAGTTTACCGTTTGGAAAATTTGCTTTAATTTCTGCAAAAAAAGTTGAAATTTACTAAACAGAATACATGATTAATTAAGTGTGACTGAAATATATCCCTTCCTATTTTTGTGATTGTGGTGTGAGATTCTCCTCTGAATGAATCGCTTTTTCTGTTTAAATTCTTTTCGCGCACCTGATGCGTTTTTCCGTTTCCATTTCGGGACTTTTTATTATACTCTGCGTGTTCTGGCTTTTTAACCGGTAGATCATTTAATCAAAGATATGATGACTAAGATCTAACTATTAAATTTTTTACAATACAAGATGCTCGGAAGCACGGTAGAATTTTAGATCTATTTTCAGCTTCGTTTTTATCGATATTTTGTTGTTTTATGACTAATCTTTTTTTGGGAAGAAAAGAAAAAAAGTTTAGAAACAAAGTTAAATAATGTTTATGGGCATTTTCGTACCAAGGGCCCGGTTAGCCGTGGTACTCGCTTGGTGCGGGGTTTCGATAAGGACACGCCAGTGACTAGGATTCTCATTGGATAATCTCCACCGTTCATTAATTTAATGAGGTAAAAGATGTCACTTTTGGTAATTAAGCAACATAATTACGATTAGGGTTTTTTTTGGATTTAAACATGGTGATAATCATATTTGGGAACTGAGATCCTTTCCGAATCATTTCCATCCGGATCCTTCGGATCAAGCTGGGGTGAGAGATGGAGGAGATAGAGAGATAAGAGAGTTAGAGAGAGATGAAGAAGAGAGTCAGAGAGTGAGAAGAGGAAGAAGATGAACACTGAAAAAGAAAATTAATTCATAGCCGTTCAATTTTTGGTTGAACGGAATGATAGAAGAAATTCGGAGAGAATCCTATTCTATATTAGGAAATCCTTACATCTTTTGCGGATCTATATATCAGGGTGGGTTTGCTTTTCAAATGATCTATGTGGCAGTGTAAACTTTCAATAGTGACATGTGGATGTGCTGTGCATATGCCTAAAATCTAGTGTCCTTTTCATGGCAAGATCTTTTGGTGAAATATCAACTTATAAATTTTTATGTGCCTAGCTTGCATTTGCAATTTCAGATCGTTTTTATTTCCTTCTTCTCGAGATAGATCTAATTGTATGACTGTAATCTGTTTTTGTTTTTGTTTATGGGTTCCGATATCTTTTGTTTTCTACTCATGTGCACAAATACATACATGTTTTGGGCTGAGTGTTTTCCGTTAGGGTTTATATCACAAATGGTCCTTGAAATTGACCTCATCAATCATGATGGTCCCTGAAATTGAAAATCGATCAATGTAGTCCCTGAATTTTAACTCGCGAATTAATGTGGTCCTTCTGTTAGTGTTCCGTTCAAATTAACTTTAAAAAAAAGGTTAGAGAACCAATTTTTCATGGTAAAATGATCAAAAATAACCCTGTTACTTATAATTTTACTTACTACCTCTCTTTTCTTTTTTCCATCTTCACTTTTCTCTCCATTTTTTCATGGATTTGGTGCTAAAACTAAAATAAAAACAAAAAAAAGTGGTTCTCTAACCTTTTTTTGATCATTTTACCATGAAAAATTGGTTCTCTAACATTTTTTTAGTGTTAATTTGGACGAAACACTAACAAAAGGACCATATTGATTCGCGAGTTAAAATTCAGTAACTACATTGATCGATTTTCAATTTCAGGGACCATCATGATTGATGGGATCAATTTCAGGGACCATTTGTGATATAAACCTTTTCCGTTATAATAATATTATAACGGAAAAGTGGGACTCCACCATCCACCGTCCACAGTATCATACTTGTCGCCTACTTTGGCGGCTCTGATATTTCTTGATAAATGAATGGTGCGGTCAAACTCGACTTTTGGTAGCTTCAAAAAATAAAAAAAAAAAAAAAAAACTCGACTTTTAGACTAAAAGTTTTAGTATTTTTTTTTTTTTTAAATAAATGATATTATCTATATTAAGCAAGGTTCTAAAAGACGCTAGGAGCTAGTCGGGCGGCGGGCTGGGGCCTAGCGCCTAGGCGGCTAGGCGGGGTCTAGACGGGCACCTAGGCGGACTAGGCGGATTTAACTAAATCCATTATATTTCGTGTAAATAAGTGTCTGTTTATATTTAGAATATATATAATTTCATCATAAACTACAAAATAGAATGACATATGTATTATGAAGTATTGGAACATAATGAAAACATGGGGAACAAACATATAGTATGTGCTCATTTAAGTATTCAACAAGTCCCTTACAATTTATTAAAAAAATTAAATGCAAATTGAAAGTTATCTATTTTCTATCTAAGTGAGTCGCAACCTAGGCAGGTGTCTAGGCGGGTTTGGGCGGGCTAGGCGGGTGCCTAGGCGGTCTAGGCGGGCGCCTCAACTGGTCTAGGCGCCCTTTCCTAATTTTCAAACGCCTAGGCATTAATCGGGGCGGTGACCAGCCGCCTAGCGCCTAGGCGGGGCCTAGGCAGCGCTAGGCGGAGATTTTTAGAACAATGATATTAAGCGAGTGAGAGAGTGAGCTAAGCTTCACAATGAGCTAGCATTAATATGGTTTAAATTCGCAAGAATCGAGTTTAAGATCTCTTACTTACCAATGAACACGAATATTGCTAGACTGTAATACTAAGTGATAATATCTACGTGTATTAACATTGGAATATAAAAATTGTTGGGTCCGGTGGTAGGTGGTCATTATCTTTTATTGAATAACATGGGTTGGGGTCATGTGACTTGAATATTTTGTTTGGGTCATGGTTGGCATGACATTGACACCGACCCTTAAACAAATCCTTTTATGCTTCGGCCATTAGGGAATCTAATTAAGATAAAACCGATGCCCAACTTGTTTGGTAACCAGGTAAAGAGTACAAATAATGGTGGGACATTGTTATCCTTTGAAAAGTTGAAAATAACTGGCAAGATGGTGCATTTGTGGTAAAGCAAAGCTGTCTGTCCTGTCCCTATCTTTCAAACATGCTAGCTTAAGCTGCAATGTTTTTAAATTCGCTTCCATACCCTTTGTGTATATTCCTAATTGGTTCGTTCATCCTTTCTTAAGTGGCGTTTTGTTTAATATTGAGAAGGAATCTTGTTTTATGACGTTATTAGCAAGAGTGGGAAATAAGTGCTTTTACTTTTAGTTTTCTTTTTCTTAGAAATATAAATATTAGCCGCCAGACGCACTCAACTACTGTCTCAATTAAGTTTGGCCTAATTTTAAATATCATGTTGCAGAAGTCTTACATCTATGTGACGCAAATCTTATAACATCACCAAGTCGTTATGCTATTGGAATAATCTTTGTGATTACGTTTCCAATGGTCAAGTATGTACATAATTGACCATTTGCTCGTATGTATTGATATTCAGGAGGGCTGCTCACACCTCAATCTATGACAAGAACCCAGAGGAGCAGATTCGACCTAGCTTTGTTCCAGATGATGTGATCCCGCCCCAAACTGACAAGTACTGGGCTCCAAACCCCCACACTGGGGTTTTCGGTCCTGAAGCTGAACATACTTCTTCCGCAGGCAGGGAGAACGGTTCCTCCCCAGTGAATAGTGGTGAGGGATCCTCGGTGCTGGAGCAGAAGGCTTGGTTCCGTCCTACCAGCATCGAGGACTTGGAGAAGCCTCACCCCCTGTAACTCGGAGACAACATATTCAAGTATTGAATATATATTATAGATAAATAAATAAAATATATAGGCGTGCTGTAGACTGCCTGTATGTATGTATGCACGTGTAGTGCTTAAAGTAGTATTCTGTGTGTTTACATATAGAATACAAGCAGTAGTACCGGGTTGATGTTGATAGAATCATATTATATGGTTGGTAGCAGAGCTGGAGTTGACCGCGTTACATATTGTATGCAACTGAATGGTTATGAACCCAACTACGTCTATGGGCTGTGTATTTCTACGGTATTTTTCTATACAAGCGATATGCTGACCTTATTACTATTTTCACGAGTAATGCTGGTAAAATTACATTTTTGTACTATATTTGCGTACTATCTTAAATTCTTAAGTAGCATACAATTAAAATTCAGTAAAATAAATTTATTAACTAACATGACAGGTATACAGTACTTACTACATAAAACGTAGATAAATTTACTACAAAACTATCGTCTCCCTGGTATTTTTCTATTTTTCCTCCTCTATCTTCCCAAATTTAGCATGCGTAATATCAGGCTTTGGGACGAAGCACCAACCTCGAACGGGGCACGGGAACATTTTTCTACTCTAAAAGATTACCTTAAAGTTTTGATTGCTCCAAGAAAATAATCCTAGACGCTCCTGAATTCATTTTTGAGGAATTCTAAGGCGTTCTCCAACCTAGGCTAAAACTCAAATTTTCACTTCTATTTCCCCTCTCCCCCCCCCCCCCCCAAAAAAAAAACCCAACCCAACCTAAGGTTAAAATGTGGCATAAAACCTAAAACTCAAATGGAAGCCGAATACTGGCCCGTTTTTAGGCCAGAAATCAGAGCGGGCCTCACCCCTGAAAGTGAAAACGGGTGCGTGAAGCACCAGCACTGAAACCCAGGCGCCCAACGCGTGAGCACCAAATTGGAATTTAAATATTTTTAGATTAAAATGTTCATAAAATTAATTTACGATAGTCTATATAATTTTTTTAAAATTACTTAACAAAAAAAATTCATGTAAATTTATTATTTAATAATCTCGGGCTTAAAAATTTAAACCAGAAAGATTGGAGTAGAAAAACTGTTTTTGGGCTAAAACCTAAATTTTCTAGACTTAAAATTTTAGGTTTTAGGCCAAGGGTTGGAGATGGTCTAAGGAGAGTGCCTCCAAGTGGGCATCTTCATAAACTCTCCGCCAACAGATGATCTCACCATCACCTTCCGTCTGTGTGCTGCTATTAGCACTGTTACTTGTGGGATGTTTCTCCCACTAGTTTCATTCACTTGGGGCTGTAGATTTGAGTTGTGGCATGATGGAAGAGGGTAGAATCTTCTTCTTTTCCAATTTGGAGGTTATGTTTGGTTGGATACTGGTGACTGCAAGAGGCAGTAGTTCGTGGTCGGTGGTGTTAACGACTTCTATGTAACAAGGGTTTTTTTGAATTTTAGTTTGTTTGTTTTGGCTCAAAATTTGGGTTGGACCTTTTTGCTTTGGGATCCATATTTTAGTTTTGAGCTTTACTTGTAATTGGATCTCAATTTGATTTGTAAATGTATTCGTTATGAAATTTACCTTTGTACCAAGAAAAGAAAATTATAACACTCCATTAACTATATGAAAAATCTCCGGATAACTTGCCCTTCACAAATTAATCCTAAAATAAAATTACAAAAGCATACCATCAAAATTCTGGTTACCGTCGTACTTTCACCAGTTCGCATGTACTCTTCCCCTCCCCGGACCCTGATCCCAAGGGTTCGGATTTGGATTAAAATTCGTCCATGGCTTCGTTGGAAGTGAGAGATTGCAGGAGTTGTGGTTCAGCAGCTGATAGATAACTGGCCTAGGGTTTCGAAAGTTGTGAGACTGCCCCTTTTGAAAAGATAATCAGCTTCAGGCCCACTTTCTTTTTCTTGGGGGAAATAAGTTAATCCCTTTCAAAGTCTTGATTGACTATTAAGGTGTGTTTTTAGGGTTTTATTTTTTATTTTTTTTAATGAACGATATCATCTACACTATGAGAGAATAGTAGATTTAGCTTCACAATTGATTAGTAATAATGTGGTTCAATTTCGCCTTTGATGAGAATCGAGTCTAAGAACTCTCACTTCCAAGTGAAGAGAAATACCACTAGACCTTAATACTTAGTGACGTGTTTATAGGTGATTTTAATATGACTGAAATAACTTTGATAAAGTATTTTTAGAACCAATTCTTCTTTTATAAAATGCAAGGAAATTCGAAAATGTATTTAAAGTGTTTCTTGCAATAAACTCGTAACCGATGCTTTTTTTTTTTCTTACACAGCATTAATCAAGGACCAAACTGTTCTATACATACCATGAGTTCCGCTAGCTAGATCATCGACTCATCTCCAGCTTCTTTCCCTGGAACGATTACAACCGGAGCTGATTTACAGTTGCGCATGCAATACTCGCTCACACTTCCTTTTAGTACACTTTGAATGAAGCCTCCGCCTCAGGTACCTAGGATCACAGCTGCTGGTTTTATTCGTCTGCTTCCTTACAAATTACCTTACCCGGATCCCCTTCCACAATCCGGGCAGTACTTCTTACCATGGCAACTTGAAATGCCTCCGTAGCAAGCTTCACCATAAGCTCCTCACTTGCATTGTAAACAATCTCGTTTTTCACATTGGAAACGGCATGAACGAGATGGAGGGTATCAGGGAGCCTGCAGAAGTGGATGAGGGCCCAATCGAAAGCGTACTTGCTGTTGGGGCCATGATCCACAGCTATGATAATGACACGACCTCGCTTTCTCTCCAGCTTCTCTCTCTCGAGCTCCACGATATGAAGAAGTTGCACTTCTCTCCAACTGTAAACTTCTTCGTCCTCCTTCACTGTCTCCAACGCCATCACCGTATGATTCGCAGAACCGAATTAAGGATGATTTTAATGATGTGGGTTTCTGATGGATTCTGGAATTCTGTTGTTGATTTTAGTTGAGAGAATACTTTTTAAACATGTCAATGAGAGAAAAATTAATACATGTGAAAGATGACATCATTTACTTTCTTTTTTTTTTCCTCCTAGAGTGTAAGTTACAAAAATAACCGTTATCTTTTGCATGTTTTCACACATCTTTCTCCTGCTCCCTTATCTCTCTTTTTTTCTTTCTCATGCTCATCTCTCTCTCTCTCTCTCTCTCTCTCTCTCTCTCTCCCTCTCTCTCTCTTTCTTTCTCTCTCCCTTCATTTTTCCCATTTCATTAGTAAACAAACAACAAATATCGATCCATGCATGTGCTTGATAAAAAAAAAAAAAGGGTACGATGAAGCACAAACCATTCTTGACGATTTGTCGCAAGGTCATCTTCAAGAATTTTACATGCCCAAGTAAAAAATTTGAACTGAGGAACTGTTGCAGAAGCAAGCTAGAGTAATGTTAATCTGTAGGTTTGTCTACCAACTCTTTATATTTAAATATAGAAAAAATGCTTTTCTCGAGGAGCTTGACCACTTGGTGAAGCACTGAAATCCTCTAAGGTAAAGGAGACTTCCCATATTTGAAGAGATTTCTTCATTTAGAGATGAGTTAGTTTGCTAATTTTGTAGAGATTATAGATGTTGAAGTGGACCTTAATTTGAATTCTACTATAAGTTAGGAAGCCAGTACTAAATAGGTGATATGTGTACAAGAACAAAAACATTGAAATTCATTTTTCTTTACTTCGATTAAATTATGGTACGTAACAAAAATAGGGTGACATCTTTGTAATTTTAAACTAACATATATAGTTTTATTTCATTAATTTTACAAAAGCATGCTTATTTTCTAGTTACTGAGCTTAAAGTGATCACTATAATTTATGTTTTGTTTCTTCTGTTTATTTGCTTTCAGGTTCAATATCTACTCACGAAACAAATAAAGATTTGTATGCGAGGATTAGTGAAATAGAGCTTACTTAGTGTTGTAATTTTGTTGGGTTGTATAGGGAGATGGGTTTGTAAACGAATCTATTAAATGTGTTTCTTTTGGCCTACAAAAACGATCGAAGACGGGTTGAACTGATTATGCAAAAATGGTTGATGATGGGTTGAACTGATTCTGCAAAAATTGTCGATGACAAGTTGAACTGATTCTGCAAAAATTGTTGATGACGCGTTGAACTGATTTTGCAAAAATGGTCAAGGACGGGTTGAACTGATTCTGCAAAAATTGTCGATGACGAGTTGAATTGATTCTGCAAAAATGGTCAAGGACGGGTTGAACTGATTCTACAGGCGTGTTGAAATAATTTTGCAAAAATGGTTGAAAACGGGTTGAATTGATTCTGCAAAAATGAATTCAACAAAAATGGTCCATGACGGGTTGAACTGATTCTGCAAATATAGTCGAGGACGGGTTGAACTAATTCTGCAAAAATGGTCGAGGAAAAGTTGAACTGATTCTGCAAAAATGATCAAGAACGAATTGAACTGATTCTACAAAATAGTCGATGATGAGTGGAAATGATTCTGCATATAATTTCAAAACTGATTTTGCAAAAATAGTCGATGATGAGTTAAGCTTATGGCATATATTAATTTTGTTGGAGTTGTGAGGGTTGAGTTCTATTAACAGCCCTAAAGACTTAAGGGTATGACTAGTATTCTAAAACATTGTGCTGAGCTTTAGTTGTTTTCATGTTTTTGTCTTTTATAGACATGTTTAAAAACTAGTGGAGTTACTTGAAATTCATTTCACTTGGTTTGAATTACATCGAAAATTTTGACTGCCTGGGATTTAACTTTTTCAATATAATCAATTGGGATGTTGATTTTTGATTGGTCATTGGGAGTTCATTCTTAACTGCTAAGGTTATAGTTCAACCAGTTAGTGATAAAAAGAAAAATATGTTATAATTTGAATAAAACAGTAGTGTCGTGTGATCATACTCACCAAAACATCACTCTTTTAGGGCACAAAACCTACAAATCCAATTATTAACTAGTGATCGACAAAAAAAAAAAACACACACACACATCTCAGTTATTATAATAGAATTTTACGGCTTAATTTTCATTGTATTGCATAACTGAAAATATATACAAGATATAACCCTAGTTCTTTAAGGAAACAATAAAACAATAAAGGACACCCACATATATCCTTCCTAATAAAGGATTTCTAATTTTTACAATATATTTACATGCCCTTTTTATTTACAACTCACGGCAACACTCCCCCTCAAGTTGGAGCATAGATATCACACATGCCCAAGTTGACAAGTGAGTCACAAAAAGATCTACTACACACGGCATGAGTGAGGATATCCGCAAGCTGTTCTTCCGAGTTCACAAATAGTATTGACACAATCTTCCTCTAAAACTTTTTCTTGATAAAATGATGATCAACCTCCACATGCTTTGTTCTGTCATGTTGTACCGGGTTCTCTGTAATCTCACATGCAGATTTATTATCACAATACAAGCTTATGGCCTCCTTTGCTTTGAAACCTAGATCACAAAGTAACTTGCGTAACCAAAGAACTTCACATACTCCATCGGCCATACCTCTGAATTCGACCTCAGCTGAAGACCTTGACATCACATTTTGCTTCTTGCTCCTCCAAGTAACTAGATTCCCGCCAACAAACATAAAGTATCCAGAAGTAAAGCGCCTATCAGTCACATCACCTGCCTAATCAGCATCGGTAAATCCCTCAATCCTCAAATGACCGAAATTTTTATACAAAATTCCTTTTCCCGAAGCCGACTTCAAATAAGCTAAAATCCTCATAACAGCTGCCATATGATCCACACTTGGCGAGTGCATAAAATGACTCACTACACTTACTGCATAGGCAATATCCGGACGGGTATGAGCTAAATAAATTAGTCTTCCTACCAATCTCTGATATCTACCTTGATCTACTGGTTCTTGATCCGGATAAATTCCCAAGTAATGTTTCTCTACAATAGGAGTATCCACGGGTTTACACCCAAGCATACATGTTTCCTTCAATAAATCCAGAACATATTTTCGTTGAGACAAGAAAATACCTTTGGATGAACGAGCAACTTCAACTCCAAGGAAAAACTTTAAGTCACCTAAACTCTTCATCTCAAACTCGGTGGAAAGGATCTTCTCCAGTTTGACAATTTCATCTGAATCATCACCTGTTATTATCATATCATCTACATAAATAATCAAGGCTGTTACTTTACCGTTTCTCCACTTCACAAATAACGTATGATCATAATGACTCTGATAATACCCATTCTTCCTCATGGCCTGAGTGAACCTCCCAAACCATGCACAAGGTGACTGCTTAAGCCCATAAAGTGACTTTCGCAATCGGCACACTCCTGTTTTTCCTTCATTACTATATCCTAGAGGAAAAACCATATACACTTCTTCCTCTAGATGTCCATGAAGAAACACATTTTTTACATCAAACTGTTTCAGTGGCCAATTCAAATTTGAAGCTAATGAGATAAAAACTCGTACCGTATTCATCTTAGCCAAGGGAGAGAAAGTTTCCTGATAGTCAACTCCGTATGTTTGAGTATACCTTTTCGCTACCAACCTTGCTTTATACCTGTCGAGTGATCCGTCGGCCTTGTATTTAACTGTAAAAACTCATCGGCACCCAACTGGTTTTTTCCCTTTCGGCAGCTCAACTACTTCCCATGTATTATTTTTCTGTAATGCCCTCATCTCTTCATCCATTGCTTCTGTCCATTCTCGACTTTTCAAAGCATATTCTACTCAAGTTGGTACCTGAATTAAATCCACATTATTCACCCAAGCTTAACGTTCGGATGAAAGATTTTTACAGGATACATAATTGGCTATAGGATACTTCACTTTTCCCTCCGAAGAGAACCTGTCAGGAGGTACACCATGATTTCGCCTTGGCGGCAACTTATACGTACTTACATCATTATTTGGATTAGTTAAATGAGCATCTGTATTACTTACCTCATGGATATTCAGAGTAGACACATTGGGTGGCACTATCGAGCTAGAGAGAGGGTGATGTGGGTTCTGCAGGTACCTCTAACCACCCAAGATCAACTTGATCACCACTAGTGTTCTACCCCTGGTGATCTGAAGGTGATGGGATCGAAGAATAAAAATACTCTGATTCAGAAAAAGTAACATCCATAGTCACATACATATGTCGAGTTTCAGGATGATAACAATTATACCCTTTCTGTTGGGAGGCAAACCCAACAAAAACACACTGAAGGGCACATGGATCCAATTTGCTACGATGAATCTTGTAAATATGAACATATGCTACACATCCAAACACACGAGGAGTAAGGGTATTAGTGGATACTACATGAACATGCTCTGATACCAAATAGAATTTTACGGCTTAATTTTCATTGTATTGCATAATTGAAAATATATACAAGATACAACCCTAATTCTTTAAGGAAACAATAAAACAATAAAGGACACCCACAAATATCCTTCCTAATAAAAGATTCCTAATTTTTACAATATATTTACATGCCCTTTTTATTTACAACTCACGGCAACAGTTATAGTTAGATAAGATGACTGAATTTCAATCATCGAATCCAAACTAATAGCTAGCTTAGCTTATAACCTGAGTTTATTACAAATCAAATAGAAGGAAAAAAATATTCCCACGGATTTAGTAAAGATACCAGTTAATCATGTAAGATGATTGAGAGGGACGGTCATCATCCCCCTCCTTCTCCATTGATCTCTAGATACGCGTGGTCGTCTAACAGATCTTCATCATTGACATCCACAGATCTTCATCATTAACATCCTCCTGCTCGTTCTCGTTGAGCCTTCTAAGATGGGCTATAATTTCCCTGCTGGGCAAGTTAACATGAGTTTCAATAGTTTGTTTCAACAGCATGTGCTTGTCTGGTTGATGATTAGACACGTCGTCAAGGAGCCTTTCCAAGTTATGCTTCACAAACGCTTTGAACAAGATTTTAGCATAATTTAAGGCAGAAAATGCTTGCCCGCTCAGACTTTTTCCTGTTTTGCAGAAAATCGCAAACGATTCACAGTTGTTTTTAAACAGGTTGTAGTCCCCGAAACCCTGTTCCTTGTTGAGCAAATCCTTGGCGCGAGCTTTGACTTCGTCAACTGAATTGGAACGACCCGTCGTGCAAGTTCCTGGAAATTTCAAAAGGTAGTGAGCATAAGAGACTCCGTATTTGAATCGGTAAAGCCGATGGCCGTCTCGGAAGCAGTCGACGCAAGTTTTGATCACTCCTCCTGCCAAATCTGGGTGATGCCCGCAGTTTTTGCATTTAGTATTCCAAAACATCCATAATTTCTTTTTTGCAACTTGTGTTCTGGTGTAGTGGATCACCCTATCTGCCTCCACGCATATTCCTGAATATGTATATAACCAAAAGGCAATCGCTAAATATGTATAAAATAAATTAAATAAATTATTCTGAGAGTGAATTAGGGGGTGTTAGGTCAGATGTGGAAGTTAAAATTAGAGGAGCGTTTCTTTAACAGCCAAAAATAATTTTTAACTTTGTTTAACAGAAAAACTTAGATGTACTTCAGACTCGTAAAAACGCTTTAAAGAGAAATCATATACCAAATGCCTCTTCAGAAAGCAGTTACGCTATTCCACAAAACACTTGAACTTTTTATAACAATTTTAACATATTTATATAGAGGCACTTCGAAACAATGACAAACATGCTCTTAATTACTGACCATGGTGGGAGTATGTGTGCAGTCGTCTATAGGAATAGATGTGATCTCCTGGCTTGATCTGGGACTTATGAACCTTGTTTGATAACAATCCCATCTCTCTCTCTCTCTCTCTCTCTCCCTCTCCCTCTCCTCTCTCTCTCTCTCTCTCTCTCTCTCTCTCTCTGTGATGAGCTGATATAGGCACGGATTAGAATAAGCTCCACTGTTTTTATAGACAATATGGGGTGAGATATTCTGGTCACGGTTAGACAGGACTGGGACTGAAACCGAGTAGGATTTTTTTCTTTTTTTTTTTTGTCAAAGAAACCGTGCAGGATTTGCAACCTTAAAACACGAATCATCAAGGATATTAGTGTGTAAAGACAAGGAAACGAGGAAAGAGTTGGCTATAGTTACCATATGATGATAATTAGTGTGTAAAGACAAGGAAGGAATCATCAAGGATATTAGTGTGTAAAGACAAGGAAACAAGGAGAGAGTTGGCTTTAATTACCATGTGATGATAATTAGTGTGTAAAGACAAGGAAGCAATCATCAAGGATATTAGTGTGTAAAGACAAGGAAACAAGGAGAGAGTTGGCTTTAATTACCAGGTGATGATAATTAGTGTGTAAAGACAAGGAAGGAATCATCAAGGAATCATCAAGGATATTAGTGTGTAAAGACAAGGAAACAAGGAAAGATTTGGCTTTAGATACCATGAGACGATAACAAGGAAGGAATCATCAAGGATATTAGTGTGTAAAGAAAAGGAAACAAGGAGAGAGTTGGCTTTAGTTACCATGTGATGATAATTAGTGTGTAAACTGTAAAGATAAGGAAACAAGGAAAGAGTTGACTTTTTCTCTGCCCACAGCAGTTGCCAAAAAACGAGGAAAGAGTTGGCTTTAGTTACCATGTGATGATAATTAACAGGAAGTTAATTATTAATTTTTTCATCTTTCTTTTAAGGACGGTTCCTCCCCAGTGAATGGCGATGAGGGATCCTCGGTGCGTGGTTCCGCCCTCCCAGCATCGAGGACTTGGAGAAACCTCACCTTCTGTAACTCGGAGACAACATATTCAAGTGTTGGATATATATTATAGAATATAGATATCTATCCATACACTAATAAAATCACAATTTATGATCATATTCAAGAATTTAACAAGCCCACGTAAAAAATTTGAACTGAGGAACTGTTGCCGAATCTAGCTAGAGCAATGTTAACATGTGGGTTTGTCTACCAACTCTTTATATTTAAATATAGAAAAAATGCTTTTCTCGAGGAGCTTGACTATTTGGTGAGGCACTGAAATCCTCTATGGTAAAGGAGACTTCCCATATTTGAAGAGATTTGTTCATTTAGAAATGAGTTAGTTTGCTAATTTTGCAGAGATTTATAGATGTTGAAGTGGATCTTAATTTGAATTCTACTATAAGTTTGGAGGTCGTTACCAAATAGGTGATATCTGTACAAGAACAACAACATTGAAATTCATTTTTCTTTACTTTGATTAAATTATGGTAACAAAAATAGGGTGACATCTTTGTAGTTCTGAACTAACATATATAGTTTTATTTCATTAATTTGTACAAAAGCATGCTTATTTTCTAGTTACTAAGCTTAAAGTGATCACTATATTTATGTTTTGTTTCTTCTGTTTATTTGCTTTCAGGTTCAATATCTACTAATGAAACAAATAAAGATTCGTATGCGAGAATTAGTGAAATAAAGCTTACTTTGTGTTGTAATTTTGTTGTATTTTCGTTGGGTTGTATAGGGAGATGGGTTTATAAATGAATCTATTAAATGTGTTTCTTTTGGCCTACAAAAATGGTCGATGACGGGTTGAACTGATTCTGCAAAAATTGTCGATGACAAGTTGAATTGATTCGGTAAAAGTGGTCGAGGACGGGTTGAACTGATTCTGCAGACGAATTGAACTAATTTTGCAAAAATAGTCGAAGACGAGTTGAACTGATTCTGCAAAAATGAATTCAACAAAAATGGTCGATAACGGGTTGAACTGATTCTACAAAATAGTTGAGGACAGGTTGAACTGATTCTGCAAAAATAGTCGAGGACAAATTGAACTGATTATGCAAAAATGGTTGAGGACAAGTTGAACCGATTCTGCAAAAATGATCGAGAACGGGTTGAACTGATTCTGCAAAATAGTCGATGACGAGTTGAATTGATTCTGCATATAAGTTTGGAGGTCGTTACCAAATAGGTGATATCTGTACAAGAACAACAACATTGAAATTCATTTTTCTTTACTTTGATTAAATTATGGTAACAAAAATAGGGTGACATCTTTGTAGTTCTTAACTAACATATATAGTTTTATTTCATTAATTTGTACAAAAGCATGCTTATTTTCTAGTTACTAAGCTTAAAGTGATCACTATATTTATGTATTGTTTCTTCTGTTTATTTGCTTTCAGGTTCAATATCTACTAATGAAACAAATAAAGATTCGTATGCGAGAATTAGTGAAATAAAGCTTACTTTGTGTTGTAATTTTGTTGTGTTTTCGTTGGGTTGTATAGGGAGATGGGTTTATATATGAATCTATTAAATGTGTTTCTTTTGGCCTACAAAAATGGTCGATGACGGGTTGAACTGATTCTGCAAAAATTGTCGATGACAAGTTGAATTGATTCGGTAAAAGTGGTCAAGGACGGGTTGAACTGATTCTGCAAAAATGAATTCAACAAAAATGGTCGATAACGGGTTGAACTGATTCTACAAAATAGTCGAGGACAGGTTGAACTGATTCTGCAAAAATAGTCGAGGACAAATTGAACTGATTATGCAAAAATGGTTGAGGACAAGTTGAACTGATTCTGCAAAAATGATCGAGAACGGGTTGAATTGATTCTGCAAAATAGTCGATGACCAGTTGAATTGATTCTGCATATAGTTTCCAAACTGATTCTGCAGAAATAGTTGATGATGATTTAAGCTTATGACATATTAATTTTGTTGGAGTTGTGAGGGTTGTATTAATAACCCTAAAGACTTAGGGGTATGAATGGTATTCTAAAACATTGTTTTTATGTTTTTGGGCTGGACTTTAGTTGTTTTCATGTTTTTGTCTCTTATTGACATGTTTAAAAACTAGTGGAGTTACTTGAAATATAATGAAAGCTTTTGTCTCTATACATAAAGCTCCTAATTTAAATTTAGTTCCAAAATTGCCTTTAATTTACTTAATTTATTTATTTTTACTATTACATATCTAACAAAAAAATTGATTTCATTTCACTTGGTTTGGATTTCATCAGGAATTTTGACTGCCTGAGATTTAACTTTTTCAATATAATGAATTAGGATGTCGATTTTTGATTGGTCATTGGGAGTTCATTCTTAACTGCTGAGGTTATAGTTCAATCAGCCAGTGATAAAAAGAAAAATGTGTTATAATTTGAGTGAAACAGTAGTGTCGTGTGATCCTACTTGCCAAAATATCACTCTTTTAGGGCACAAAACCCACAAATCCAATTATTAACTAGTGATCGACCCCCCCCCCCAAAAAAAAAAAAAAAAAAAAAAAAACTTATTAACTAGTGGATTTTATCCATTATATCGATTGTTACTAGAATTATGGGATGGTTCTTATATGATAGATTTTTCAGTGCGCCAAAAACAATAATAGTGTAGTTTTTCATATGACCAGATTGGAGTTAACTTCAAACATTAGCCGAAAAAGGGAAATTATCCATTCTTACATTTCCAAGTTTAAAGATCAAAGTAATACATAATCAAGACACACATCTCAGTTGTTATAGTTAGGTGAGATGACTGAATTTCAATCATCGAATCCAAACTAATAGCTAGCTTAGCTTACAACATGAGTTTATTACAAATCAAATATTATTGATGCTAGTATAATATTAAGAGGTTTGTTTAGTAAAGATATCACTTAATCATGTAAGATATGATTGAGAGGGACGATCATCATCCCCCTCCTTCTCCGTTATCTCTAGATACTCGCGGTAAGATCTTCATCATTGACATCCTCCTGCTCGTCATCATCTTTCTCGTTGAGCTTTATAAGATGGGCTATAATTTCCTTGCTGGGCAAGTTAACATGAGTTTCAATAGTTTGTTTCAACAGCATGTACTTGTCTGGTTGATGAATAGACACGTCTTCCAGAAGCCTTTCCACGTTATGCTTCACAAACGCTTTGAACAAGATTTTAGCAGAATTTAAGGCAGAAAATGCCTGCCCGCTCATTTTTTTTTCCTGTTTTGCAGACAATCGCAAACGATTCGCAGTTGTTTTCAAACAGTTTATAGTCCCCGAAACCCTGTTCCTTGTTGAGATATATCGTGGAGCGAGGTATGACTTTGTCAGCTGAATTGGAACGACCCGTCGTGCAAGTTCCTGGAAATTTCAAGGGGAAGCGAGCTTGAAAGACTCCGTATTCGAAGCGGTAAAGCCCATGGCCGTTGATAGGGATTTTTACCAACTACAAAAGTAAGGATAAAAACACTTAAAAATACTTGCAAGAGTATAAGGTTGTTGTAGTATAGCAGCTCAAGTAAGGTCGTTCTCCACAAGGTTTGAATGAATAATCTATGTTAAAATCAAATCTTAATTAATTAATTGAAAACGAAATTGGGAAGAGGTTGATTTTATTACCTAAAATATTAAAAACGAATTTAATTAAAAACAATTAAATAAATTGGCAAGGTAAAGAAAATAAAAGAAAATAAAAGAAAATAGTTTTGAAAATAAATTTGAGCACTAGGATTCCGCCGTCACCTTAACAACTCTACGTAGTTCTTCCAATTGCTTATAAATTACACATGCATATTTTGAAGGTTAGGTTTTCCTAAAGTATGCCCTACTTGGAACCTCCAACATAGAACGTATATCTAACATGCAACCCGTCCATGGCGTCCAGATCGAATGTGAACATGCAAGACTCATTAAGTTTTGTGAAAACCTTTTGAAAACCCATATAACTCTTAAGACGTGTCGTCCATCCTAAGAAGTTACACATATTAACCACAAGAAGCTAGCGCCAATTTCAGGGACAGCCCTCCGCCAAAATTGCATCAAATTATTTTTCTAAAGATCCTAATGGTGGCCAATCACTAAGACAAATAGATAGTTTAAATGACTATTTGTTGTGAGGGGATTAAAAAGAATAAGACCTGATGAAACCTATTCCATCTAAACGTGCCAGTTTGCATGGATTCAAAATTATAACTTCTCTTCACGACGAGTAATTCATTTCTTGTTAATTTCTTTCTATTTTCTTTCATACGTTGAGTTATCCAATCTAATTTAATCCTAAGTTACGTTTCTTGATTTACTGATTTAGTTGTTCACAGCTTCCCTCATGCAAAGCAATTTTGTGATAAAAACTTTCTAGCAGCTTGTAGAGCCCCTTACAAACAACTAATTTTGGTTAGATAGGACGGAAAATAAGAAAATACTAGGGAGATCACATTTTTGTACTATATTTGTATACTAGTTTATGTGGCAAGTAATGTGTATATGCCACGTTAACTAATAAATTTATTTTATTATATTTTGATGGTATGCACCACTTGCTCCGTGAGATGGTATGCACGTGTGGTACAAAAAAGTGATTTCCCTGACATTAATCGGGAAAATAAAAATAAGGTCACAAGCGTATCCCTCTATTTCATAGAAAAGATGCCGTACAAGTACACAGCCCATAGATATAGTTAGGTACATAACCATTAAGTTGCATACAATATGTAACGCAGTAAGCTCCAGCTTTGCTACCAACTATATAATAATATGATTCTATCAACACCAACTCAGTACTATTGCTTGTATTCTACATGCAAACACACAGAATACTACTACTTTCATATACATGTATAGTTCTAAAGAGTATTCATCCCATTTCATCATGCCATCACGTACGACATACTGATAATAATAAAAATAAAAGTAAAAGTTATGTAGATAAAAATATGGACGGGGCTTGAGTTCAAATCACTTAATACATAATATACATGTAGCTGCATACGTTTTGAATAGTATTGTAGTTCAATTACTGTTACACATACTTCTTGTCACTTGTTGTTTATCTACAAGTGAAAGATTAAAAGAAACAACTGACACATATGTATATTGTTCTTTCTTTAAGCAGTCACGCTTAAGATGAAAGAAGAGGGACAGGGCTTAAAACAATATATAATACAATCTTTAATTAATGCAAGTATTATGATCCTCCTTCCCATATTGTGCCTTCTATCCTCTTGCCAATTATTTCATTAAATTGACCTACAACAACAACAAAAAAAGAAATTTTGTTACATAAGGTCAGGAAATAAATTACAACATAACAAATATATAATAAAAACAATAGTAAATAGTTCATTCGAATTCAATTTCTCTATTTAGCTATAACGTTATGTACGTACGATGTAGCTAGACACTGGTATAAGAGAAAACTTGTACCAAATGACTATGGAAAAATAGCCACGGGGACTATGAAAACTTAAACCCTAAACCGTAATTACCCAAGCAGGAAAGGACATTGGATGAATAAGTTATAAGTAAACATTGTCATAAGTTATATTTCAATCACGATGAAAGGTATGCGATCTAATGAAAATTGTCATGTATTATAAACAACAAATTTTACCTGTAAGATAATACCGTTGATTGATATTGTTGACTGAATAATGCTGTTGTTGCTGGTGTAGTGGAACAACAACAGAATCTACCATTTTTACTTGCTTTACTACCTTCTCATGACTCTGTTGTTCACAATTTAAAGGGTAACCAAACGGAGCTGAATCCGGTATAACATCGTCGTTATCACGAAGATAACCCGAATAGTTAACATTAGTGATTCCATTAGTGATTCCACCATTCCAATTACCCACCATATCCGACAAGGATTTGTTGAAACACAATCCCTTTTGCACTTGTAAAGGAACAGTATGGTTTTCACGATTCTGCTGCTGCTTATACCTTTTAAGCTCATCAGAAACCATCCTATACTCTCCGTACGCACCGAGCACTGGATCTTTTTGCCTACAAAGAGCTTCCCATACCAACGATTCAGCGACCTTTCTCCGATTGGGTTCCTCGACATTCTTCACCATCTTTGTTACGTTGCTGACCCCGAAAACTTTGTGCACGGCGAGGAATTCCCGAGTTCTATCAGCAGGAAAATACGGTGCCAATATGCAAACAGCATGACACTTTTTCCTTTGATGTTTGCATGCTGCACATGCTGGTTGTGTTGATCCTGCTGTGCCATTGTTATTCGTCCTCTGCATGAGCTTAAACCCTATATATATATATATATATATATATATATATATACTACTTTAATAAATTAAAACAAATTTAATTAGATACAATACCAACAATAACAATTGGTTAACATGATTCCGAAAGAATAAAAAGTAATAAAAAAAATTCAATTAACTTTTTCTATTTATAAGAAACGATTTTTCAAGTACGAGCCTTAGCACAGCAGAAATATTGCTCATTTATGATCGAAAGGTCACGGTTTGAGTCGTGGAAACAACATTTTTTCCTCCACGACACACTCAAAAGCAGGGAGCCTTGTTAGCTTGGGCTCACTTCTTTTAAAAAAAAACAAGATTTCATTCAGGTAACTTAAACAAAGAGAGGAACAAGAAGCTTACGAACCTTGTTGGTATAAAAAATAGAAATGCTCTCGCGGAGAAGGCTTTACATCTTATATCTGAAAAGTACGTAGCATGTAAAGATGGCACGCCTCTGCGTTATAAAGAATGACTTGTGCAGGGCTGATTAGAGTTTTAGGTTGCTCACGGCAAGAAAGAGACTTGTATGGAAAACAATAAAATAATCGGAGATGATTTTTGGTAATCAGTAAGTGTCTTGGACTATTGGGCGCTCAGCCCACTTCCTCGGTACTCAAGCTCAAGCCCACATTTAGTACTTACAATGAAAACCCCAATCATATCGTTAGCCCAGTCCAAACAAAAATACGTACGGCTAATATGTCATGTGATGTTACCGTTATACTCAAATTATAGAGCGTGAATTCGTTTTTTATTGATATACAGTGACTTGTTTGACGATTCCGACTAGTTTTCTTTGTTACATTGGAGAGTTTCGAACCCTATACACAACCTTCTCCTCACCCTACCCACCCTCATCACTAGGCTTTTATTATTCCAATTTCATTTACCTGTGACCAAATAGAAAACCAACCAAAAGAAATGAGCAAAAACAAAATGCAACCGACAGGTTTTCTCAATCAACAACCCAGATTTTTATCATTGCTTTTGGCAGTTACTTGTTCATACTAATTGCACTTTCACACAACAGAACTCTGCTATTAGCAGTTGGTTTTTGTAGTAAACAACGAATATTCAAGGGAGAATGCCTAAAACTGAATCACCGGCCTCCTTGTGTTGCAGCGGCGAGAGGTTGCACAGCAGCTAAAGGATTCACCTGGTATGAAAATGCAAGCTGCCACAAGTCTACCAGAGCTTTCTTCATTGTCAAAGCCTGTCTCTGAATAGTCCTGTGACGAACAAATATATTTTTGCGAAATCTCAAATGACTACCACGGGAATGGAATCAATAGTTTGACATGGGCAATGAAGACATGCATGTTGATTATGGAGTATAACTCACCTCTTTATGGTAGCTTGTTTTCTCCGCAAAACATAATATATGAGCAAAATCAAGAATCCCGAGACAATCTTTCCATTAGATATTACCACCCGAGCACTGCCAAATCTCAGAGTGATCGTACGGAACCACCAGACACATGGTTCCAACTTTTTTGACAGATTGAAAATTGTTTGTTTCTTAACAGTCTCTCCATATCCGGCAGGCACAGCTATCTTCTCCACATCATAGTTGTCCTCCAGTGAAGATGGCGGGGATCCTTGCGGTGAGTTCGTGGCTTTAACTGAATGTAGTGAGTGTAATCTTCTCAGAAGTACCTAGAAAGAAATGGAAGACTCTGAAGTGGTATCAATTTTTTTAACCTATGACTTCGATTAACATAACATACCATTCTAAACTAAGTTATATTCGCATGAACTAGCATTATGTCAAGAATTCAAGAAAAGAAATAAATTAGAGGACAGTGTCATAGCACATGGAAGAAACTTCTTCAATATGCGACTCAGCCATACTTGTACTTAATAAGGAGTGCAGCTTGCCATTCAAGAGGCAGACATAATTTACGATGAATAGGGCAAGATGAAAAAAAGTGAAATTTGTTTATATTTAATAGACATAGAGCACAAACAATAGGACCGCCTCAATCAATTGTCGCAGTGCCGAGTCCAACATAAGATGCATATAGATGTAGTTACCTGTCTACTATCCTCAGGTAATTCAGCAGTCTCGACCCAAGAGCTTGCAAGCTTGACATCATTCAAAACGGTTCCCAGAAGTTTCAACACATAGACCTCAACTACTTCTAGATACTTGTCAACTCCCAGAACAAAATGCTCATCGCTTCTTTTTGCATTATCTGCAAATTTTTCTGTACTAGCAAGAACATAGTATTGTTCATCCACAAAACTCCAGCTGCTACGGAACTCTTCCAGAAATTCTTGGACACCAAGGGAATGCCCTTCTGATATATAAAAGCATACCCTTACAAACAAAATAAGACACAAAAATGAAACTGCAAAATCCAGTTTTGCTTTGCTAAGATTCTTTCTGTGTAAAAGGCTAAAAGCAATGCGAAAATCACGTTAAAAAAGCGTTGTTATGGGTTAAACTTAGAGATCTTTTTGCAGACAACTATAAATTTGGTTGGACAAAAATAAAGAGGATTTTCAGGAATCATTTTAACTTTACAACGTCATAATTACTTTCTTACAGTTATATCGACCTCCTTTTCAAACAAATAGAATTTCAATGTAAGAACTTTAAACAATACACACTTTTGGATAGGTCGAAGAGAAGCGGTAAGCATCGCCCAGAACAGTGGTTTTTGTAAGTCCATCAATGGTTGAAATCGTAAAATTAAACGATATGAAATGTTAATCAAAAGAATAACTCGAGTCACAGATAAGAGTACCCTACCCAGTGAGAAGAACTTGAACAGGGATAGTAGCAACAGTGGCAAATAATGGTTTGAGCTCATTCAGAATTTCTGATGTCCTGCACGAACCAATCACATCCACAATATCAAACATTAAATATACCATGAATATAGCGGGTTGTCGATTTGAATCCCAATCCAATCCTAACGAGGCCAAATTGTGCTTTAGTAAACTTTCAGTGTGTGCAAGCAATCAATCCCACAAAAAAAAAATGAAGTTACTACATTTATATAAGAACAAATGAAGATACATACCTTCCAAGTTGTTTTAAGGATTGCACAAGCACCATACCGGCCGATTCCGAGATGTCGTAGAGCTCGAAGCGGTCGCCGTCCAAGGGGAAAACTAGAGAACATGCCACTTCTACATAGGAGACAGATAGGGCAAATGAAAATGATGAGTAGTGGCTAGCAGGAGTCACAACTTATGGTCATCCAAAAAGGAGTGTTGTAATTCATAAGTCATTCAATGTGGATGGCCATCCACTACAACCCCACTAAAACTTTGTCAAACATGCTTTGCCTATAAAAATAAAGGAGCATATGGAAGATAGATAGAACGGAAAAAAGGAAGAGAGGAAGAAGAGAGAGAAGTCACAAAGCTCATGGCAGAGAGAAGAAAAAGAGATAGAGAATAGAGAGTTATCTTTGTAATCTTATTACTTCAGATTATAAATGAAAGCATCATTACGACCCCAAGGACGTACTCCAGTCACATTGTAGAAGAATCTAGTAAATTTTGTGTCTTGATTTATTTATTCCACTGCATACACCGTCGATTTTACAACAAATTATTATAACTGTGGATTTTATTCATTATGTTGACTGTTACTAGAATTATGGGATGGTTTTTATAGGAAAGGTATTTTAATATGCTGGGAATAAGAATATTGCAGCTTTTCATATGACCGTATCGGAATTAACTTCAAACGTTAGAGGGAAAAGTGAAATTATCTAATCTTACATTTCAAAATTTAAAGATCAAAGTGATCCATAGTCAAGACACATCTTCCAAACTAATAGCTAGCTTAGCTTACTAAATGAGTTTTTTTTTTTTGTACATCAATATTTTTATACTAAAGAGAAAAAATTTCAGCTAAGTCACACAATAAATAATCTGATTTTTTTTTTTAGGTAAACTGAAAATATTATTCTAGGGCAAAGACCAAGCAAAGTTACATAGGTCCAAAAACAATAAGTACAGAACAAAAAATTGGACCTCGAATGTACACAAAAAAGAACCCAAAACAAGTTTTGGAGACCCGAACAAACAAAACAAGAAAACCCTAGAACCTTGCAGTCCCAACATGGCCGGAATTCTCAAAAGCCACCACAAACCGCCAATTAATCCAACCAATCAAAACCCCTGGAATGAAGGAAACCAGTGCTACATTGCCCTGCAAACAACACCACAAAATGCACGCCAATAAAGGCAAACAGAAGAAAGGAGGTGGTACGAACACCCAAACCATAACTCTGCTCACCTTCCGATATACTCACAACAAAACGGAAACGAAATAGTGGAAGACGAAAACGGAATAAACGACGTGACGAGATACGGGGATGGAAGAATCGAAATGGAATTGGAGTTTGGGGCTCAGATTGGTAAAATGGACAGGAAGTGGCGACGAAATAAAATATATTACTGATCAACAATATTAAGAGGTCCGATTATTAATACCTATATTACATAATCATATAAGATGATTAAGATGAACCATCACCATCCCCCTCCTCCATTGTCTCTACATCCTGGTCGTCGTCTGGCAGTTCTTCATCGTTGACATCCTCCTGGCCGTCATGATAATTCTTATTGAGCCTTTTAAGAAGGGCTATAATCTCCTTGACGGACAACGTCTCCAGTTTGTCAATAGTTTGTTTCAAATTCTTGGACATGTTTGGGTGATGAACAGACGCGTCTTGCTCGAGCCTTTTCACGTTGTGCTTCACAAGCGCATTGAACATGGTTTTAACAGTATTTAAGGCAGATATTGCCTGTGCGCTCATCCTTTTGCCTGTTTTGCATAAAACCGCAAACGATTCGCAGTTGTTCTCAAACAGGTTGTAATCCCCGAAACTCTCTTTATTGTTGAGATAGTACGTGGCGCTATCTATGACGGTGTCAGCTGATTTGGCATAACCCGTGGAGCAAGTTCCTGGTTTTTTCAATGCGAAGCGAACCGGAGAGACTCCGTATTCAAAGCGGTAAAGCTTGTGGCTGTCTAGGAAGCATTTGACGCAAGTTTTGACGACTCCTCCCTCGGCTAGCTTCTTGTTACGCCCGCAGATTTTGCAGCGTCTCCCTAGAAACCATCCTTTCTTGGTTGCAACTTTTGTTCTGGTGAAGTGGATCACCATATCTTCCCCCACATATATTCCTGCACATGCATGTAACACATAAATATTCAATCTCCAAATTGTTTAAGTATTAATTTAATTTACTTCTATTTACATCTCTAGACCTTCTTGTAAAAAACCTCACACATTGAATTGATCAGGTAGTTAATGAATCGTTGAACCGACTCTACAACTTTGATAAAAATTATATATGTATAAACTAGTGTTTAATTATTCTCATTTACCAAAATGTAACTGCGTACTCACCATGGTGGGCGTATAAGTGCAGTCGTCTATAGCTATAGATGTGATCACCTGGCTGGAGCTGGGATCTGTTAACCTTGTTTGACAACAATCCCATCTCTCTCTCTCTCTCTCTCTCTCTCTCTCTCTCTCTCAGCTGATACAGGCACGGCTTAGAATAAGCTCTACTGGGTTTTTATGGGGAGGTAGATTGTCTGCCCTTTTACCATACCATTTTCATCCCCTTATGTGATATGCGATCATTCTCTCTCTCTCTCTCTCTCGCTCCCTCCCTCCCTCCCTCCCTCCCTCCCTCAGCTGATACAGGCACGGCTTAGAATAAGCTCTTCAGGGTTTTTATAGGGAGGTAGATTGTCTGCCCTTTTACCATACCATTTTCATCCTCTTCTGTGATGTAAGATCACGGTTAAATCATGATAATATTTTATATTGATTTTTTTTATAAAGATAATAAGATAAAAATCAATAATAATATAAAATGTAAACGTGGTTTAAGTGACCGCACAAATAAAAGGAATAGAAAGAATATTGTATTGGGAGGGCACACGGTAGCAGGACTGGGACCAAAATTAAACCACATAGAATTTGGAAACTATAAAACACGAATTGTAAAAGATGTGTCTGTAAAGACCAAGACTTGGAAAGAGTGGACCTTATTTACCATGCGATGATAACTAACAGGAAGTTAATAATTTTTCCATCTTTCTTTTTTTAATGACAGTTTTCGTTCATCTCTTCCTTTTCCAACTTGTTACTCTAAAAAAAATTACACAACGTTGCCGGTATGGATCAGAAGACATATACTCGATATACAACATTAAAAAAAAGTTATACAACATTTCACTGCATTGGGTGATTTAACCTAACTCTTTCACCCCTCAATTGTTGGAATTTATCAATTTACTTAGGAAATTAATTAGAGATTAATTTGGTTTTATCGTAAGATATTTTGGTATTTACTCATTAAGGTATCTTAGTTTTATGTTGCTATGTATAGAGACTCAGTTGAGCAAAAGAAATTTTTTTTAAAAAAAATGCAAGTGTAAAACAGACTGGAGTGAGTAGCAAAAATAACTGCACCAAAAATGAAGGACATTAGTTTAATAGAGGAATAAACAAATAACAAAATTTAAGGGATTATTTTATGACAAATTGACAACATATATATATATACATAGAGCACACTTTGTTTGTGAATAATTTTTCTTAATAAGTACATATTTTTGTAAATATTACATAATTATTGTGTTGTCCTGTAAATATTATGTATCGAAAATAAGGGTAAAATTAAAAAAATAAGTATATGATTGTCATTTTATCAAAAAAAAGAAGGTAAAATAAGTATACTATTTTGCCCTTCTTTTGTTGATAGTGTATCAAAAAAGAGGGCAAAATAAGAAAAAAAAAAAAAAAAAAGTAGACAATGAGGGTTTTCTTAGTAGTAGTATAGGTGTGTGTGTGTATATATATATATGTATTATTAAATACGCTCCACATAAATTTTTAATATTAAATTACTTTTATATGACCTTATGGAATGACAATTTAGGCCTTATAAATTTTTTTTGAATATAATTTTTTTCTTCTAAACGGTTCCCAAATCATTTTTAACTTTTTATAACTTATATTCTGTTAAAAATAGGTAAAAGTTAGAGATATAACATTTATTAAGAACAAAAACAAAGAGGTTTAAAATATCATACTATTTTTGTTTTGTAATTATAACACAAAAGATTGCATATAAAAGAAGAATGAATGATATTAATATTATTGTTTTCAGTAATAAACCAAACAATCATACCGTGACAAACCATTTTGAGAAAGTACCAACCCTTTGGAGAAATCTTAACCGTGACAAACCACACAACGTAGAGCGGATATCGAGAAATCTCAATGGATTTGAGAACATGTCTGCCAACCGTCTCAAAGAAGTACCTTTCAGTAATAAACCAGAGAATCATACCCGTGACAAACCATTTTGAGAAAGCACAACATATTTGAGAAATCATACCGTGACAAACCAAACTACTAAGTTGTAGAGCGGATATCAAGAAATCTCAATGGCTTTCTAACAAAATATATGTGTGTTGGAGAGTAGGAACAAGACCTTTAATCCCTTCTTGATTTACGCTTAAATTTAACAAACAAAGAAAGTAAACATATATAAAAAAGATACACATCGCTTGAATTAAGGATATTGACAACAAGGGAATATTGATGGCAGAAAACAGCCACTCTACAGACACTCTACACGGTGCATCAAACCAACCCCTAATACTAGGGGTTGGTTTTTTTTTTTTTTTTCTTTTCTCTTCAAAAAAAAAAAAAACCAACCCCTAATACTAGGTTATACAACCCAACCCTAGTTGACATGCTTCTTCCAATAATCACCCTGGCTATCTGCCTCCACGCATATACCTGAATATGTATATAACCAAAATCAATCCCCAAACATGTATAAATAAAAACTAAATAAATTATACTAAAGAGTGAATTAGAGGTGTTAGGCGCTGTGTGGATTGGCAACAGCCACAAATACTTCTCTACTTCATTTAATAAAAAAACTAAAGAGAAGTGTTTCTGACCCGTAAAAGCGCTTTACGGAGATATCGTATGCCATCTGCTTCTTCAGAAATTATACTTAGATTTTTTATAACAACTTTAACTTGTTTATAATAGAAACGCTTCTCAAAGTACTCCCACCTCCCATTCTACCATTCTTTTCTAATATTCTGCCACAAGTTGTAGAGCGGATATCGAGAAATCTCAATGGCTTTGTGAATGCCAATTGGCTCAAAGAAGTCCGAGAGATCTAACAAATATACAAATATATATATATATATATATAAGAAGTGATGGAGAGTAGGAACAAGACCTTCTATTCCTCCTTGATTTACGCCTAAATTAAGGGGATTGACAAGAAGTGATGGCAGAAAACAACCACTCAACAACCTCTCTAGACGTTACATCAAACCAATCCCTTCAAACTCAGAAATTTTTTATTCCGGAACCCCCCCCGACATCACATGTTTTTATATATGTGATGAAAAATTTTAATTTTTAAGATATTAACTTTTTTTAACATATATATCTTACAATTTGTAGAATAACACAGGATGTACCGTTTTGTGTACAGATTACACTGAAAATTTTCTCTCTAAAACGTACAACCCAACCATTCTTCTTCCAATAATCACCCTAGCTATCGGCCTCCACGGATATACCTGAATATGTACATAACCAAAATCAATCCCCAAACATGTATAAATAAAAACTAAATAAATTATACTGAGAGTGAAGTAGGGGTGTTAAGCCCTGTGTGAATTGGTAACAGCCACAAATACTTCTCGACTTCATTTGATAAACAAACTTAGATGTGCTTCTGATCCGTAAAAGCGTTTGACGGAGAAAATTCTACTTAGATTTTTTACAACAACTTTAACATGTTTATAATATAAACGCTTTTCAGAGCAATAACGACGAGCATGCTCTTAGTTGCTGACCATGGTGGGAGTATGGTGCAGTTTTCTGTAGGTGTAGACTTGATATCCTTGAATCTTGGACTTAACAACCTTATTTCAGAACAGTCCCATCTCCCGGAGCTGCTCGATCGATGGTTGAGAGAGAAATTTATCAATGACTGATCAGTTAAGCTAGTATTAGTTGTCTTCTACTTTTATAGCCAACAATAATCATGATTATTAATTATTACTTTAGTCTAAAGTAGGGGCGAGGATGGCAATGCAATTTTGAGTTCATTCATTTTATTTACGTCCATGCCACTGGTTTAAAAGAATGGGCTTTGTGTGTTTGGGTTACAGGAGTTTGTTTGGTTGCTATGAATTGTTTGTGGTGGACGAATTTACCATTTTGACGATCCTTTATATATATAAATTTATTAAATTACTTTATGGTTAGTTTTCTATTATATAATTTTTGTCGCTATCAATTTACTTAACTCACCGACAGAGACCTGGAAAGCTGAGAGGAGAGAGGAGAGAGGAGGGAGGGAGGGAGGGAGGGAGGGAGGGGTGGGATGAGCAAATCAAGGGATAGGGGATATGCTCGAAAGCTTGATTGCATTTCTGTCGGCAACGGGTGCACTGTACGAATGTGCAGTATTTGTGTCCGAATTTCACCTTATTTACGAGACTGCCACTACCCCTCCTCTTTCTCACTTCTCTATTATTTCTGCAGTTTGTGGATTTTTGCAGGGAAAAAGACAAAGTTTATGGAATGGTGCGGGGCACCATCTGTAATGAAGGAATAGAATAATAAAAAAAAGGATGGTGCATCTGAAAAGGTGAAAGAAAAATAAGCAGGATTTTTTTTTTTTTTCCTCTTCTTTTCTCTTCTCTTATTTAAACGACTATAATAAAATTACATTAATATTTTATATTAATTTTATATAGAAAGAGAAAGATAAAATAGAGAATACAGAAGAATGAAAGAATGAAAGAATGAAAGAAATGGAAATGAAAAGATAAGGGAGAAAATCTTATTTCGGAAAAAATAATAAAGGGCAAGAAGTGCATCTGCACGCCCACAGAAATAATAATAAAATATTTCTGGAGACATGTGGAAGAAATGGGGACAACTGTTTCTGGAGCCGTGTGGAAGAAAGTCTTCAAGTAAACAGTAAAGACTTCAATTATGTCGCTTAAAGTCTTTATGTGCACAGTAAATATAATAAATAAAAAAGGAGAAATGGGGACAAATGTTTCTAGAGTCATGTGGAAGAAAGTCTTCAAGTAAACAGTAAAGAACTTCGAGTCCAGATCTTCTGCATCCGAATTCCCCTGTGGTCCTTCTGTGTCTTTGTTTTTTGGTTGAGAATTTGGTTTATTTTTTATTATTTTAATTATTATCAAGTTAACATTAATTATGTTTAGTTCAAAAAGCAAAGGCACAAAGGGACCACAGGAAAATTTGGGTGCAGAAGATTTGGACTCAAAGACTTAAATTATGTCGCTTAAAGTCTTTATGTGCACAGTAAATATAATAAATGAAAAAGGAGAAATGGGGACAAATGTTTCTGGAGCCATGTGAAAGAAAGTCTTCAAGTAAACAGTTCAATTATGTCGCTTAAAGTCTTTATGTGCACAGTAAATATTACAATCTTTATGGAAAGATTTTTCATCCGACAATTACAAAAAGCAAACTAACCTTATTCAAAAAGTCTTCATTTAAATAGTACAGACTTCAATTATTAGGCTTAAAAGTCTTTATGTGCACAGTAATATTTGCAATTGTCAGTTTTCAAATTCTGCATTTTTTTTTTCCGAAGTTAAAAGTAGATTAAATAAGAATAAGAATTTTTACATCCTGAGTTAAATTATTAAACAGAAATTCAGGACTAATACAGTCCCAAACAAAAACTTGACCCTTCCTGAAAACAAATTTAGCAACTGAGTGGGCAGCAAGATTGCATTTCCTAGGCACAAAAACATACGACACTGTCGTCAGATTCCGTGCGAAAAACTCAATGCCGCTTAAGATGCTTTCAAGGCTGAAGTCAATAGGAATTTCCTTTTTGATCATCTGAATGATTAGCTTGGAGTCAGACTCGATGATAACTTTGTTAAACCCGTAAGTAGATCAGGCCGTGAGTGCTTCTTTGATGGCTGCTGCTTCAGCCGCCGCAGCAGAGTGACTCAGCCCCCGCAGCAGAGTGACTCAGCCCCATTCCCGAGCCCCCCGCAGCTTGGAGAAGCCCCGCAAAGTCTCGGCAGACCCATACCACACCCATGCGGAGAGAGCTCTTGCACCAGGCAGCATCGGTGTTGATTTTATAGTATCCAAAATTGGGCTTCCTCCACTGGCGTTCCTCATGAGCTTCTGTAGTGAGCAAGTTTTTGCTTGGAGAGTGATTCTCCGATAAATCCCTAGTAGAGGCTTCTCTGAAATTAGAGATATTCCTTTTCCAGATGTTCAGCAAATCTTCGGGGCTTGAGGGTGTACCATTGAAAACAATAGCATTCCTGTTTTTCCACAGTCTCCAGAGACCGAACGAAAATTCTTGCAAAAGTTCGTCTTCCTTATCCCTTCCTTTAACTCGTCTGCAAAACCTTTCCCAGCTAGATAAGAAATCAGGACCAGACAACTCAATGAAGTTAATTTGCAAAGGGGAGCAGAACCAGAACAGGTGGTTGAGGTGACATTGAAAGAAAAGGTGGTTCTCCGTTTCGTCCATAGTGCCGCACACCCCACAGACATTATCGACCCTCATTTGTCTTCTCTTTAGGTTATGCCTCACCGCCAGCGCATTATTACAACAGCGCCAGATAAACAGTTTTAGCTTGTTAGGCACCTTTAGCTTCCAGATTAAGTTCCACTCCTGCTTATACTTTGGATTTCCACTAGATGATCCTCGACCTTTTTTCCCTAAGGCCCCGTTCTCCATTAGATTCATTGCCACTCCATATCCCGTCTTGACCGAGTAGTCTCCGTTCACAGTATAGTGCCATACCAGTCTGTCATTATAGCCCGTCCTACTTATAGGAATACTTAGAATCGGAACGACATCATCCTGGTTGAAGCTCGCAATTATGAGGTCCGACTTCCAAGATTTTGAGCCCGTGTCAATTAGGTCGCTGACCATGGTTTCCTGGAGGTTAACAGCAGGTTTAACCATGAATGTGGTTGGTTTTGGGAACCACAGGTCCGTGTGAATGTTGATACTTTTGCCATCGCCAATTCTCCATCTCAGACCGTGTCTAAGCACTTTATAGGCTTCAAAGATTCCTTTCCAACCCCAAGATGTGTTCTTCCCTCTCCTTGCTTCCATTAGAGTCCTCCCTGGGAAGTATTTATCCCTCATGATTGTTGCGAGAAGAAAATGAGGTTTCTGTATCAGGCGCCACCCGGTCTTTGCAAGAAAAGCCAAGTTGAAACACTGTATATCACGGAACCCAAGTCCACCTGATCATTTTTGTTTCATTAGTTTCTCCCAGGCAATCCAATGGATCCCTTTTCGCTGCTCACCACCTCCCCACCAGAATTTTTGAACCGCTCTTTCAAGGTCTCTGCAAACTCCAATTGGGAGTTTAAAGCAACTCATAGCATAGTTTGGCAGTGCCATAGCCACTGCCTTAACAAGTATTTCCTTGCCCGCTTGAGATAAAAATTGCTCAGCCCACCCCTCGAGCCGTTTCTCAAGCTTATCCCGAACATCCTAAAAAACTGCCTTTTTTGAAAGGCCGAAATCCGCTTGTAATCCAAGGTATTTCCCAAAACCTGCTTTACATTGGATACCCATAGTCCTTCCAAAGAAGATGGAACTTTTATCCAGGTTAATTCTCTAGCCGGAGTACTGAGCATAGCGTTGTAGGACCTCTATAATGCCCATCGCTTCCACAACCGAAGCATGCCCAAAAAGAACAGAGTCGTCAGCAAAAAATAGGTGAGTAACCGGGGTTCCATGAGGGGAGACTCTAAACCCGTTAAGGGCACCCCGTTGCATCCCCATTCTGATCAACATGGAGAGGCCTTCAGTGCAAATCAGAAAAAGTTAGGGAGATAAGGGATCTCCTTGTCTCAAACCCCTCTCCGGCATTATGTACCTAGTTGAAGTGCCATTAATAAGAAAACTGTAGGAGACAGTAGAGATGCATTCCTTGATCCAGTTACAAAAAGTCGGATGGAAACCCATTTTACCCATCATGTGAAGAAGGAAGTCTCATTCCACCCGATCGTAGGCCTTTGCCATGTCCAATTTAATAGCCATTCCCGACTGCTCATCTTTTTTCTAGCGAAGAAGGGAGTGTAAAATCTCGTGCACCACCAGAATGTTATCTTGGATTTGTTTCCCAGCAACAAAGGCAGATTGGTTGTCACTGATCAGCTTGGGCATCACCACCTTGAGCCTGTTCGTAAGTACTTTCGCTAAGATCTTATAGATGACATTGCATAGCGTAATGGGCCGATATTGCTTCAGATTCTTAGGGCATTTTACCTTTGGGATGAGACAGACGTTGGTGTGATTCAGTTTCCGCAACAACCTTCCAGAGTGCCATCATTTCCCACTGTATTCCAGTGATCCTGATAGAAGCATCCAGTAAACCCGTCCGGACCAGGGGCTCTAGTCGTCGGGATTTGGAACGCCCCATCTTTTATTTCGCTTTCAGTCACCGGCGCAGTTATCCTCGTGGGTTATGCAGTTCTCTAGGTGGATCCCGAGCTCTTCAAACTGATTAGGATTATCAATTCTAAATAATTCAGAGAAATAAGAGGTCGCAATCGAGCCGATACCCTCTTCGTTCTCCACCCAAACCCCATGTTCATCCTCCAGTCCCTGAATTTGATTAGCTCTTCGCCTCTTGATAGTTTGAGCGTGGAAAAACTTGGTGTTTTTGTCCCCCTCCCTGAGCCATTGAGTCCTGGATTTTTGTTTCCAGTACAACTCTTCGTTTTTATGGGCTTCCCGAAGCTCTCTTTCTTTGATTTTGATTTCCTCATTAGCAAAGTCCTTAGACTGATACGCTGCTCTAACCTCAGCCTTCAAAAGAAAGATGGCCTTAATAGAATTCCTTCCTCTACCTCTGTACCACTCTTTTAATCTTCTCCTGAGCCCTTTCATTTTCTCACTGAAGCGGAAAGCGTGGGACCCTCCATTCCTTTCATACCATTCCCTGGCAACCAACACACGGCAATCCTCCAAACTACTCTAACGAGCATCATATTTGAATTGCCTCCCCCTTCGTATCACGGTTATTTCGCCATGTGAAGGGGTATCATGTGAACCCAAGATCCAACAGCTTGTTCTGAGCTACGAAATTTCTAAATTCCCGCATACTAGCAGCCGTTCTGAAGTTGCCCCCCTCTTTTTCATCATTACTCAGAATATCATTGAAATCTCCAATAAGGAGACTCCTATCCTGGACATTACCAATTCGACTGCTCAACCTCTCCCATTGGTTCCTTATTTTAAGTTCGTCTGTGCTCGCATAAATGGCGAACAATCGCCAATGGCATACTTTAATGTCATCCCAAACTTTAATTTCAATAAAAAAATCTTCAGTCTTCACCACCATTACCTGAGAAGCATCTTTCCAAAATACACAAAGACCGCCACCTATGCCTCTGGGTTCCACAGCTTGCATATGATCCAACCCTAGTCTTTTCTTAAGGTACACATAGCGACTGCTATTATTCTTTGTTTCCAGCAGTATCACTATGTTGGGAGTGTGCCGCCGATTTTGTTCCAGCAGATTGTCAACTGTCAGGGCACCCCCGATACCTGACAGTTCCACGTAATTATCTTCATAGAGCCTTGGGAGACCCCTTGCGGCTGGTCTCCTCCACCTTGGTAAAGAGGATCATCCTTGGCCTGGTTGGTTTGGGTTCCTCACAGGCCCTAGGTTCAGAATGGGCAATCTCGAAGTAACCTCGCTTCGATCCTTTGCGTTCACTCCTCACCGACTCGATGATCGGTAGTAAATCAAAAAGGTCATAATCAGATGAGGCGATGTCTCTTAACTCATACATTTCACTTCCCTGATCATCATTTGATCTCCTACTGTCATTCTTAAGGCTGTCGTTGTTCTCAAAAACAGGGGCACAAGGTTGAGGTCAAGAGCTGTCCCAGTTCCCGTGGGAAAACTATTCACAGTTAATCTTCCATCTGGTTCCTGAATTTCACGGAGGACAACCTGCTCTGCTCCATCAGCCACCACTCCCCCCTGCCCAATGAGTTCCGCATCAAAAGCAGCTTCTCTAGCACTCCTTGCTTTTTCCTCTTCCAGTTTCTGGCGTCTTATTTTTTCAGCAAGCGAAGATTCTCCGTGTCCTGGTTTGTTCGAGGACCACCTAGGTTTGTTTGGCGAAGTCGCTGTGTTCAGGATCTCCTTCTCTCATCTGATGGTACAGTCGCTTCCACTCACGGTCCTGCCCCCTTCCTGTTCTTCACTACGGTTTGTTAAACTTCGTTCGACACTTCTCCTCTCACCACTGGATCCCATAGATCCTCTTTTTCGGGGTCCTTCTTAAGTGGTTCCCTCTTAAGTCAGTCACAGCATCCAAGTTGTGGAAAGCATAAGTCTCTATCCTGTCTCCGTAGGTTTCCTCATCTCCCGATCCTCCGGCCCTAGCATCCTTACAGACTCGAGTAGGGTGTCCTAAGAGACCACAAATAAGACAATAGATTGGTAGGGCTTCATATTTGAATTCAACCCAGATTTTGCCTTCGTCCGGAAAGTTCACAAACGTGCCTCGCATGAGTGGTTCTCGTACGTTGAGACTAATTTTCACACGGAGGAACTTACCAATGCAATCCCGGCTTCCTGTCTTCTGTCTTATCCACCTTACAGACAATGCCAATCCGTCCACCAATGGTTTCCGCCACCGCTTGAGTCATGCTAAGAACTGGGACATTATGCAGCTGAACCCAGAATAGACCCACAAATAACGGGGCCCATCTGTTGAGACCAGCCTCAGTGCGATCAGCCACTATAACCAGATCACTTTTGAAAATCTAAGGTTGGTCAGCATCTACCACTCTTTGCAAGTCTCGCAATCCCGCGAACCTAGCCAGGAACCTGCGGTTCCCAATGTCCTTAATGGAGACCCACTCTCTTCCACGCCAGAGCGACATGAAGCAGTCAACAAAGGTATCCCCATTAATCTCCTTGGAGGTTAGAACTTCTGCTAGCATGGTATACTGAAACCCCAATAGAGCTCTTTCAACATCATTCCTTTCAATACTTAGGCACCCCCTTTCTTTCTCAGATAATTTCAAATTGGCCCCAAATCGGGATCCCAAATCCTCCAGATTTGACTTTTCATTCTCGTTTTCCATGGCTGATGGCCCTTCGACCCCAAGCCCTCTTTCAGTACCCAGATTACCAGAGTCGCACCCTTTACAGAGAGCATTCCCTGAACTTCGGTGTTCTACCCACACCCCACCCACTTCCGGAAATCCCCAATTCTCAACTCGCCATCGCCACATAAATCCCCATCCCACACAATCAGACTTATAGAAGACCACACAAATCAGAGGAACCCAATCCCAACAAGAAGACCCCAGATGAAACCACAACACAACAGATCAGGTTATTGTAGAAGGATCTGAGCACTTACCTCCCTCTAGACCACCAGAAGGTGAGCACAGACAACTCTCTCTCTCCAGCCGCGAGCACAGTCAGGAGCAAGCTCAGGAGAATCTACACAGCAGACGTTTCCTTACGACGGATCTAGGTCCAGGAATGATGCAGAGAGCCCGGACCAAGCTTAAACGGCGCACGAAACCCTACACCTTTTTTTTGCATTTGGGCCATCACCATATTTACAACATTAAAATTTAAAAACAACATATACATTCATTGCAGATGAGGTTAGTCTAATTCATATGATCAGTTTTATTATTTCAGAGCAATATTGTAGTGTTGTAATCGTCTGCTGCTCCGCACCACATCCTCACTCCGTAGTAGAAACGAGCCGCTTTCCGTCTCTCCCTACTCTCTCTCTCTACCGCGGCCATCGCCAGTCGTGCCTCATGTCACGAGTTCCTCCCATCTAAATATCTATCATCTCCAAACCACCACTGATTTAGTACTGGTTTGGTACTGAGGTGTTTTTATAAAAAAAAAAGTGGGTATCAAAATAAGCTGAACTCAAAAAAGTATTTGGTAAACACGATTCTGGGTGAAAATAAGTTGAAAACGTGAAGCGGCAAAAATGAGCTTATTCTCACAGCACATCAGAAGCAGTTTTTTTTAAAGCACATCAATACCAAACTAACCTTTAATCCCGAGGTATACACTTTTTGGTTTTTCATTTTTATTTTTATTTTTATTTGTTTGATCGGTACATGGTTTTGTATTTATTGTATTACTATGAGAAATAACCTCAAAGAGATGATATTTTGTATTTGATTTCTGAGTATTTGTTGTTTCGTAATTACTCAGGGGCTTGGATTTTGCAAGTCCCCAACCGATATGCTTTCCTCACTACTTAGAGGAGCAATGTTTGTACTATACTTGATCAACCCCGAAACTACCAAGTACCGATCAACTTCATACTTTCAAGAACCCGGGTTCATGCTGAGACACCTTTGCCGAAGCACAAGAGTTTTCCTTTAACCAGGAGGCCAATCACAACATGACACATGTCAACATCAGAATAAAGCACATAGAGTTCCACATCGACCGCGTACAAAAGCTAAAGACTCTCCTCAACTATAAAATGAGACAATTCTCCTACAATTAATCCTTAATATCATTACTGTACTTAAATAAGTCATTAGAACTTTCTAATGATGATTATGCTTGAACCTATGTATTTGTGTAAACCCTTCACTATTAATGAGAACCTTCTACCCTGTGAACATAGCCAAACTTAGGACGAACCACGTACATCTTGTGTTTGCTTCTCTATCTTTATCTCTTTACGTATTTATCCTCACTAGTGACTGGAGCAACCGAACGAAGGTTACAAACTTGACACTTTACGTTGTTCCAAAGTCTCACTGAATTTATGCATCAACAACTGTAATCAAGGTATCAGTTAAGCTCTAATTGTGACTGGTAAATTTTGAATGACTGCTGGTTACTGTTAAAATCCCAAATGTATGCAATCCCACATTCCAATTTGTTGTGTGAAGACAAATATCATGCCGAAATGATTAGTCATATGGAAATGCTAAGATCGCAAAATTTTCGTATCAAACTATTGGGAATGCAAATCTCACCATCTGAAGCTTTTCGTTGAGATAATGTTGATCCACATTACATGTTTCATTGCTTTCAAATCTCACCCGCTGTTGTTTGCTTTCAACTTGGCAGCAAACTAAACTCATTTGTGGGTTGGTTTATTTTTAGGAAACTTTAACGAAAAACTCATGGTATTGTTTACTTTAACGAAAAACTACATTTTTACACTAAAAAGTCATTCTTGGTACTATTCATTTTACGCTTTATTTTGTCTTTATGTTAAAATTCAAAGTTTTCAAACCATTTTCATTAGTTTTCATTTATTTTTAATGTTGTATAATGAGGTGGTCGTTTCTGTCTATACATGTTTCTGATTAATCTCTTCTATGTGTCTGTACATGTTTGTGTGTTTAATTTATTCTATAAATCTTGATAAAAAAAATAAAGACTGCAAACAAGCATCACTTTAAATTAGGTGCAAATGAAAATTTTTGTTTACAAGAGAAAATGGATAGGTGTATGGTCATTAATATTTGTTTTACTTCCATTACATTATTTGATTTTTTGTTGTTGGTGCTGTGAAATCAAATCCATTTGATGCACTGTGCTACCAGCGGAAGCGCGACATTTGTGAACTATTTTCTTTCAATTCCTCCTTAAACATGAGAGGGCATACTAGCATAAGCTGTTTGAAACAAGATTATTTAAAAGTTATGTAATCTACTCATTTTTCATATCATTTCAGGTTGGTTGGGTGAAGTTTATTTGAAGTGTTATGAACCTATAATTCTGTTATTCAAACTGCAGTATATAAACTTGGTTATTTACTTCTCACGCCATTGAGGCACAAAAGTTGTTCTTGCACTGAGTTCTTTATATCGAAATTGAACAAATTTAATTTTCCTTTATATCCAAATGCATTGAAGTAATTGTGAGTTATATGAAATGACTGTTCAATTATGGCCTTGGCCGAGGCCCCTTGCAGTTTACTGAACATTTCATCTACGCCTTAAGCTTTCATATTCTTCATTAGGCCAAATTAGTTGTGTTGGATTCAAAATATTTCTAATTTTTTTTTTTTTTTGGTGTGCCTTTGGTCATTTAACTAAAATTTCATTAGATTTGGTCTTCGAATTTGAAAGTCTCTAAGTTGCTAACAGATTTAATTTGTTTGCAAATTTCAGAAATTTGGATCGTTGGAGGAAGAAGTTTGTTCCTTGCCATTTTGAGGTATATAATTATACGCCCTCATTTTTATTCAAAGCCTAATTAGTTATCAACTTTTTTTTATTTATCTTTGTGAAGCTTTCATGCTTGGATTTTAAATATATAATTCAATTTTCTTTGTTTGAGCTTAGAATGGAACTAGGCTTCTTTCTATTTTGTACGCGTATCTGTCCAATTATGTAAAGCTTGAGATAACTAAGTATGTATTTGTACCAAACCCCATTCCAATTGAATGGTTGGTGTATTTGTTCCAGACAACATTCGAATTGGATGATTGGTTTATTTGTTCTAAACCCCATTATGATTGTATTTGTATTTCTGCCGTTTATGGATGACTGGTGTAGTTGCTATGATTGTTAGATTGTGCATGTTGGTTATTACTTAACTGAGCGAATAAAGTCAGCAAAAAAGTAGACGCTATGTCAGTGTATGTCAATGGGGAGTGTAGTTATGAAATATGTGATTACATTGATCAGGGATAATAAGTGTAACAGAGTCCTAACTGAGCAATGTATGTTAGTGACTCAGTGGAAATTCTGCGCTTTGAATTTAGTGAGTTTTTTTGGGCAAGGGTTTTCAAGTTTTTTTGTTGAATTTCTCTTGCTTCATTTTATTTTTTTAGATATACAAGAGTAGAAACCTTCTGTACAGAAGCATCACATCCTCCCTCAACAATTTGTGTCTTTTTGTCAAAATTATTCATGTCTTCTTTTATTACGGTTTCAAAAACGATTTCAATATTGTCCCTAGTCAATCTCAGAGTTTCTAGGTTTCCCTGAATAGATTTAATGAAAATGTTTTCCAGCGTCTACAGGATCAGACATAGTAAATGCAAACTTTAATCTTCGTACCTTCTCATTGTTGCAGTCTATGATAATTTATTTAATCATGTTAGCCTACTCTTCGATCAACCAAAAGTGTCTTAGCTATTATATGCTTTCTTATTGTTAAATCGGTTGTGATTCTATATGATTCGTGTTTCTAGGTGTAAAATTATTTATGCAGTCTTACTTTCGCACTCAAAACAAAATCTCAAGCCAAAAAAACCAAAGATAGGTAAATTACAATCTGTTTTTCGGACGCACGCCTGCATAGCATCCGTCATACCAGTGTTTACTAAACTATTATTTATTTATGTTTTTTTGCTATAGTGCAGAAGATGTCCGCCCACAAAAAAAAAATTACCGCAGTCTTCGTTAACAGTTGCCCTTGAACATATGTGCTTGAAAACTTCCTTGCTGAAACGACAACAAAACAGTTTTTGTGCTTTTTGTTAACTGCTAAAACAGGTGTCTGGCTTGGAGGACATGTATTTTCCCACCTTAACTACATGGGCAAAATATGTGTGGACTGCATCTTGCTTCTGTTTCTTCTGTGTCTTATGGAAACAGGCATCCTCCATCTTTTTTGCTTTGAACATTAGTGCTTGAAAGATTAGCTACTGAAACAAGAGCAATACACTTTTATGCCTTTTTTGTTTAAATGCTAAAATATTTTGCCATATTAACTTTAAGGGCAATATATGCATAAAATGCATGTTGCTTCTGTTTCTCAAGGAAATAGAGCATTTTTTGCAACCATATCTTTTGTAATTAGCTCTGTTCAATGCATATAAAAGCCGAACTGCTTATCTTACTAATGCCGTTCACTCATCATCTATTCATTTTGTTCGTTTATGATTATGTTGAATTTTTTTTTTAGGTTAAATGTTTTTTATTCATGTGTCTTATGTCTTATTTATGTGGTTAAGACTGATGCATTTAAGTCTCGCAGCAACGCGCGAACATTTTTTCTAGTTCATACTAGAAGCACTAAAATAATCTATGTGGATGCAAATTTTCTCCTCTTCGGTTTTGGACGATTTTGCACCTACGAAACAATTAACACCTTAGGTTAAGGCCAAAAACCTCACGCACCCACGATGAATGGGGGGTGCTTTGGCCGAAGAACCTCCGATGCCAAAGTTAGAATTTTAGAGAGAAAAAGTGTTTAGAGTATTTTTGCCTAATGATTGGAATTAGGTTTTGTGAGAAAAAGGGGTAGTATTTATAGGAGATGGCCGGTCCCTTTGGAGAGAAGGTGGCCGGCCCTTGCTAGGGTTTTTTGAGTGTGATCTAGGTTTAATTAGCCTATTTATTGGCTAATTAAACCAAGAGGGAATGTATTTGTATTTATGAAAAATGGTTATAATGAGTAATTGAATGATTGGCTTAAAAAAGGAGGAAAAGAGGAAGGAAATATGGGAAAAAAGGAAGGAAGTGGCCGGCCCCCCTTTGGAGGAGGGATGGCCGGCCCTTTAGGGTAAATTTAGGGTTTAAAGGCTAAGTTAATTGACAAAATAATGAGGAATAATCCCATTAATTTGCCAATTATCTCCATTTATGTGGGATAATTGGTAGATTTATGAGATAACTACCTAAAATGTGGATGGATGAAATAATTCGGATTTGTTTACCTTTTATGGGCGCTTTTGACTTGACCAACGATAATTACCGGCTGCTCGCGCGTAGGAATTCTGATGCACCTCAAGGGCATTTTTGTCTCCTTAATCCGAAAGTCCACATGTTGCCTTGTGATTATTTTTGGCTCCACAATCTAAGCGGTACTGATGGTGAGAGTAGGTTGAAACCGTGTTACGTGTACAAATGAATTAAGCATACAAATTGACGATTTGCCAAGATGGATTTTATCTAAATACCAAGACTCTCAAAGAGGGAGTTGACCTTAGTTAGCTAGTATACCGGCCCTGGTCAATATTTGTGCATCTCTGTCCTTAATTTTACCACCTCTCACTCTCATACACCAAAAAAAATTGTATAATATACATGTAGTTGCATACGTTCTAAATAGCGTTCATCCCATCTCATCATGCCATCATCTGCGACATATTGATAATAACCACAAAAAATTAAAAAAAAAGTATGAGACAATGATGATGAGATCTCTTAATAAGGACATATTTTCCTTAATATTACATAATTATCATTTTGCCTCTTTATATAAATATTATGTATCAAAAGTGAGGGTAAAATAGAAAAAATGAGAATAGGATTGTTATTTTCTCAAAATATACAAAATTACTATTTTACCCTCCTCATGTCAACATTGTGCATTCAAAAGTGAGGGCAAAATTGGAAGAAAATGGGGCAAAAAGTTGACAAGCCCTCTTCTCTTAATAGAATAGAAGAATAGATATACACATAGCTTTATACGTTCTAAAGAGTATTATAGCTTAGTTAATACTACACATACTTCTTATCACTTGTACATTTTAGTTTAGCTGCAAGTGAAAGGTTGAAAGATAAAACTGACATGTATATTGTTCTTTCCTCAAGCAGTCACGCTTAAGATGAAAGAAGAGGGACGAGGCTTATGACAATATAATACAATTCATTTTTCAAGTATATATTATGATCCTCCTTCCCATATTGTGCCTTCGGTTGTCTTGCCAATTATTTGATGACCTACAGCAACAAAACAAAAGAATTTTTTTTTACATAAGGTCAGGAAATAAATTACAACATAACAAAAACAAAAGTAAATATATAGTTCGTTGGAATTCAACTTCTCTATTTGGCTATAACGTTAATATGAACGTATTATGCAGCTAGACACTGGTATAAGAGAAAACTTGTACCAAATGATTACAGAAAATAGCAATTTTGGAAAGAAAAAAAAAAAGATTACGGAAAACAGCAACGGTGAATATGAAAACTTAAACTCTTGCCTTAAACACTAACGCAAGTGTTAAAGGTAAGGGTTTAAGTTATATACCCTCAACCTTTATAGAGGCGCAAAGGGGCATTGAATGAATTAGTTATAAGTACACATTTACATAAATAATATTTAAATCATGATGAAATGTATGCGATCGATCAAATGAAAATTGTCATTTATTAAACAACGAAAATTACCTGTAAGATAATACTGTTGATTGATATTGTTGACTGAATAATGCTGTTGTTGCTGGTGTAGTGGAACAACAACAGAATCTATCATTTTAACTTGCTTTACTACCTTCTCATGACTCTGTTGTTCACAATTTAAAGGGTAACCAAACGGGGCTGAATCCGGTATAACATCGTCGTTATCACGAAGATAACCCGAATTGTTAACATTAATGATTCCACCATTCCAATTACCCACCAAATCCGACAAGGATTTGTTGAAACACAATCCCCTTTGCACTTGTAAAGGAACAGTATGGTTTTCACGATTCTGCTGCTGCTTATACCTTTTAAGCTCATCAGAAACCATCCTATACTCTCCGTACGCACCGAGCACTGGATCTTTTTGCCTACAAAGAGCTTCCCATACCAACGATTCAGCGACCTTTCTCCGATTGGGTTCCTCGACATTCTTCACCATCTTTGTTACGTTGCTGACCCCGAAAACTTTGTGCACGGCGAGGAATTCCCGAGTTCTATCAGCAGGAAAATACGGTGCCAATATGCAACCAGCATGACACTTTTTCCTTTGATGTTTGCATGCTGCACATGCTGGTTGTGTTGATCCTGCTGTGCCATTGTTATTCGTCCTCTGCATGAGCTTAAACCCTATATATATATACTACTTTAATAAATTAAAACAAATTTAATTAGATACAATACCAACAATAACAATTGGTTAACATGATTCCGAAAGAATAAAAAGTAATCAACGAAAATTCAATTAACCTTTTCTATTTATAAGAAACGATTTTTCGAGTGTGAGTCTTGGCACAACAGAAATGTTGCTCATTTATGATCGAAATGTCACGGTTTGAGTCCTGGAAACAACATTTTTTGCAAAGTAAAGTAAGGCTGTGTACAACAAATCTTCCTCCACGACCCTCTCAAAAGAGGGAGGCCTTGTTAGCTTGAGTTCACTTCTTTTTTTTTTAAAAAAAAACAAGATTTCATTCATGTAACTTAAACAAAGAGAGGAACAAGAAGCTTACGAACCTTATTGGTTTAAAGAATAGAAATGGTCTGGCGGAGAAGGCTTTACATCTTATATCTGAAAAGTACGTAGCATGTAAAGATGGCACGCCTCTGCGTTATAAAGAATGACTTGTGCAGGGTGGATTAGGGTTTTAGGTTGCTCACGGCAAGAAAGAGACTTGTTTTAATAAAATAATCGGAGGTGATTTTTTGTAATCAGTAGGTGTCTTGGACTATTGAGCGCACAGCCCACTTCCTCGGTACTCAAGCTCAAGCCCACATTTAGTATTTACAGCGAAAAGCCCAATCATATCGTTAGCCCAGTCCAAACAGAAATACGTGCAGCTAATGTGTCCTGTGATGTTACCGTTATACTCAAATTATAGAGCGTAAATTCGTTTTTTTATTGATATACAGTGACTTGTTTGACAATTCCGACTGGTTTTCTTTGTTACATTGGAGAGTTTCGAACCCTATACACAACCTTCTGCTCACCCTACCCACCCTCATCACTAGGCTTTTATTATTCCAATTTCATTTACCTGTGACCAAATAGAAAACCAAACAAAAGAAATGAGCAAAAACAAAATGCAACCGACAGGTTTTCTCAATCAACAACCCAGATTTTTATCATTGCTTTTGGCAGTTACTTGTTCATACTAATTGCACTTTCACACAACAGAACTCTGCTATTAGCAGTTGGTTTTTGTAGTAAACAACGAATATTCAAGGGAGAATGCCTGAAACTGAATCACCGGCCTCCTTGTGTTGCAGCGGCGAGAGGTTGAACAGCAGCTAAAGGATTCACCTGGTATGAAAATGCAAGCTGCCACAAGTCTACCAGAGCTTTCTTCATTGTCAAAGCTTGTCTCTGAATAGTCCTGTGACGAACAAATATATTTTTGCGAAATCTCAAATGATTACCACGGGAATGGAATCAATAGTTTGACATGGGCATTGAAGACATGCATGTTGATTATGGAGTATAACTCACCTCTTTATGGTAGCTTGTTTTCTCCGCAAAACATAATATATGAGCAAAATCAAGAATCCCGAGACAATCTTTCCATTAGATATTACCACCCGAGCACTGCCAAATTTCAGAGTGATTGTACGGAACCACCAGACACATGGTTCCAACTTTTTTGACAGATTGAAAACTGTTTGTTTCTTAACAGTCTCTCCATATCTGGCTTTTGGATATCCGGCAGGCACAGCTATCTGCTCCACATCATAGTTGTCCTCCAGTGAAGATGACAGGGATCCTTGCGGTGAGTTCGTGGCTTTAACTGAATGTAGTGAGTGTAATCTTCTCAGAAGTACCTAGAAAGAAATGGAAGACTCTGAAGTGGTATCAATTCTTTTAACCTATGACTTTGATTAACATAACATACCATTCTAAACTAAGTTATATTCACATGAACTAGCATTATGTCAAAAATTCAAGAAAAGAAATAAGTTAAGAGGACAGTGTCATAGCACAAGGAAGAAACTTCTTCAATATGCGAGCCATACTTGAACTTAATAAGGAGTGCAGCTTGCCATTCAAGAGGCAGACATAATTTACGATGAATAGGGTAAGATGAAAAAAAGTGAAATTTGTTTATATTTAATAGACATAGAGCACAAACAATAGGACCACGTCAATCAATTGTCGCAGTGCTGAGTCCAACATAAGATGCATATAGATGTAGTTACCTGTCTCCTATCCTCAGGTAATTCAGCAGTCTCGACCCAAGAGGTTGCAAGCTTGACATCATTCAAAACGGTTCCCAGAAGTTTCAACACATAGACCTCAACTACTTCTAGATACTTGTCAACTCCCAGAACAAAATGCTCATCGCTTCTTTTTGCATTATCTGCAAATTTTTCTGTACTAGCAAGAACATAGTATTGTTCATCCACAAAACTCCAGCTGCTAAGGAACTCTTCCAGAAATCCTTGGATACCAAGGGAATGCCCTTCTGATATATAAAAGCATACCCTGACAAACAAAATAAGACACAAAAATGAAACTGCAAAATCCAGTTTTGCTTTGCGAAGATTCTTTGTGTGTAAAAGGCTAAAAGCAATGCGAAAATCATGTGAAAAAAGCGTTGTTATGGGTTAAACTTAGAGATCTTTTTGCAGACAACTATAAATTTGGTTTTCAACTCAGTTGGACAAAAATAAAGAGGATTTTCAGGAATCATTTTAACTTTACAACGTCATAATTACTTTCTTACAGTTATATCGACCTCCTTTTCAAACAAATAGAATTTCAATGTAAGAACTTTAAACAATCGCCCAGAACAGTGGTTTTTGTAAGTCCATCAATGGTTGAAATCGTAAAATTAAACGATATGAAATGTTAATCAAAAGAATAACTCGAGTCACAGATAAGAGTACCCTACCCAGTGAGAAGAACTTGAACAGGGATAGTAGCAACAGTGGCAAATAATGGTTTGAGCTCATTCAGAATTTCTGATGTCCTGCACGAACCAATCACATCCACAATATCAAACATTAAATATACCATGAATATAGCGGGTTGTCGATTCGAATCCCAATCCAATCCTAACGAGGCCAAATTGTGCTTTAGTAAACTTTCAGTGTGTGCAAGCAATCAATCCCACAAAAAAAAAATGAAGTTACTACATTTATATAAGAACAAATGAAGATACATACCTTCCAAGTTGTTTTAAGGATTGCACAAGCACCATACCGGCCGATTCCGAGATGTCGTAGAGCTCGAAGCGGTCGCCGTCGGCTTCAAGGTGTTGACTGTGTTGTGAAAGAGGCTTCAGAATAGAGGAGGCTAATGAGGCTGCTTCCTCGTACATTGAGCAAACAAGGTAGCTGCAGCATGCAAAATAATCACATCACACTAAAACAAACGATTGGAGGAGACAGAATAATCCAATCCAGTACAATACTAGAGAACAACTGACTGACTGACCTCTCGGAAAGCTCAATTTGCTCCCAGATGGCAGGACCGGAGGCGGTGGACTCCATCCCTAAATCGGTTGAAGGAGACGAGCCGTTTGCCTCCTTCTCCATTTTAGATCTCGCAGAAATCAACGCAGTCGCCCGAGAGAGAGATGGAACTTCACAGATTCTGTCGTCAATTTTGGAAGACGAGAATCATTTGGCTAACCCTTTATTCTGTCCACAGTTCTATCCAGGAATACGTCGTCATTCTTTTTTTTACTCACCTACAGCCTTTCGGTCAAATTCTGCCCTTAAATTAAGAAAATCAGACTAAAAAAAAATAAAAAAATAAAGGGTAAGACAACAGTGGTAAGTCACGGTTATCCATCTATTTCGAGGGTCGGAAAGACTCATAGAGATAATTCAGCCTCCTCTAGTCACAAATCTGGCTTCCACACCAGCATCGGGTTTCGAACCTGAGACCTCTAATTTTTAGTTTGAAGAAAGCCTCACAATTCACTCTTTATCACTAGACCACCAGCTCGTGGTTACCTATGACTTATTTACAAGTGAGAGGTTTAGGTTCGATTTTCGCCAAACGTGAATTTGAACCACATTATTGTTATCTCATTGTGAGGTTAAGCTTACCCTCTCTCTTAATATCGTTTGTTCAAAAAAAAAAAGTGTTATCCACATACTCATTTTTACTTCTCACACACTCCTCTCAATTTTCGGCCCTCGGAATAAATTGATTGAAGAAAATTAATGGCCAAAAATAGCCAACGGTGTGTTCAAAGTAAAAATTGATGTGTGAATAACACATTCTGTTAAAATTGACAGCTTTCTACCCTAACAAGAGATGTAAAATTTCATTCCAATGTATTTTGCAGTACGCATCCAATTCTCCATAGCAACTTTTCATATTCCATAGTAATAATAAATAATAATCAAATTATATTATAAAAGAGCGTAAGCGCATTCCAAGAGGCTAGTTAAAACCTGAAACAGATTAAGGTAGAAGAAGTATTATAATTAAAACAGATGAGTTTAAACAAGTATTCTATAATTACACGGGTATGGTGGAGATAATAAGAGTCGACTCTAAAATATATATCATTGCTGAAATGGCAGGAGGACTGAAAAGTCGCACTTTGAAACGCCAATTTTCCCAATCATTCAATGTATCATGTATGGGAGGAAGGCCTGTTTGAGCTGCAGCACTTTGAAGCCAATTCTTCCAAATCAATGCTCTTCATAGGAACCAAGATGGTATGGCTCATGAAAGTGACTCATCCTCTCAAGTCCGAAGTGAGTGCTTTTGTGTTGCAAGTCCCAGTGTTGTCCATGTTCCAACTGCTAAACCAGAAGCAGGTTTCATTATCTCCGAGTACTCTTGCTTCCCGTACGATCCCTTGAGATTATTCAGTTGTGCACTATAATGTGGTAAAAATCAACAACCCATCTGGTTTGAAGTGTTTATGTGACCGGCATCACATAAGGCCTGAGGAAGCATTTGACAAACCAAAAACAAGTTCAGCCTGGTGCAAAGCCATACGACTAGGATTCTAGGAGTCTTTTGGAGTCTCAGACGTAAAGTGAACAAGAAAAAAAAATCGTTACAGAGAAGATTAAAAAGCTCACCCTAGTTGGACTGCTGAAAGGATCATAGGCTGTGTCCATACCCAACTGCTGCACAAGCACATTGCATCAAAACCCAATCCATTCACTGTTACTCACGATACCTCTGTTGAAGGACCATTAAAGCAACTTGTAATAACTGTCTAGCCTTTCTATCCGGAGTGCATCCGGCACATTCCATTTCCTTGTATATCTCCGGGACCTGATCAAGAAACCGCTTGCATATTTAGAAATTTAGAAAAGAAAACAAGCTTCCTACTCTCGAGAGAGAGTTGGAAACTAGAGATTTTAAAGTTACTGAATAATCAAGTGGAGAGAACTAATAAAGAGCCCCTCATAAAACTTTTGTTTTTATCGAAGAAACAAGACAACTTTTCTTATTATTAAGGACATTTTTTGTATCACAATGACAAGAAAACAAAAATGGAGTCACACTCCATGAGGGTTTGAATTAAAAAAATGTCCTTAACAATAAAGAAAGTGTCATTAATAATAACAAAATGTGCCTTTAATGATAAAGAAACTTGTCTAAGAGTTTTTGAATGAATTTTTCTTTTTTTTTTATGGCATTTTGATTAATTTTCCTAAAGAATATAGAGCACCTTATCAAACTTCCTTGCCCTAATAAACGCCTTCATAAGGGTAGTATAAGTAACCACATCAGGGCTAAAACCCTTCACAGACAACAAAAGCTTCACCATTAGAAACTTAGCTTGAAAGTATCACATAAACTGAATTGCTTGAAGAAATTCAAGATATCTGACAGCCCAACTAGCAAACAATATAGGCAGAAACAAGACTTACACTTTCTTTTATATGGTGATAAATGGATAACGCCTCTAAATATCTACCACCAACACCGAATGCATTGATCAGCACATTCAGCATTATGACGTTTGGTTCGATTCCCTCAGCTTCCATGAGCTGAAGCACCTTAACTGTCTGATGTCATAATCCCTGCATTAAAAAGACTACAGACGTTGTAATATGCAAAAGATATGGATATACTTCGAGATATAATGAAATAAAACGAAAACAATGTTGGGAGAATCAGAAAACCTGCTGAGCGTAGGCATTTGCTAAGACACAAAACGTACTGGCTGAAGGAATAAGACCTTCCGCCTTTAGGCCAGATATGCACTCTTGAGCATCCTGAAATTTTCCATACTGCCCATAAAGATCAACCAAAACAGCATAAATTATCCCACTTTTCTTATGCCCTTGGCGCTTCATATTCTCAAAAGTCTTCGGGATCATATCCCACTTCCCCTGCTCCCCTAATCGGCTAATAACAGTGACAAAGATCTTTGGATCAGGATACAACCCCTGTTCCTGCATCTCAGTAAACAACTCAAGAGCCTTGCTTATATTCCCTGCCTTTCAATGCCACCTTATCAACGAATTAAACGTCGTTATATCAGGCTTCACACCTTCTTGTTTCATTTTATCAAACACTTCCAAAGCGTCATCCAGTTCGCCATATTTCCCAAACGTATCAATAATGCTGTTGAAAATCTGTTTATCCAATGCCATCCCCATTTCCCTTATCTCTCCCACAATGTCCATTGCCTTCTTCCACATCCCATTGTCCCTGTAAAGACCAATAACCTTGCTATACACAAACGAGCTCAACCGAAACCCGCTTGCGCTTCATCTCATTTATCATTGACCAAGTATCTTCCAACCTCCCGGCACTGACATAGTAATCAAGAAGAATCTCATACGTCTCTTCATTTTTCTCCACACCCAAATCGCCCATTACTGCCAAAACTCTAGTAGCAAGTTCTAAGAGGCCTTTCTTCAAACACCCTCTGAGCATAACATTGTAAACCCTGATTCGTGGCCTCAACCCAGACCATATCATTTCCTGAAACAATACATCGGCCTCCAAAGTCCTGCCATTGCTTCCAAGACCGTCAATCAAATGAGCGTAAGACACCGAATTGGGTCGAACGCCGAGAGCTTCCATTTCTTCAAGAACAGCCATGGCCTTGTCGATATGCCCTGCCCTGCAGAACCCACTTATCAAATTGTTGTATGATTCGCCGGAAAGTTCCTCTCCAGTGGTTTGAGCAATTGGGTAGCTGGGAACTGAAGTGTTTTCGTCATTGGGTAATGTAAATTTGACTACTTTCCCGGTCTTGATGCGATTCGAGTAGGTGAAAGAAGCGTAGAACTTGAATGTCTCGGGGTGTTTGAGGCAGCTCGGAAAGAAGAGAGAGAGTGGAGTGATTGTGAAGAAGCTGGCTGTGGATGAAAGTGAAGGTGAAGTGCGACACCAAATGGACTGCACCAGCATATCTCTATGCTCTCATGTCGCGGGTGCGGAAGATTTCAAGCTTTGTTTAGCTCACAATTTCCCTTGGTTTAGTGGGCTGACATATCATATATGTGTATTTTTTTTTTTGTTTTATATTTATATATTCATTGACTTTGAACATGGAACAAGTAGGTTTTTTTTATAGTTATAATCCGCTCGAACCCAACTCAATTTCAACCTTTCATTGATTTGGTTGAGTTGGATTGATCATTTGCCCGTCCATGCCCAACTCAACCTAACCTGACTGACCAAACTCAATCTAACCAGATTGTAACCCATATCAATTAATGCTCATACTACTCTCAAGTGTGCCAAGTTCAAAAACCAATGCCCTTTCTAATATGTTTTTAATAAATTATCCTTTATACTTACTTAAGCTTTTAGGGAATAAGAAACATTGATTAGTCAGCCTATATTCGTAGTCTCTAAATCCTAAAGCTTTATAATAGATTGATTTATGAAATTAGAGTTAGCTAGCTTTGGTGCTCCTTGGCTTAATTTTTTTTAAGAATTATTGGAAACTAAGTTGTTACAAGATTAAACTTGAAAAAGTTGAGCAACCCAAGCCCAACCCAAGTAAATTCTAACCCAATTAAACCCGAGCCCAAATGAACACGAATGAAATCTAACCCGAACCCTAACCCTAACCCATGCCCGTATTGTAAAAGTTGAGTTAAAATTGGGTTGACCTTCCAACCCACTTGAATTGCACCCCTAATGCCTAGCACTTCAAAGATAGTCTATCATGTGCCAAAGAGTTGTCTCCTCTTTAACTCCTGAGGTCTTGGTCCTCCCTTCTTCCTTTGGGCCTAGGTCTTCTCTCCTTTCCATGGCCCCTAGTCGGGTCTTTTCTTAGGCCTACATCGTTTGTAGGGGATGGAAAGGACCCAACATGGGCCCAGTTGAACTCATAACAGAACAAAGGGTGGGAAAAGACGAAGCCCAAAACTTCCGGCCCAATACGAAAGACACACGAGTTGAACCCTAGCTGCATACAGTCGTAGTTAAGGCCGCGCGAGTTTAGGCACACGAAAGTATTGCACCATACAACTTTGAATTGGCCATGGTAGGACAAAACCCAACTTTGAAATGTTAAATAGTTTCCACAAGGCACAACAGCCTCAAGAAGCTGGAAAGGTGCTTGACAATTTGGAGCAGTCTTATCACGAATTGGGATGTCAACTTATAACGGCTATGCGTCATGCAGCCACAAGAATAAACAAAATTGGCGTGTTGAAAAGAGGAACATTTTGAGCCTTCGTCACGGACACTCAAAAACTCAAGATCGGCTCTGATTTTGAATTTCAATTTGATTTTAATTCACGCACGTCCTAATATGATAACCACTAATTAGTTACGGGAACAAAATTGAACTATGAATATCATTCAGAATACCATTCAAACTTCAATACATGCATAACTGATGATAACATTGCGGATCACATAGAGAAAGAGAGAGAGAGAGAGAGAGAGAGAGAGAGAGAGAGAGAGAGAGAGAGAGAGAGAGAGAGAGAGAGAGAGAGCAGAAGAACCGAAAAGATTGTAAAGACATGGAAACCTGCGAATGCATTTGTTCATAGCACTATCTACCATCACCTAATATTTTGAGACACCTCACGAAACCCTGAGCCTTGCCGATAACAGTCATCTACGTCTTTTTGCGCATGGGACATTCATCATACCAATGGCCAGATTCCCCCCCACAAAAAGTACAGACCTTCAAAACTGCACGTGCTTGCCAGTCCTCGCCTAAAACACCAGCGTCGTCGTCAGAGTCGTTTTGATGATCTTCGCCACAGCTTGCACAAACTATGTCATAGCCACTGCCAATTTCAGCACCCTCGGGGATCAAAACAAAGTAGGGGCAGTCGCAATCCCAGTGGTTGCCTTCCTTAAGACATACTTCACAAAAATAACGTCCCTCTTTGATTAGGAGTTGATCCCTATTCAGTTCATCAAGGACGGCCTGAACATCTTCTTCTTTCACTGTTTGTTTGTTCACAAGAAAATTAAGCCAATATGAAATTTCAAACAAAAGTGTGATACCGTGCTACATGAGTTAAATCCCACCCCATAAACCAGATGAAATATTGATATCGAAAGAGAGTATCATGCACACGAAAAATTAGTTGAAAATCAAAATCAAAACATACCATCGGAATTCTGGTCATCGTCGTCCGAATTATGGTCGTCCTCCCGTCGTAGCTCCGCCAATTTGCCTGGACTCTGCCCCTCCCCGGACACTGATTCCACAGATTTGCCCCGTCCTAGCGAATACGATTTGGTGCTGGCCATGGTTTCGTCTGGATGGATGGAGAGAGAGGAAGAGAGAGAGAGAGAGACTGCAGGAGTTATGGTTGAAAATTTTAATTTTTAAGGTATTAATCTTTTAACACACATAATTTACTATTTATATAGAGACACGTAGTATACCATATCATGTATTGGTGACTAAAAAATCTCTCGTGGTTTAGAGGAACCCAAGAAAACTAACCCGTTTTGAACCCGCATGAGTAAAATTACAATGCGAGGCCCAAAACGTCCGGCCCAGTACTAAAGACACGCTACTTTAACCCTAACTGCATGCAGCGTAGTTGAGGCTGCGCGAGTGGAGGAAGCAAGGGAGCATTTCATCGCGACGCCGACGCCGATTTCAGGTTATCACTTTCTCTTTCCCTCTCTATTTTTCTCTAGAAATCTTCGATTAATTGTATCCAATTTCATTGCTTTCCTCGTCTCATGTGTCTTTCACCCGCCAAACGAAGATTTAGGTTTTTGAATTTGCAAATGGTTAGATTTGTAGGGTTTTATTGCTTCTGATATGTTGTGATTTTTCTTGATTTTGGTTTTGTATCGGTTTGGTCGCTGAGTTTTTTAATGAACTGGAATAAATATTGTATGTTGGAATCTGTCTCTGCTAGCAAATGTATTGCATTTTCTCAGCTCTATGGTTCGTATTTTTTAGGGTTTTTAGTTATTTGTTATTGATTTAGGAAGAAGATTGTTTTCGTGTTTTTTCATTCGATATTCGGTATTTGTTGTTTGAGTTGTGCAATTGGAGTTCTGAGTGAAGTTAACATAAATGGAATGTGGATTTTGTGCCGTTGGATGTTGTTTCTGAATTATGCGATTCGGTTTCCTTGTAGGTAAGCCATGGTGAAGCACAACAACGTTATCCCGAGCTCTCACTTCAGGAAGCATTGGCAGAACTATGTCAAGACCTGGTTTAACCAACCTGCTAGGAAGACCAGGAGGAGGACCGGTGAGTTACACAAGTCGTGTTTATCACCTCTTTTCTTGTTTTGTAGCTTTACGTGTACTCGTTTGTGTGTGCCGTACTAAACACTGTCGCTCACTTCATCCTGCTTATTTCACAAACGATCATTTGTAATTTGACTGACTTGACTATTTTGAAATATCATCAGCTCGCCAGAAGAAGGCTGTGAAAATCTTCCCTCGTCCAACTACTGGGCCCCTGCGTCCCATTGTTCATGGACAGACTCTCAAGTATAACATGAAAGTGAGAGCTGGTAGAGGTTTTACTCTTGAAGAATTGAAGGTAAGTCGGGGGTCGTTTTTTGTCGTTGATAAAACTTTTTGGAATTAGTGTTATTTACTCATGGATTCCAATTATGGCATGCGAGTTTTATGGAAATCTTTGACATAGTGCTTCATTTCATTCCTCTATTTTGCTTTGGAATTAGTGTTGGAATTCATCCAGCTTTTATTGTACGAGTTTATTGAAGTTGATTACAGGATGAAGTGTTATAAGGATAAATAAAATACAGATTGTTTTTCAGTTTCGAAACATTTGCAGATCGCCAGATTCCATAAAAAAATATAAACATGATCCTAAATCAGTTTTTGTGTTTTATTTTGCGTCTGGTTTAACACATGAGCTTTTATGTGATGGTTTTAACAAGTTGTTTACCTTGTTTGCTTACCAGTCTGCTGGGATTCCAAAGAAACTTGCACCAACCATTGGAATTTCTGTTGATCATCGTAGGAAGAATCGTTCTCTTGAGGGTCTTCAAGCTAATGTTCAGCGTCTGAAGACATACAAGGCCAAATTAGTGGTCTTCCCAAGACGCGCCAAGCATATCAAGGTGATGTTAAGTGGTTGATGTAGAGAAGTTTAAGAATGTTGATTTTCTGTGTGCATGGTATCTTATCTTCGTAAGTACCTTTCTTTTTTGCTACAGGCTGGTGACTCTCCTGCAGAGGAAATTGCCAATGCCACCCAGCTCCAAGGCCCCTACCTTCCAATTGCACGTGAGAAGCCCACAGTTGAGCTTGTGAAGGTTACCGATGAGTTGAAATCATTCAAGGCATATGACAAACTTCGCGTGGAGAGGATGAACACGCGCCATATTGGTGCCAGGCTCAAGAAGGCAGCAGAGGCAGAGAAGGAAGAGAAGAAATAGAGAGCCTGATGCGCACTTGGTGTCGGGTTTCATTTTGGAAGGATTTTTGTTTTAGATTTTCATCTGTTAATTGCGGGATTTGTTTCTTGAACCCATCAATTTTAGAGTTTGTAAACTTAAGTAATTCAAGTTAAAGAGATGCTTCCATTGCTGTTTATTTCTGATACCATATTGGTGTTTTGTTATTTGTGCTTGCATTTGATTTCGAATGATGTGGATTAAAAGCATACGATTTGGATCCAAGTCCCCTCGAATTGTTCATTCACATCAATGTCAAATGGTTCAATCCCAGATCACACCATCTACCAAAACAAGGATCACAAATCGTAATCTGTCTGCAAACTCCCAACTCCATAAGATTGAGCAGCAAAACGCACCGGTAAGTTGGTGCATCTCTTTCAAAAACTACACAAGAAATTTGCTGGTTTCGAAGCTTGGACTCGGATCAAATCCAACGACGAGGTCATACAGTGACAGGAATATATGTTCGTTTGTTGATAAAGGACACATTTTGAGCCTTCGCCACGGGCACTCAAAAACTCAAGACCGGCTCTGATTTTGAATTTCAATTTGATTTTAATTCAAGCATGCCCTAATCTGATAACAATCATTTAGTTACGCGAACAAAATTTAACTAGCCTTTGATGCATAATATCCACCAAACAAGAATCACAAATCACACTCGTACGATTGAGCAGCAAAAGGCACTGGTAAGTTAGTGTTCTCTCTTTCAAAAACTACACAAGAAACTGCAATCAAATCCAACGACGGCTCTGGAGTCTACTACCAGGCGTGTCAAGAACCCCACAAAAAATGTCCACCCCCTCCCGATGGAATGCTTTCACGATATGAACTCAATGCTTCAATGCCTGAAAAAATTTGTTGATAGCATGCCGACATAAGGATATACATAGAAATGAGTTATAAAATTAGTTCATCTCCATCTGCAATAGTTACTACTGCCTAAAAACCTCGCTGAAACTTGGAAAGAAATGAGATATTAAGCATGTCCTAGATCCTGAGACATCGATACTCCGCAAGACTAACTGTAATGAAATAACCTGGATTTGATTAGTTTCAACCACAGAAATGGTTTAACAATGCATGTTCACACACTCTGGCTACGCAAGAACTTCTAGGCAGATTCTACGTTTTCTGTTTCTAACTTACATTTCTATCACATTTGCGTTTCATTGTCAAAACACTCTATACACTGTTACTAACAGATTGGAAGTTCATAATCGAAATCTGCAGAGGAAGAACATGCTTAAAAATTGCATCAATGAAGGAGAGTGTTTAGAAGTTGTACCTGAGAAGCCATAACCCATGTTCTATCCATCCAATCCTGCCGTGGCCTCAAATCGGAGTGCTGAAACATCAGTTCATCATCTGTACCTTTGAAGTAAACTTTGTACCTTCGCCCGGGAAGGACCTTGCGAATCACACCTTCCCACCAGCCATCATTATAGAAAGCATCAACCTCTTCCGTCAGACTGAAACTTTCAGCGGCCACCACTTTTGGAGGACGAGGCCTTATGTGCTTTGAATCGACCTCTTCCGTCAACAACTCCTTGTTATCATCTGTTTTTATTGTCTTGTATCGAATGAAGAACTTGTCCTTTTCCATTACTTTGACAATATTTGCAGCAAACCAAGCGCCTTGAAATCCATCTTCATCAGTGCAAACCTCAACCGTTGTTCCTTCTATCAATTCCTCTTTCATCCGAGTCTCTGGTTCTTTGGCATCTAAGACATCCTGCAGTCCGAGTTTTGACGAGTTTTCACTTAAAAACAAGACGCATGAAATTCACAAAGTAGAGATAAAACAAAAACAAAACACCACAACAACAACAACAAAGTCTTATCCCAGTCAGTGGCGTCAACTATATATGAATTCTAGAACGTCACTGCTCTCGGTTTAACAAGAAAAAAGCGTAAATATGCTTTTCCAATTTGGACATGCATTACTCTGAAGAGCACAATCATTGGAAAAACACACATAAGAACAAAGATTCTGTCTTTAATCCCTAACTGGCAACAGTTAAACAGCACAAATAATCAAAACCAAGAAAACGTAAGAAAAATTGAAAAAAATTACTTACTCCTTGTTGAAGAGGTGGGACCCAGGACCCCTTTACCCACTCTCGGTGAAGCCGCAGCTCCTCTGGCTCGAACTCAAACTTCTCCTTGGCGAACCGGAAGTAAACCCCAAGCGTGTTGTCCACCAAAACATCACTGACCACGACGCCCTCCCACCACCCGCCGCAAAAGAAGGCGTCCACCACGTCGCCCGATTTGAACCGGTAGTCGCTCTCTCGCGGCGGAGGAGGGCGGAGGAGCGCCGCGTCGACCTCTTCCCTCAGCGCCGCCTTGCCGCCCTTGTGGCCGCCGCTGATCTTGCGATCGATCCGGGCCTTCACTCTGTTGTACTCGACTTTGAATTTCGATTTTGTTCTGGACTTGGCGACGATTTTCGCCGGGAATGTGGTGCCGCGCATGTTGTGGATTGGGGAGGTGACCTCCACCTCGTCGCCTACCTCCAAGTGAGCGTCCGCCATGGCCGTCGCCTGCGAAGCTCTCTGTCAAGTAGGTTTCTAAGTCTTGGACTCCTAGGCTCAGAGCCCATCGGCATTCAAACTCATGCCCTTATATATAACATTTAAAGCCGAAAGCCCAATCACAACATTGGCCCAATCCAAGACAGAAATATCTACGACTGATATCATCTTCTTCTTCTTCCCAGCCAAAAACGCGAGCACCAGAGCTCCGTCTCTGCAACCTTTCAAATTCGACGGAAACAAACAATGGAAGAAGAATAACGCTGCAGTCTAAACCAGAGCAGCCATGGCGTTCTCAGGAGTGCTGACCGTCTCCACGTCACCCTTACTGCATTCAAGCTCGATGTCCTCCTCACCTTCCATTTGCAAGGTATGCAGCAAACCAACTTCTCTAATTTCTTGCTCTTTGACACCTACGCCGCCGTCTGCCACCGATTCTACTTCTAGATTTGCCGCGGAGCCACCGTCTGACTCTATTACTACAACTAACGTCAAAACCGGTCAGAAATTTAGCTACAGCAGAGCCTCCCCATCAGTCAGATGGCCCCACTTGAAACTCACAGAAACTTACCCCTCACCGCCGACCCAATTCACCGTTGCTTCTCCTCCGCAGAACCATGTCGTCGGCGATTCCCCTGACGGTGGAGAGGAAGACCAGAATTTCGATTCTGTGGGAGCTTTGGAGGAGACGAATGACGAAACCCAACAAGTGCTGGGGAGGCCGAGCAAAACCAAAGCGAAGAAAATGACGAAACTCGCTCTCAAAAGAGCAAAAGATTGGCGGGAAAGGGTGAAGCTTTTTACTGATAGGATTTTGGGGTTGAAATCCGACGAGTTTGTGGCCAATGTGTTGGATGATAGGAGAGTTCAAATGACTCCAACTGATTTTTGCTTTGTGGTGAAATGGGTAGGCCAGTCGAGCTGGCAGCGCGCATTGGAGGTGTACGAATGGTTGAATTTACGCCATTGGTACTCCCCGAATGCTCGAATGCTTGCCACTATCTTGGCTGTTCTTGGAAAGGCTAACCAAGAAGAATTGGCTGTGGAGATATTTCAAAGGGCTGAACCTGGAATTGGGAATACAGTCCAAGTGTACAATGCAATGATGGGTGTTTATGCTCGAAATGGTCGGTTTAGTAAGGTCCAAGGACTGCTCGATGTAATGCGTGAGAGAGGGTGCGAACCAGACCTTGTGAGTCTCAATACTTTGATCAATGCTCGGCTAAGGTCAGGTGCCATGACACCAAACTTGGGAATCGAACTTTTGAATGAGGTGAGAAGGGCAGGTCTTAGGCCGGATATAATCACTTATAACACTCTTATAAGTGGCTGTTCGCGTGAATCTAATTTAGAGGAGGCGGTGAATGTTTACAATGACATGGAAGCACATAATTGCCAACCTGATCTTTGGACTTATAATGCCATGATTTCAGTGTATGGGAGATGTGGAGAGTCAAGCAAAGCCGAGCAGCTCTTTAAGGAATTGGAGTCGAAAGGGTTTTTCCCAGATGCAGTGACATATAATTCTTTGTTGTATGCTTTTGCAAGAGAACTTGATATAGAGAAAGTAAGGGATATTGGTGAAGATATGGTGAAAATGGGGTTTGGTAAAGATGAGATGACGTACAATACCATCATCCACATGTACGGAAAGCAGGGCCAGCATGATTTAGCATTTCAGGTTTACAGGGACATGAAAATGCTAGGCCGGATTCCTGATGCTGTTACCTACACTGTGTTGATAGATTCACTTGGAAAAGCAAATAAGATAACACAGGCCGCTAATGTGATGTCAGAGATGTTGGACAGTGGAGTGAAACCCACTCTTCGGACTTATAGTGCTTTGATGTGTGCGTATGCCAAGGCTGGTAAACAGGTGGAAGCTCAAGAGACATTTGATTGCATGGTTAGGTCTGGTATTAGACCTGATCATATGGCATACTCCATTATGTTGGATATCTATCTAAAGGTCAATGAGACAAAGAAGGCAATGGCATTGTATCACGAAATGATGCAGGATGGCTTCATGCCAGATAATACTCTCTATGGGGTCATGCTGCGGGTTCTTGGAAAAGAGAATAAATTGGAAGGCATCGAAAAAGTGATCAGAGATATGGAAAACGTTGGTGGTATGAACCCACAAGTTATCTCTTCAATTCTTGTTAAGGGAGAATGCTATGACCAAGCTGCCAGAATGTTGAGATTAGCTATTAGAAGTGGCTATGAACTGGACCGGGAAAATCTTTTATCTATTCTCAGCTCGTATAGTTCATGTGGAAGGCACTCAGAAGCATGTGAATTGCTTGAATTTTTGAGAGAGCACTCTCCCGGTTCCACTCAACTGATAAATGAAGCACTGATTGTCATACAATGCAAGGCTCGTGAATTTGATGCTGCCTTGGTGGAATATAGTAATACCAGGGGATTCCATTCCTTCAGTAGAAGTCCTACCATGTATGAAATTCTTATTCAAGGCTGCCAAGAGAATGAACTCTTTGGTGAAGCTTCTCAGGTTTATTCTGACATGAGATTATATGGCGTCAACCCCTCTCAACATCTTTACCAAATTATGGTGCTCATATATTGTAAGATGGGTTTCCCTGAGACAGCGCATCATTTGATTGATCAGGCAGAGACGAAAGGCATTTTATTTGACAATGTCAACATATATGTTGATGTTATTGAAGTCTATGGGAAATTGAAGCAGTGGCAGAAAGCTGAAAGTTTGGTGGGAAGTCTCAGACAAAGATGTAAATCGGTGGATAGGAAGGTCTGGAATGCCTTGATACAAGCTTATGCTGCAAGTGGTTGCTATGAGCGAGCTAGAGTGATATTTAACACAATGATGAGAGATGGTCCTTCTCCAACAGTAGATTCTGTTAATGGTCTTTTGCAAGCTCTGGTTGTTGATGGGAGATTGGACGAACTCTATGTTCTAATCGAGGAGTTGCAAGATATGGGTTTTAAAATAAGCAAGAGTTCAATTCTCTTGACACTTGAAGCATTTGCTCGAGACGGTAACATATTTGAGGTAAAGAAGATATACCAAGGAATGAAGGCTGCAGGCTATTTTCCCAACATGGATTGTTTCAGGATTATGATCAAGTTATTGTGCAGGGGGAAACGAGTAATGGATGTTGAAGCAATGGTTTCTGAGATGGAAGAGGCAGGATTCAGGCCAGATCTCTCAATATGGAATTCTATGCTTAAGTTATATGCAGGAATTGCGGATTTCAAAAAGACAGTTAAAGTATACCAGAGGATTAAAGATGCTGCACTTCAACCAGATGAGGATACTTATAATACTTTAATCATAATGTACTGCAGAGATCATAGACCAGAGGAAGGTTTGTCATTGATGCATGAAATGAGAAGGCAGGGGCTAGAACCTAAGTTGGACACTTACAAAAGCTTAATTTCAGCATTTGGTAAGCAGAAGTTGTTGGATCAAGCTGAGGAACTATTCGAAGAGTTAAGGTCAAATGGATGTAAATTGGATCGCTCATTTTATCATACCATGATGAAAATGTTTAGAAATTCAGGAGACCATGATAAAGCTGAGATGCTGTTGGCGATGATGAAAGAGGCTGGAATAGAACCCAACTCTGCCACAATGCATTTGCTTATGGTTTCTTATGGCAGCTCTGGACAGCCTCAAGAAGCTGAAAAGGTGCTTGACAATTTGAAAGTAACTGGCTTAGACCTTGATACGTTACCATATAGTTCAGTTATTGGTGCTTATCTGAAGAATGGAGATTATAACACTGGAATTCAAAAGCTCAACGAGATGAAGGAAGGCGGTCTGGCGCCAGATCATAGAATTTGGACTTGTTTTATAAGGGCTGCAAGTTTGTCTCAGCACAAAAGTGAAGCTTTTATTCTCCTAAATGCACTGCGTGATGTTGGATTTGATCTTCCTATCAGGTAATTATTGGTTCTCATGTTGGATAGAGACTGAAGCTCACAAACAGAATTTCTTCTTCTTCCATGCTTTATTGTTTTGGCTGATCCATTTCCAAACAAATCTTTGTCTTGTAGGCTTGTGACCGAAAATCCTGAATCGCTAATTTCAGAAGTAGACTGTTGTCTAGAGAAACTAGAGCCCCTTGAAGACAATGCAGCCTTCAACTTTGTCAACGCATTGGACGGACCTTTTGTGGGCATATGAACTCCGAGCCACTGCTTCATGGGTTTTCCAATTGGCCGTAAAGAGAGGCATCTATAACAATAATGTGTTCAGGTAGGTATTGGTAGGTCGAATTGTGAAGGCTAACTTAACCAACAAACGAATGGGTGTTTTCCTTATTATTCGGTATTATTTCCATCAGTTAGCTTATTCATAGCAATCCTTTAAATGCAGGGTAGCTGACAAAGACTGGGGTGCTGATTTTAGAAAGTTGTCAGCTGGTTCTGCTCTTGTTGGTCTTACATTATGGCTTGATCAGATGCAGGCAACTCTCTTTTTCCCCTGTAGTTTTCTTTGCTATCTACCCTTTTGTATCTCCACTTTCATTTCTGAGTCTTACACAGAGGTCCTTAACAAATGGCAGGATGCATCCTTGGAGGGTTATCCAGAGTCTCCGAAATCAGTTGTCCTGATAACGGGAACATCCGAGTACAACATGGTTTCGCTTAATAGCACATTGAAGGCATGCCTTTGGGAGATGGGTTCGCCTTTTCTGCCTTGCAAAACACGAAGCGGCCTTCTAGTAGCAAAGGCACACTCCCTCAGGATGTGGTTAAAGGACTCCCCGTTTTGCTTGGACCTTGAGTTGAAAGATGCCCCATCTCTCCCCGAATCAAACTCAATGCAGCTCATCGATGGATGCTTCCTAAGGCGCGGTCTCGTTCCTGCGTTTAAGGAGATAACTGAGAAGCTTGGACTAGTGAGACCAAAGAAATTTGCTAGATTGGCTCTGCTATCAGATGAAAAGAGAGAGAAAGTTATCGAAGCTGACATTGAGGGGAGGAAAGAGAAGTTAGAAAAAATGAAGGAAAAGGGGGAACCGAGGAGGGTGAGCAGGATTAAAAGGCTTGGGAAGAGGAAATATGTAAGACCGATGTTGTCAAATACCAAACATATTGTATCAGCAAGAAAAGCCTTCAAATAGATATGTATAGGGAGACCCCATTGGGAAGAAGCTTTGAGGTAAGCATATGAGCTCACATTCCGAAATTATGCAAATATTTTGTCTTTCTTGTTGATCATTTCGTGTTCGACTAATTCACAATTTTTATTCGTGTTTTTTAAGACAATTTTCTTCCTGTGTTTTGCATTATCCGGATGGCTTTTTCAGATATTGATTTTCGCTACGTGGGTGCTTCCATTTGCTGCTCCTCTTCTCATCGGAGCGGTTGCCAACAACCTTGTTATTAAGGTATTACTGGTTGCATATGTTTGTGTTAATGTTAGTGATCTGCTAGTCTGCAGCTAAACCGATTGGGTTTGTATGGAAATTTTAACTTTTTCACACAATCAATCGGATGGCTATTTGAATGGCTAAGTGTGTTGTGCGAAATTTGGAATTTGGACAGGGTGCTGTCCGGCTTGTAAGAGGCAATTTGTTGGTTACAAGAATCGAGTAATCTGTTGTGGAAGCTGTGGAAACACTGTGTGGCAGCCAGATTTTCAAGAGACGGTAGGGGAGGCCCTTCTTCGTCAAAGTCAGAGCCGTAGATTATGATGTTGAAGTTGATGAAAAATGAAGAGAAACCCAAGATGTGGGGGAAAATCGCGTATGGTAGACTTTTAGATTACATCCATAGAGCAATGAGAAAGCATGAGAGTTTTTACTTTAATTTTGATTCAAAGTCTTGTTCTTTGCTTTCGTGTCCGTGTAAATAGTGCCTTCTGTATTAGTTCTTGTAAGAATTGTGCAATCATGCCAATGTATACATCTTTTTCTCTACTGGGAAGACTGAGAACAAAATACATGGCCTTTTTAGTGATCACTGATCAGCAATTTTTGGTGCTTCTGTTTGCCTTAATCTGGAGAGCGGATGGGAGAGGATCCTCTCTTGAGCCGGTTCCACCAGAGCCTCTGGATCCTCCTCCTTCCTCATCTTTCTCTACACTTTATCGGCCCCTGGAGTGGGCGTCGTACTCTCCCGGAGTGGGCGTCGTGGGTTTCCCGGAGCTAGTTATCGGCAACGTCGTAGTAGTCGTCGCCGACTGTGTGGTTTTGAAGTTTTCCGATAACTAGCTCCGGAGAGGCCATGACGCCGACTTCGGCCGACGCCCACTCCGGGGGCCGAAAACCTGCAGAGAAAGAAGAGGAAGGAGGAGGATCCGATGGAACCGGCTCCGGAGAGGATCCTCTTCCAGAGCGGATAAGTTGTCTTGTTATTTCACAAGGCATCTCGCTTTGATTGGAGACTCAAAACAACTCCATTTGTCGCAGTTTCTTTTTATTGTTTCCATTTTCGGCTTATATCGTCATCTGTATTGAAATTCTCAGGTCAGTTTTCGGATTACGCCCTGATCTCTTCTAGCTGAGCTAGCTTCTGGTTGCATTGTTTTAGTTACTGTTTGATTTTTATTTGCTCTATATTTTATCTATGTTCCTAACCTTTGATTCTCTGTCATGTGTCACTACAATCTGCATTGTTTTATAATTACAAGCGATATTCTTCACTAATCTTGTATTCAAGACCTGGATCACTGTAAATTGAAGAAAATTGCCATAGTCCACCACTTCCAATTTTTTTTTTAGAGGAACTTTAACGAAAAACTTCTGATACCTGTTCACTTTAACGAAAAACAACATTTTTACACTAAAAAATCAATCATGGTACCATTCACTTTACCCTTTATTTTGTCTTTATCGTTAAAACTCAAAGTTTTCAAGTCATTTTCATTAGTTTTTTTTTTTTTTTTTTTTAGTTACACTTATCACTACTCAGAAAAAATGAAATAGTAGAAACATGTAAGAACCGAGAGTCTAATCCCCTTGAAGTGACCAAATTTATAGATGGCCAAAACTGGAAAGCAAAAACTATTAACATGAAATGACTGCATCGGCAACAAAATACACCGAAAAAATAGAGCTTTAGATGATCAACGTGACATAGAATGCAATGCAACATCGGCAACATATCACATAGTACACTGCTTCCGTCTGTTGCAACACGCCGGCTCTTCATTCTAAAACAGTAGTTGGACATAGGCACCCGGCTAGAACGATCAAATCTTGCACCATACAACCCTACTGCCAACCTAATTGCAGAGAAATACTTGTGCAACTTCTCCCTAGAGCTTTTATCGTCTTTCATCGAGCAATTTATATCCTAGTTCTTCTGTACCACGCCGATTAGGCCTCTGCCCAAATACGTATAACATTTCTTCCCTTTACAAAATCACAAACGGCATACAAATCCTTCCGAGAGTACCATGAGACATTGAGCAACGGGCATCCTATGAGAATAATATCAGATTCAACAGATACTCTTCAGATTACCGTGGAACCTAATCAGAAGATTCGCTTTCAAGAGCTGGAATTCTGCGGAAGCGTGCAAAATATCGAGAGTACGACACATCCATGTTATTTGACGCCACAGATCTCTTCTGCCTAGCCGAAAACCCCTTACCAGAAAGTGAATCGTACAAGTCACCCAGGTCCATCTCTTTTCTGACCCTACCACTTTCCTGTAGAAAACTGGAAATTTACAACCAAAAACATATCAGGGAATCTACATTAGATATAAAATATAACTAAAAAGCAGGAAACTATATCACATGATCGAAATATTTGCTCATTAAAAGTGAATGCCTATTGCCTGCTGATAGTAAAACAATGAATTTTGACCATACCGTTGGCGAATTATGTTAAAAGCTTCTTTTGTTGCATAAGGTAGCCCTGTCTTTGGATCACGGTACCTAAAGCATCAAATGAACCGAGATGGTAAGATAGGCACCTTAAACATCACTCCTCACATCCTCTATGGGCATTCATAGCTGCTTGTCTAAACAACTACTCAGGAAACCTAAGCACTTACTTGGCAGGTAAACCAGTAACAGCACAGACAGCTTTCTCAGGGTCTGGAAATAAAAAGGAATAAAAATACATGCATCAAAACCTCGGTTGTGATACCTAACTTTAAGAAACCCTGAACGTAACATTCATAAAACTACTACTTACAGGGAACAGGCGCGGTAGAGATTTCTGACTGAAATGACAATCCTCTATTGAATTCCAGATATGAGCGGCCTGAAGGAAATGTAATTTAGATTTCTTTCTAGAAAAATGATATTGCCACAATAACAAAACCTGCATATGCAGACGGTAATTCTTGTTTCCAAACTAACAAATTTGGTCAAAATAGAGTAATGCTGAAAGCTTACCATCTTTTGAGAAATAACGTACTTGTGGACCAGTATAGACAGCCTTATGTACAATTGCTCTTTTCTTAACTTCTTCCTCCCTTGCTAGAACACGCTCCAAATTTCTCAAGTTCATAATTTCTGCAGATTTACAGGTAACAATTCAAGCTTAATTACAACCTCAAATTTCAAATAAACATTAACACGTACCACACAATTCATGTCACATACTAATTAGTAATTATTAATGCTGAGACATAAAGTCCAGACCTGTTTGAGCTGCTTCTAAGAGCATCTCTTCTTGGGTCATCCTCTTCTCCTCGCCTTCCTTTTTTCTCTTAATCGGCTGATGAAAACCAAAAATGATATCCATTACAAACAGTATCATGTGTCCATCAACACAGCGATATCATAAACAATAAAAACCACATCTTCGATCAGAATTTGAAGTTCATTAAAGACCTACTGAAAACTGACCTTCATGGTTGCTTGCAAAGCCGCGCGTATTGCATCCCTCTCAGCTTGACGGACAACCACTGAAGTTCTCGTAGATTTTCTCACAGTTCTCTCTACTTCTGCTTCCTCAGGAGCATCCTGATGTTGTTCGGGATGAGAAGACTTCTCACTTCCATCCTTAGATTTTAGTTCCGATAGAACTTTCTTCTTCTTCTTCTTGCTCGATTGCTTTCCCGGAAATATCAGCCGCTTCTTCGTCCTAACTCTGTTAACTCATCAAACACAATCAAGTCCGAGTATAAGAAATCTAATTGTCATTTGTGCAAACAAAACTCAACCCACCTCTCATCTGCGTCATTGTTTTCCGCTCCTTCGTCGGGGTCTGGCTCCTAACAACAAGTTCAGCAACTCTAAGAAAGATCCAACGAGTACAATACTAACATTTAAAGTGAACAATCCAAAAAAAAAAAAAACCCTCACATCTTCGTCGAAATCACTATCAAACTCGTCAGCAACCTCAGGCTCTGCTTCATAGTTTCCATCATCTTCATCCTACCATTCATAACATAAACTAAAAATACAAAAAAATAACTGAAAAATATATAAAATTAGAACAAATTTAAAATATATTATTTATTTTTTCACCTCTTTGAGAGCCTCCTGATTCCAGAACATCTCATCCTCTTCGATTTCCTCATCGAGTAACTTAGTCATCCTGAAAAATTATAAAGACAAAAAAAAGTTAAATTCTAAAAAAATCGAGTCCAAAATCTCGATACTTGAATCGGTTAATTTAATTACCTCTTCCCTCTGGTGGCGCGTGAGGTCCGATCGAGAAAAACAGCCGGCGGCTCATCCATTGGGACCTCCATGGCAAATCAAGAGAGATTTCGAGGACCAAACTGCAAAAACAGACTTTTGATCAGCTGGACGGACAGTGCTGTGCCCTAGCTCTCCCCCGCCAAAGCCCCCGCCAAAGTTTCAATCTCACGGTTTAAGTTAGGCACGCAAAGAGAAAGAGAGATATATAAATGACACGTCGTGCGTTTTGTGGCTTGTTACGACAAACGACATGTCGTTAACTCCGTAGTTGAAGTGCTTGCTTTATCGGTATCAATCCAGCTGCAGTTCTCCCTCTCTCTCTCATCTCTAATGGCGACAACGCTTCGGTGCCCGCAAGCAGCGGTACCGCTTCCGTGGAGGGCGAGAAGGCCCAACGGCGGAAGAGGCCCCCGCCACTGCCAGGTGCCGAACATCCAGGCTTTCCAGCGTAGCGACATCGGAAGCTTCGCGAAGGACGCGTGGCGGAGCGCCAACGACGGATTCGAGCGGTTCCTTTTCGAGGCGAAGAAGACCGCCGAACGCCTCGACCGCCAGTACGCCCTCTCCCGCCGCTTCGACACAATCGCTCGCTCAGCCGCCGCTCGCGCCAGAGAAATCGATAGGGAACTCGAGATTGGCACGCGCTGGCGCGCTTTCAGCATGGATTTCAGCAGAAATTGGCCTAGGGTTTGTTCTTCTCCCGCTCTTACTCTTTTTCTTTCGGTATACATGTATGCGCATGCCGTTGCGTTTGCTGAATTTTCTGGTTTGGTTGGTGTTTGGCAACCTTGCAGTACAGGAAGCAGCTTTCTGATTCCTTGGAGACCCCGTTGGGAAGAAGCTTTGCGGTAAGCGTATGAGCTGACATTCCGAAATTATGTAAAGATTCTTTCTTGTTGATCATTTCGTGTTCGACTAATTCGCATTTTCGTTTCATGGTTTTGAATAATTTTGAAGACCATTTTCTTCCTGTGGTTTGCATTATCCGGATGGCTTTTTCGGATATTGTTTTTCGCTACGTGGGTGCTTCCATTTGCTGCTCCTCTTCTCATAGGAGCTGCCAACAACCTTGTTATTAAGGTATTAATGGCTTTTTGTTAATGTTAGTGATCTGCTAGTCTGCAACTAAATCGAGTGAGTTGTATGGTAATCTTAACTTTGTAACGCAATCAATCGGGTGGCTATCCGAATGGCTAAATGTGTTTGTTGTGCGAAATTTGGACAGGGCGCTTGTCCGGCTTGTAAGAGGCAATTTGTTGGTTACAAGAACCAAGTAATCCGTTGCGGAAGCTGTGGAAACACCGTGTGGCAGCCAAAATCAGACTTCTCTTCAAGAGACGGTAGAGGAGGCCCTTCATCAAAGTCGGAGCCGGAGATTATTGATGTTGAATTTGAGGAGAAATGAAGAGAAACTCGAGATGCGGGGGATGATCGCGTATGGTAGACTTTTAGATTACATACATAGAGTAATGAGAAAAGCGTAAGAGTTTTTACTTTCCATTTATTTCGATATAAAGTCTTGTTCTTTGCTTTCGTGCGTGTGTAAATTGTGCCTCGTGTGTTTTTGAAGGTCTTGTAAGAACTGTGCATTCATGCCAATGTGTACATCTTGTTCTCTACTAGGAAGGTTGAGAAAACAAAATACATGGCCTTTTTGGTGCTTCTGGTAGCTTTAATCTAGAGAACGGTCAAATTGTCCTGTTATTTTTCAAGATATCTCGCTGTGTATCGGAAACTCAAAGCAACTGCACTCGTTGCAGTTTCTTGTTATTGTGGAGAATGTCTTGTTCGATGGAACGGTCTTCAGAACAATACAAATGACAGTGTGCAAGAAACACTGTCGTTAAGCGATGAGTTTGAATATTAGAAACTGTGGCCTTTACAGGCTTGTTAAACATCAACTATGCATCTGTAAGAGATTAGAAATGCTTGATGTCCAGACCAAGGTTTGGTTTTCATCTTTAAACAAGAGCTTGATATCTCCATTGTTGCTCCTTAGGCAGATCGAAAAGTTGCCGTGACTCGGAGCTTCCTGGTATTCCTCCATCACACGCAAAATCTTATCTGGAAATATCGTAAGGAAACTGTAAATTCCACAGAAAACAAAACAAAAACGAAACGAAAACAGAAGCCTCTAATCTTACACTCCTTTCTTGTTGCTATGAATCCCAGATGCTTATTTTGGATGCTCAGAATGAGCTGTCTGTGCTTCGAGTATACGGACGCCAACCCATATCTTCTGCTTCCTGCTTCCGCAAAGAAGAAATTATCTTCATTTTGTTCTTATAACAGCAACGGGGTGAAAAATGAGTCTGTATTTTCTTACCAGAAGGAGTGAAAATTGAAATCTCGCCTTTTACTTCCACCAGATTTCGGGTTTTTGGAAAGTAGGCATCCGCGGTAGCTCTTGTTTTGAGTGCTGCAGCTCCTCTTAAACCTGGCAAGGGATGATTTCGTCAAGTTAAAAACCTATGTTTTTCATGCAGATTCTGGCGAAGGAAACATTCGATGGGTTGGGAATTACTTGTTGCAGCAGCAGCTGTGAGTGTGATCATGTCGCCGGTTGTCTGGATAGCCAAGCCTGAGTTGACGGCAGAAGAAACATGAGTGGTGTGCGCACCCAACGACTCTGCAGCTTCGGCACATACTGCAGTAACCAGAGCTGCCGCAGAAGCAACAATGTTGCCTATGATGATGGGATTGCCATCGTCACCGACTTCTACTGATTCTATGCCGTTCTTGGCAGCTGCAACGCTGGCAATCGCGGCAGCCAAGCGCGTGACAGAGAGCGCCGCGTGAACGCTAGCTGTGTGAAGCCGGATATCTTCTTTCTTCTTCAGTCTCTGCCGTCTGAGTAAGCTGGTTAAGGATTTGCTTCCCCACCATGATCCCCTGCTGAACATACTGCTGCTTCTCTGAAGTGGAAACTCATTTATAACTTCTTCTATCGCCAGTTTCGGATCTTCTTGTTCCCCTGAGCTAAACTTATCGTCCGGCTGTTCGTCTTGTTTTGCTGAACTCCGGTCGTCATGTGAAGGAGACACGTCCTGCAAATTAAAATGTTCATCATCAATCTTTCGATCTTGAAATCAAAAGAATTGGTATCTGAGTTTATTCATCATCAATCTTTCGATCTTTCCAAGAAAAATGTCCATTAAAATAATGATAAAAAGACAAAAATACCCTCAATTTTTGTAAATATTTTGGCCCATTGTATATTAAATTGAGGGTATTTTTGTCATTGTGGTCCTCATTTAATAGAATTTCACAGAATGACCAAAATGATTGATGGTGGACAAACTCAAGACCTCTGTTATCGATTTCAAATCTGAGGAACTAAAATGAGGAGTTATGTCAATTTCAGGAACCATTTGGGCTAAAAGCATTTTATAAATTATATGAGAATCAAGAGAAGAATGCAGAGGAGAAAATGGAAATGTGAATATCATATTAACAAACAATTTTATGTTAATTCGATAGATTCATTAAAGCGGTAAGGTTTCTCACAGTTGATGTAAACATCTGTTGAAAGTTATAGGCAGACGAACTCCACGAGCGACAGAGAAACTCCATGGCATGAATTGGGCTGTGTGGAATCTCCACGTACATTCCACACCAAATAATTAGCAACAGAAAAAAGATTAATTAAGTTGAAATAAACTCAATTTTTCAACCCCGACCCTTCCAAAACAGAGAGCCTTATTAACTTGGAATCGTCCTTTTCTAATTCTCTTTTCTGGCCAATAAACTCACTGTGTTAGTTGATTGGTATTGCTGGGTTTTAAAGGAGACTGATCTGCCTGGTCCAACTGTCCTATGTACTTCCTCCATGAATGCTACCTGTGCCTGTGCAGTAAAAGACCGTATCACATCATAAACCTAACAAAACAAAATACAATACGTACTATTTTGCGTAAAATCTCATACCTTAAGTTGAGGACCGACAGCCGTTGGGATTAGTAGCGTGTCGTTGAGATCAGTAGCGTGTTGTTGGGATCAGTAGTTTGTTGTTGGGATCAGTAGCTTGTTATCTTTCTCTGAAACCTTAATATAAGGATTTAGAACTGGTTCGCATGACAAAAGTAGTAACCCAAGTAAACAGAACAGAAGAGTTGCTTAAATAGGAAACCTCATCAACCCCATGGAGTGCTAGTTGTGTACAATTTTAGTAGTTTCCGAGGAAGGTAGGGAACTAGGGTGGGTGAAAACTGTGACACTCTTCCCAAATAGAACCCATAGTTTAATTACTAGTATTTTTTCGAGTAGTTCTATTTGGGGATATGGTCACGTGGGAAGCAAGAAAAATGACCAATCGTTTCATCTTCTTCATACTAAAACAGGACTCTGTCACGTGCCATTTTCGTTTTGCCCAATCGTTGTAAGGGCTGCACGTGCACATGTATATGGATGTGTTACAATTTTGATGCACTTGTGGTCCTTCAGGTTCAGGATGTTAATTTGACAATGAGATCATCTAGTATCAATGATTTTAAAGAAACGGGCCACAATTGACTACTAATTTCATTGAAATTGTCGTTTCAATCAAGTCTTCTTACTATCTAAATGGTACGACAACGAGAGTTTTATCATAAAAAAGTTGGCCGTTATTAAAAGTTTTGTGAATTTTTCGATGTAAGATTTTTTGTATTCTTCAACACCTAAGCCATAGAAGACCAGTTTGCGAATTTCAACCAATCATGATGATGAGTTTTTCTCTTTTATTTTGTTCATTTGGTGCAATAAAATGTCGAATTAGGGTATTGTTTATGGTTCCAATGAAATGAAATGAGAGAGAACTTGAATTACTTTCGGATAATTAAATATAAGACCTCAAATGCGAAGACAAATGGACTAAGGCTACAAATGTCTTGCTTTCAGTACCCTTTCCAAATATGAGCTTCTCTCTTCGTTGTAGTCTACCTCTTGTGTGAAAGCATTTTGCTTTGGCTTCTTGGAGATCATTGCAACCACCAAGATATAGTCGTAATGGCATAATATGTCCAACAAATGTTTGCTACATATTTATTTTAGGGCATCGTTATGCTGAGTAAATCAAACAAAAACAACGGTCATAATTAAACTGAAAGATTTGAGAATCTAAAAAAAAATGTGTTAAATCAATTCTCATTCCAATAGAGGATTAATACGTCTAGACGGCACATCCGTTCTTATACGGGTATATGAAAACGGCTTCAAACGACACAGTATTTGTTAACCATGCAACTTGGGGCCGGGCTACTCAGCGTGCTACGCCGCGGACACAGTTAAACATGAGTTAATGCTAGAGAGACTAACAATTTAAATCATATTTTGTTAACCATAAGTTTACTTATATTCAAAATAAGTGAATTGGAACATAAATTTGAAAATTTTAACTTCCAATAACAATTTAGAGATTCCACACCAATACATGTACTTTCTGTAGTAAACTTGCTTCCTGCCACATACCGGAAAACAAAATTCGGCGATTTTGATCCTAACCAAGTGAATGGAAGAGTTTGGGGGGGGGGGGCGGTACTGATCCTGAGATTGCGCAACAAAAATACGGTTGCACAAGGCAAAAACCACGCAATTACTTTAAACCTATACAAGAACCATAACCGGCGTTTCTACAATAACAGAACATGTTCATACGGCCTCCATCTATTTCTTGTATTCTGCTGCAGAAAAGCTTCGTAAGCCCGCAGATGTCCACTAATGAGAGCGATATAATCTCCTTTTTTTCATTCATTGTAGACTACAGCAAGATAGGCAGGTCATTCATTTCGGATAGAAACATACTTGTCACCGAGCGCTTGAGATTTTAAAATTTCATTCATAAGGTTCTTGAACTTAAGGCTGCAATCTCCACCGCTGCAGGATAACAACATATAACAAAGTATTAGAAGGTTCATTCAATGACAAAACAAACGCCATGCACACAGAGCAAGGAAAGCAAAATACTGTACGGAAAGGAGAAGGAGAAGAAACATGAATTTCTTGCAGAATGTACAGCAGGACTAGGATATAAAGCAGAGGCAAAACCTTATACGATGCAAGGATGCAATAGCTCTCAGAGCGCTGCGAATCATGTCTTCATTGCGGTCTACTTCTTGCTTGACAGCATCTTGCTTTGGCTTAAAGTTGATAGTTTTTTGGAGAGGATCCACCAACGAGTCCAGCACTGAAGGATAGAAAATTTTAGATTGCAAATTAACGGCGTAACTTCTGAATCTTAGGAAAGAAAAATCAGTAAATTAACTGACCTGCCAGTACAGCAGATGGACACTTGTCCGCAAGCTTTGAGAGAATAAGATGGCAAGGCATCTTAACATCATAATGATCTGGAAAAGTGAATCCAATTCAGTTTACAAGGTAATAAATTTAATAAGCACCACATGCTAACCATCCATCTTCAAATATGCATGAACAAAAACGAAACTCACCATCCAGACCAGATCTAAGATAAGGAACAATAAAAGACGAAGGGTTCACTTGATCAAGACAACTATCCAGCAATGTGTCCACGCATTCAAATGCAGCCTTCCTTAACTCAAGTCCATCATCTACAATGTGCTTAAAAGGGCCGAGATCAACTGTCCTGATCAATTCTTTCTGCATCCAGGATTTTCAAGCTATATAAGAGGTCAACCCATGGCTAACACACAAGGTAAAACAAATGAACGAATGATAGATGGCGGTGTTACATATAACATGGAGCATCCAAGATCAATTGATACAAATTAAGTGACAGCTGATAAAATGTAACTCGGACTTCTACGCAAGACAGATAATAATGCTATAAATGTAGTAATACCATGAATGTCCTATATTCTGCAAAGGCAGTCTAGCAACCACATAACAGGGGGATAAGTTCAGAACACTCAACCAACCTTGATGACAGTTTGATCATAAAGAAGCGGCAACAACTCTGGCAGGAGCCCCTTGATCAGATTTGGCTTATTGTGGGCAAATGTACTTAAAACCAACACAGCCGCACGCCTCACATGCTGCATTAGACCATACCAAATCAGTCACCAAAAAATCTAAAAGTCCAAACCAACCGAGAACATAACAGCTAACACAGTATTGAAAAACTGAAAGATGGTTTAAAACCCAAAGCACTTTATTTAGTTTATCAAGCATCAGAAATCTAAGACTAACCCGGTCATGATCCTTAATAAGCATCAGGAATGATGCAATTTCAGGATACAATATCTCATCTATCCTCTCCGGCCTCTCAACTATCGAATATTTAACTGCAATGACAACAGTAGCTCTTGTGAAAGCAGCTGGACTGGTTGTTCGTACCTATAGAAACTTAGGATTAGAAAACACAGATATGAAAGTGCAACCCATCAAATATTTTAATAACAAAGCTTAGGCAGAAGGCACAGGGTCATTTGATAAAATACCTTCAGTGCAGGAACAAGTTTTGCGGGTTCGATAAGTGCTATTTTACCAAGACACTCAGCTACAACGTTGCGAACACCCTCTTCCTCACTTTCACAGTAATTAAAAAGTAAATTAAGTATCTTCTCAACACTGGAATCTGGAAACTCTGCTTTATCTACAGATTGCCTTACTATGACCTGCAAAATGGATGAATACAAACTTAAATACGACAAAACAGACAATACAGGTAACAAAATCAGGCTCTTAAAGTTCATAAGAATGCACCTCCTTCAGAGAATGAAGCAAGAGGTACTGTTTCTTCTGCTGATTGTCAATCTGGTCCAATATAAAAGGCAAATACTTGAGTAGGTTACCAACAGCAATATTGCCAAGAGCATAGGAGGCCGCAGATTTAATCTCTTCGAAAGGAGATTGAAAGGACTCAATGACAATATTCTCTATATGGTCGTGGGAGCCTAGATCTTTCCGCCTCCCAATCTCCCCGAGACACAGCAAAGCAAGGTGCTGCTTAGCCTATATCATAATAGAAAGAAAGCAATTATACTGGGTTCAAAAATAGTTTATAGCAATAAATAATACTAATAAATCCACTAAATCCCATCATTCTACCCCAAACCACCTCAATATTTATAAGAATCTCTACAATCAATCACCAAACCATCGCCACCTTTAAAGATGACTGAATATCAAAAATCTATTAGACTACCCCAACTTTACAATGACAATTTGCTTACACCACCAAATCACTGTCATCAGTGAGTATAACCATAATTGAGTTGATTTCATCTTTTTTTCGAACAGGACGACTTACTGAATTTGTAGTGCTGTCATCTTTGAGAATTTCAGTGAGCATTTTCACGGTAGATGAACATTGCTGGTCACCAGCAGCAAGGCAAAGGACGGCCACACATTGAGCTATTGAATACAAAGCTTGCTTTGCAACCCCACCCAACTTAGGAGATGGTTTAGCACTCAAAAGAAGAGAGTCTAGCAAGGCATCAAAACTTGTATTTGCAGAATACACCAAGGAAGCAAAAAAGTTTTGCAAAGCCTGCATTATTCAACAAAGTATGTTCTCAAACATGTGCAATGTTTCAATATCATAACAAAACACCCGCTAGATAGAATTTTTTTACCAAAAGGGCTTGCCCCTGCAGCAATGAGCTTCTAATTAACGTTAGTGCTTGCGGAAGAACTTTGCTTCTAACAGCCAAACCAACAACTGGGCTTGACCTGTCCGCCATCAAGGTGCAGCAGAGTTCCAGGGCAAGGGCAGTCATATGCAAGTCTGAATCACTGTAAAGGGGTATTGAAAGGAAATTAGGGTTCAGAAACTAAAGCACCCAGCTACTGATCAGACTAATATGGAAAGAACAAAAAGAAAAAAAATGGTGAAGCAGCAACAGAACCTTATCAGTGTAGCAAGCTCTACAATAATAACTTCATAAGCTGCTGAACCAATTTTGTCGCCGTAAGCAACAATTAGGGAATTCAAGGTCCCCAATGTTGCCTGTCTTAAAGGCCGATTAGCCTGATTTCCACAAAGGCAAAGAATGTTAGAAAAAATTCCATACATGTTTGAGGGGTTCTAAAACAAATGTAAGAAAAAATATTTGTACAAAGTATCAATTCAACATCAAATTAAGTAAATAAACGCACCTTCCTTAGGAATGCTGTCAACTCCGCAATCACTTGCTCCAACACACAGGACAGATCTATTTTCAGCGAAGAAGCAGCAATGACGGCAAATGCCTGGAAGCAAAGCACTTAAGACCTTAAAAACTAAACACATAAACATTGAAATAGAGAGTCCCGTGTGTATGCCTCGAGAAAAGAAAGCCCAAAAAAAATGAACATGCGCAGAATTACCTTCACAGCTGTAAGTCGAGTAATCTCGTTTCCCATTCGATCAACAAGCACGGGAAGGCATACAGGTAACTCAACATCAAGGTTATCCCCAAATGTTGACACAACTAGACCCATGCAAGATATAGCACATTCCTTGACCTCCTGAATAAGAATAGACATGAGCAACAATACAGACATAACCATTTAAGACAAATTATTCGTAAAGTACAATCTAAGAGGAATTTTACTGACCTGATCTTGATCTTGGTTTGTCAAGCGTGACATTATGGCATTATATATTGGATGAACATAAGGTTTGAAGTCAAAACCAATTCCCTACATGAAAAAAGCCAAATAATTTAAGCAAAGTGGTTTGAAAATGCATCAAGCCTAAAGTGCCTAAGGGTGCCAACTAATTCACCTCAATATTTGGGCGAACCACACGGACAAGTTCCCCACACACTCTTAATGCCTCAGCTGTGACTTTGTAATAACGCTCCCCCACAGCAGATAAAACAGGACTAGAAAGAGCCTGCAATAATATCAGTTTATAAATTATACTCTCACCATACCTACACAAAATGCACCTTGTGGTCTATTTCTCACTATCAAGATGTATTAACGGCAATATATTTCAATAAAAAAAAAAAAAAAAAATGTATCATATCAGCATATTCATAGCATAGCATAAACATAAGAATTACTGTACGTACCTTGATGTAAGGATGGAAAACAGAAGGATAATGCGATGCCAAGACCAATCTTGTAAATATAAGAGCTTCAATCTTCAAATTGGAGGTCGAGGACTTATCCTAGAAAGAAAATTAAAGAGAACAAATATCAGCATTAGAGAAACTTATATTAAACTAATAGGGAATAAACTTCCAGTTTGAGAGAATAGTACTTACATTTAATGCCTTTTCAATTCCGGGAATGAGTGAGCCAATGTGATCTGCCAGGCAATCTGGCAAGACCACCACAAGTTCTTTCAAAACGGAAAACGCGCCAACCTGCAAATAGATAAATGTTATATGGTTCATAATATGTCCATAATGAACCCATCTGATAGTGTTGGGTTTTTTCCAGCCCATGATAAGATCCTATTATGGTATACCTTCCTCATGGTCTGGAGGGGGAGATTGTTGGGTTTTTTCCAGCCCATGATAAGTTGTCCTAAGTCTATTGGGAATTAATAGTCTTAGAGGATTAAATTGTTTTCCCAATTGGAGTTAGTTTCTCAATTGGAGTAGGATTTATAACTAGATTCCAATTAGGATTAGTATTCCTTATTGAAGAAGACCTTTATTATGTCTATATAAAGGGGCTATTGTACTAGTTTTGAAGTGGGAGCAAAACAATAAATTGTATACCACTCAAGGGATTAGAGTGAGAGAATATTGTAAAGTGTGTGCGAGAGAAAAGAAAAGAGATAGTGTATTCCTTGTTCTTGTTCTTTCAGGTTTTTCGTCAAGTCCTAGTTCTAGAGATTTGGCAAGATTATTGGTTGTACTCATTATTGATATAGTGAAAGATTGTTGTTGCTGTCCCGTGGACGTAGGCACATATTGCCGAACCACGTAAATTCTTGGTGTTATTTATCTTGGTTATTTGTTTTTCGATTTCCAGAGTTTGTTCTTGTTTTTCCCATTCTTAAACGTGATATTCTCAACAGATAGGGGCATCAGATATTCCAACCTTTGTCTTGATAGATTTCTCACGTAGCTGCCTATTTATAGATCTGATGATCTTTGGCACTTCTTGCTTCAGTAGCCATCTTGGACTGCAAAATATGCCAATAATTTAGCCAAAATCACATCATGTATTCTTGATAACGAGAAAAACCATGCAACTCAAGCAATGGGGAAAAAGAAATAGAAATCCCAAGGAGTTGCTGACAGAGCAATCTCTCTAAAGTTGTGGAAGATGATCATAGAGTAAAAGAAAGCAGTATTGAGAACTATACACTAAACATTTATAATAATCAATTCCCTAGTTAAGAATCTAAAATTTCTAAAACCATACTCATCCAAGAAAATGCGAGATAGGAGGTAAGAACGAAAACAAACTGCGTGTGATTTGACAATAGGATAACGCACAAGTATACAACTACGTTACCTCTGTTCATTTATGTCATTTTGTCCCTTTGTAACATTTCCAGTTTGCTGCAACAGTTCAGTGAATGTATTGAAAATGTCCATCTGCAGAGAAATATTATCAGATAATCAACCCCATGAAGCTCAATGGAAAACTAACAGACGTTCATTCTGGCTTACCTTGACATTTTCCTCCCTCTCTTTAAATCTGTCAATTAATTTCGGACAAGCCTGCAGAAAAGCAGAAACCCACATATTAATAGTATCATAGAAAAGAAAAAAAAACAAAAAACAAAATTACGGAAGCAACAACTTTTGTGTGGAAAAAAAAAACATAATTGAAGAGCTATTTCAAAGCTACCTCCCCATACAGCTTTGATAGCATCTCAGGACGTGATACAATTAATGCCGATAAGCATTTAGCTGCTGCTCTTCGAACTTTCCAGCTGACATCTTCATCATCTGTATATTCTGTCGCACTCCCACTATAACATAATAAAGAAGACAGAATAAGTAGAAATTTTATTGAATACCTCTGGGTCTGTGACTATGAATCAATTATAACATCAAACATAATGAACACATACTCATCTTCCTCCTCCTCATGAGTTTCATCATCAGTATCTTCTTCCATGTTATCAGTGAAGTTCGGGTCATAACTTAGATATTCCAAGTTAAGATGAAGAATTTCATCACAATACGGAGAAATGTCCCTGGGGCACCTAAGCAGAAAACTCTCTAATGCCTGCAGTCAAAAGCATATATGAGCATAAACCAAATTTATAAATATAGGTATAAATAAAATCGGTTTATACATAACACACCTTTTATATAGTCCTGGAAATAAAAAGAAAAATCTCAAAACAATACAGAACAAACATACAGTACCTGCAAGCTGTATTCACGAAGCTCCTCGTCATTCTCTGATGCGCTTGTGCAGTAATTAATTAACACTGGGACAGTGTCAGCAAGATGGGGTCCAAAACGATATCCAACAGCACGACTGCACACAGTGATATAAACTAGTTACCAAAAGCAAGTTACTCTATGACTAAAATCAGATACTTGTATATCCATGGTTATAGTCATCAACCCCACTTCTTTTGGCCATACATTACTCCCCACTTGAAAGTGAATAACATCAGCCTTTATAACCTCAGCTATAAATGGGGAAATGGAACCAAAGGCATTTCATTAAAACCCACAAAGCTCACCTTAAAGCACCAATCATCTGAATATTTGTTCGAGTCAATTCTGATTTTGTGCCTTTATTTCTCAATTTCTGGACAACTTCAGTGGTTGCCTTTGCTAACAGATCATCTGACAAGCTCGATGCAAGGGACGCTGAAGGCAAAACAATTTGTACAGTTTAATCTACTATTTCATTATAGACTTGCCAACACCAACTTCCACAAGAATGAACAGGTTTCTCAATACATGGTATTGTGTACATGTTTCTTTGGAAAGATGATTAATTAAAATCTAGGACAACTTTTAGATTTCAGAAATAAATAATAAGAACCCAAAAAAGTATAAACAGACTAGTTGTGTTCAGATCTTCAAAACAACTTGTACTTGTTTCAGGCAAAGCAAAATAACATTGATGTGATCAACCACATGACCCTCTTGAACTAGTATTATGGGCTCAGTGAGTGCAAAAGAACCAGTGAATCTTACCAATGCATGACACAGTTTTCTTCCTCACGCTGGCTTGATTGTAGCTCAACTGAGACAAGAGAGCACTTAATAGCAGCTCATGATCAGTTGCCATTAAATTGCCAAACTTATGAAGAACGTCACATAAGTTATCAAGACATTCACATTTTATCTCATGGTTCATTCCCTGGGATTACAGCACAATAAATCAGAAATAAACACCAAAAGTTGGCATCTAGGAATAGTAAAAGCAAAAATGGAATAACAGATGACAACAGAGTAATCCGTTTTTTTATTGAATTAATCACTAGTTTATGAGCCTTTATTCAAACGAGATCACATATCAATTAACTAAGGGATACAAATCGCTCATTTCCTTTCCCTTTCAGGTATTACCCCAATTTTCATTCTGTTATTCCAGTTCACATACAGCCTGCAGAACCAATTGCCCTTCTACTAACAAAGTTGCTAAAAACAAAATAAAAATACCAAGATAAACACACATCAATTCTTTGTCATTGTAAAATTGCAAAGTTATAAAACCTTTTCATTGTTTAGACAGCCTTCACACTTTCCAAAGTGTGGCTACTTACAAATTTCAAACATCACTACGGTCACCATGGATGTGAATTTATTGAATGCATGTGCAAATCATCAATCTCGTTAGTTACTTCATCTCCAAGTTAGTAGACAGAACTTAACTTATTAAATAATAGAAAGAGTATGTACCCAAAAGGGAAAAAATATCTATGATAAAGTGAAAAGGATAAGATCTATTAACTCACTGGATCAGTAATTCCTTTAACCAACTGTGGCAAAATAGATAGAAGAATAGACTGGGCAAGAGACTGAGTAGAAATTTCAGCAATAATAGTCTTCAAAGCTATGCTTGCAATATCACGATGATCCTTGTCCTTTAGCAATTTCTCACAAAGCTTATTTGTCATCTCCACAACTCGTGGCTCGCTGACCTTCTTAACTAATGGAACGAGACTGCAGTATTACATAAAAATAACAGACAAAGAATCAAATTAAATGTTGCATAAATCTTCAACTGCAGCATTTCTGTATCATAAAATTTTATTCCAAATATTCTACTCATCCAAACAGTATACACCAAAACAAAATAAGGTGCCAATGAAAGGTTATGACTAGTTTTTTTTTTTATGCTTAGTAGGACACTTCAATTTGGAGATGTGAGTTACATAATTGAGGACATGATACTTGAAAGCATCCATGGCTGAAACTTCTGCAGAGACTTCCATAACATTCTATTAATCAACCCTACAAACTGTGACAATATATCTAAAACTTATGCAAAGGTTACTTTACTAGCAAAGAACTAAGAAAGCTTTATAAGTTTGTAAAATTCTTTATTACAATCCACCAATAACAGTTATATAATCATTTGCAAACACTAGTCAGAACCGCAATGACAACAGTGAACAGTTAATTGAATTAAAGCATGGTGTAACCAACAGATAAGAGGAAAATCAACTCTGTTTGTGTAATAGGTAAAATCATAAAAAAAATTCCATACCATTTCACGGCCAATCCAGATACATCACCAGCAACATCATCAAGTTGCTGTATAATAATACTTGTCAACTTTATCTCCAGATCAGAATCAGCTTTAAAACTATCTTTGTTTAATTCGTTCAGTAAATCAGAAGTAGCCATATATCTGAAATCCTTATCCTTGCCCGTCATCTGCAAAACAAACTCAAACAAATCAAAACACATCACACGTACTGCTAGCTGAAACAACGGCTGAGAATGCATCTTCCTTTCACCAACAAACATGCTCCCAGAAACAAATCTGTGTATATCATGGAAACACAAGCTTCAAAGGAACATACCTTCTCCAGTATACCGGTCATTGCTAAGTTCGCCATTTTGGCGATGCTATATGAAGGGGTGCTGTGCGCAGCGAATTTGAAAAAGTCTCACTGCTTGCTTATATCCAAATCTAACAAGAAACAAAAATGAAAATCCAAGATTATATAATAAAAAATTACAAAAAACAGTACACATTATATATACACACCACAAGAGAAATTAAACAAATACGTCGTGCAACCCAAAAGAAAAAGAAACCCTAGCTGCCAAAGTAATCAGTAACAGAAACAACTCAATCCATGATAAACACTAACCCTAGCGACATTGCCAAACTAAAAGCTACCCCGTTTAACAAAACTATGAACAATCCATAACATATCGGTTCATCAAACGATCCAACGCTTCTCAAATATTCTATCACAAACAAATAGCGAAACAAAGAAGAAGGAAACAAAAACGAGAAGAATAAATTGAACATAGAACGGGGAAATTGAAACGAGTTGAATCGCATGGGAAGAAAACAGAAGACGAAAGAGAAGCTCACCGGCGGTTTGCAGCGGCCGGAGACGACGAGCTCAGTGAGTCAGTGAGGTGGGTATATTGTTGTAGGGCATGGTGGAGGAGAGTTTGTGTGGAAGGGTAGGGGCTTTTATATACGTGTACAATGCACTCGACCCCAGATCCGCAATATCATCCCTCCTCCACCTGCAATAATTTGGTATCCAAACCACGCCTTATTTTTTAATCCAATTATTTAGGCATAGTTCTTGGATTCAATTTTTTGTTTTAAAAAATGATCAATTTAGCTAAATTATTTAATATTTATTAGTTTCAAAAACAAAAAATTATATTAAAGGGGTGTATTCAATTGGGAATTTGAGAGATTTTAATGAATTTTTACGGAGTTTAACTGATTTGTAGAGATTTTATATAAAATTTTGATTCAATTCCCTCGAAATCTGAGAAGATGTGAGATTTGTGGATGTTTAAAACACACTACAAAATCTCTCCAATTCCTTTTAATTCCTCAACTTTTTCAAATTCTCTAAATTCTAATTCTAATTGAATACACCTTGAATGTTATAAACTTCTTTAAAATTCTAATTGAATACACCAGGATTTCTAAGGATTTTAATAAACTATCTTCAAATTATGATTGAATACACATTGAATTTCAGAAAATCACTTACACTATGTTTGGATGAGGGAAATAAACTTGGAATTTGGATTAAAGTCGGAATTTATAAATTGATATGCACCAATTCCCTTGTTTGGCTTCATAAATTTAGAAATTTAGAATTTCCGCGTGGAAAAAAATTTGGAATTTGGGACCTCCAATTCCCAAGTTTAAATTCTATGTAAATAAGTGTCATTTTCCAATTTCTATGATTGAGAGTTTAAAAATAACAAATTTCGTATTCAATTCCATTATTCTTTTAGGTTAACCAAACAAGAAAAATCACAAATTATAGGAAATAAAATCTCAACATTTAATTTCCATCATTTTAAAATTCCTTAGTAATCTTAAATTTCTTCATCCAAACATAATGTTAGAATCGTGATTGAATACCCCTATATTCAGTAAAAGAATTAAATTCCCCCAAAATCCCAATTGAATACACCCCCTAAAATGAGATACCAATCAACTCCTTAGACCAACTCTTATTGTTGGGTTAAAACTCAAAATTTAGGTTTTAGCTCAAACTTCTCCAATCATTTGGCTCAAAGAATATTTTGGTTAAAACTTAATTGTACCAAATTTATTTCTAAGCTCTGGTTTGGTATTAAGATGATTCTGAAAAAAATGGTTATAAAAAAAAACTGGGAGCTTTTTTATGTTTGGTAAACATTCAGCTTCAGTTTTTTTTCAAAGTTTTGGGTGAAAAAAAGCCAAAAACACAAAGCTGCAAAACCTAGCTTTTTTTCACATCTGTTTTACATACAAATTTATTAAACACTATAATATTACTTTTTTTTTCAAAAGCACTTTTACAAAAAAGTTTACCAAACACTCTGTTGCTTTATTTCACAGCTGCTTATTCTCACAGCACAGTAGAAGCAGTTTTTTTTCAAAGCACATCAATACCAAACCATATGAGCCAAGGTGTTGGACCTGGTTGTTAACGTTGTTGTGAAAAAACCAACAACTATTTTTTTATATGATGGTCCACGTGTTTGTATAGTTAGTTAAACCAACTTTCTATATTCCTTTTTAAAAAAAATATATTAAATCCAATGATTGAGACGATTAAATCTAGCGGTAAAAAAAATTCTAACAATCCAAAATTGGAAATAATTTAAAAAATTATTTTAATCAAAATTCATTAAAAAACTCTATAAATTCCAATGTATTTGTTCAAACTAGGGGTGGGCACATGCCGGGTCCAATTTTGAAGGGACCGGACGGACCCGGGTTGTCACATCCCGGCCCAGGCCGCCACCATATCCCCGGCCCGCTCCACCACCGTAGCACGATATTATCCGTTTTGGGCCCCGACTACGCCCTCACGGTTTTGTTTATGAGAACTCACATGAGAACTTCCCAGTGGGTCACCATCATGTCTCGCGCGCTACTCGCTTAACTTCGGAGTTCCCATGGAACCCGAAGCCAGTGAGCTCTCAAAAGGCCTCGTGCTAGGTAGGGATGAGAATATACATATAATGATCACCCCCTGGGCGATGTGATCTAACAATCCACCCCCCTTAGGGGCCCGACATCCTCGTCAGCACACTTCCGGCCAGGGATTGGCTCTGATACCAAATTGTCACATCCCGGCCCAGGCCGCCACCACATCCCGGGCCCGCTCCACCACCGTAGCACGATATTGTCCGCTTTGGGGCCCGACTACACCTTCACGGTTTTGTTTATGGGAACTCACACGAGAACTTCCCAGTGGGTCACCCATCATGGGAGTGCTCTCGCGCGCTACTCGCTTAACTTCGGAGTTCCCATGGAACTCGAAGCCAGTGAGCTCCCAAAAGGCCTCGTGCTAGGTAGGGATAGGAATATACATATAAGGATCACTCCCCTGGGCGATGTGGGATCTCACACGGGTGCAAAGGAGACTGGCTGGGTCTTAGATAGTAGGTTCTAATATAGGAACCGGACCTAATCCGGGCGGAGTCCAATGTATTTGTTCAAACACCACACAAAATCAACTATTGTCAAGCAATTATTCCTTTTTTCTTTCTACCCATCTATGTATTTCTGTTTAAGAATCAGATAGGTTGTGGGGTTTTATATGTTCTTTCATATGGTGCATATGTGTAAGAATCAGGTAGGTTTAATGATATTTCATTATTTAAATATTTTTATGTTAAAATGTAAAAAAAAAATTAGGATAATCTACATAAATTTTTTTCTTTCTAAAAAATTACCAAAAAGCTAGGTTTAAAATCAATTTTTAAAAATTTCGGGCTAAAATTTTAAGTAAAACTATTGAATGAGAAAAGTTGTTACTAATCTAAAAAAATTGAGTGAATTGTAGCAATGGTTCCTTAATTTTAATCAAATTGGAGCAATGATCCCTCAACTAAAAATACATTGTCATTGGTCCCTCAACTCATCAAAACGTGCAACTATGATTTTTCTTCGTCAACTATGTCAAAATAAGTTATGTTGGAAGGGCCATTACTACAATTAGGTTAAAGTTGAGGGACCATTGCTTTAATTGAGTTAAAGTTGAGGAACCATTTCTCCAGTTGAATTAAAGTTGAAGGATCATTAATACAATTTATTTTCCATATGTGACCCTTGATTTAGCCTCACATCGTGACTCATTTTGATGTAAATTCTAACAGAGTTGACAACAAAGATCATAGCTGCACGTTTTGATGAGTTGATGGACTAATGGTAATTGATTTTTAATTGAGTGACCATTGCTCCATTTAGGTTAAAGTTGAGGGACCAATTGAGTTACATAGAACTCGGTGAATATGTAAAGGCTTGTTTGGAAGTGCTTTTAAGATGACTGAAAGCGTTTTTGTTAAAAATGTTTTTGAAATCAATCATATTTTAGTGAATCCTGGAAAAACACTTGAATTATTTCATGCAAGAAGCAATATTTCTTAAAAAAAAAAAATCTTAAAGTGCTTTTAAAAACCAAAATTAATTTTACTAAAAACACTTTCAATAATTTTAAAAACATTTTTAATTAAGGGGGTTATTCAATTAAGAATTTGTGAGATTTTAATGGATTTATAAATCCATGGATTTTTATAGAGTTTAACTGATTTATAGAAATTCCATGTAAAATTTTGATTCAATTCCCTCGAAATCTCATGAAAATATGTGAGATTTGTGGATGCTTTAAATACACTACAAAATCTCTCTAATTTCCTCTAATTGCTCAACTATTCAAAATTCTTTAAATTCAAATTCTAATTGAATACACCTGAAATGTTATAAACTTCTTTAAAATTATAATTGAATACACCCGAATTTCTAAGGATTTTAATAAACTATCTTAAAATTCTGATTGAATACACATTGAATTTCAGAAAATCACTTAAAATCTTAATTGAATACCCCTAAATTCATTAAAAGAATTAAAAACCCTTAAAATTCCAATTGAATACATCCCCTAAGACCATCTCCAATGATTGGGCTAAAAGCCAAACATTTTAGCCCGAAAAATTTAGCTTTTAGCCCAGAAACAGTTTTTCTACTCCAACCCATTCTACCCTAAAATTTTAGCCCGGGATTATTAAAGAATAAACTTAGGCTATTTTTTTTCTTAAATAATTAAAAAATAAAAAATAAATATGTAGACTATCGTAAATTAATTTTATGAACATTTTAATCTAAAAAAATTTAAATTCCGATAAGTATTTTCACTCGGTTCGGTGGAGCCCACACCGATTTCTGGGCTAAATTCTGGGGGGAATCTGGCTTTAGTTTAGCATTTAGCCCAAATTTTTCTCTTGCATTGGAGTGAGTTTGGGGGGAAATTTAGGAGGGTAATTTAACTTTTAGCCCACCATTGGAGATGGTCTAAGTCCAAACACACCAGAGTGTATTTACAAAATTGCTTTCAGCGCAGTAAAACTCCATCCGGTGCCCACGGTTTTGAGGTGGGACTCGTTGAACGCTCTTGTGTCGTTAAGACGCTCGAAAAAGCGAAAACGACATCACACGCACCGGACTACAATCCACTGCGACGCGCTCACAACTCCAAATCGGGTGGATCTCCCGCAAGGCCGGCCTTTAATTTGAAATAAAAGGTTGAAATCGCGGGCAACTTCAATCGGACGGCTTAAACGCCATCATTAATCAACAGAGAAATTTTGAAAAGGAAAAAAATAGGAGAGAAAATAATTTCTGCCGTCTAAATAAAGCCAAACCAGCAACAGTGCGTCATTTTCTCTCTCTCCTCGATTGGGCTCTCTCTCTCTCTATCTCTCTCTTGCCCAACACTCTCTATGGTTACAACCCCTTTCTGTCAACGAAATTAGGTTTTGTATTTCGAATTGCTTTTTCAAAAATTCTGGATCCCGATCTGCCCCTGCACGCTCTGCATTTGCATTTGCATTTGAGCAGATCAGATTCCTAGGGCACGGCGATTTTTCCATTTTTTGATTTGAGAAATGTCGGAGGAGGAGAAATTGCTCAAGGAGGCGAAGAAACTGCCGTGGGACGATCGGCTCTTCCACAAGAACTGGAAGGTGAGGAACGAGGCCAACATTGACTTGGCCGCTCTCTGCGACTCCATCGCCGATCCCAAAGACTCGCGCCTTCGTGAATTTGGTAAGAAATTACACTGGGGATAGTGAGTTTTGTGTGTTTTTAATTTTGTATAATTTTTGGTCACTGGTTGTGACCAATCTTCCTCTGCATTTGCATTTTGGCGTGGTTATAATTTAGTTTTTGTGTGTGTTGTTGTTTTTGGTTAGGTCCGTTTTTTAGGAAGACTCTGGCGGATTCCAATTCGCCGGTGCAAGAGAAGGCGCTCGATGCCTTGATTGCATTTTTACGAGCTGCGGATGCTGATGCCGGAAGGTTTAGTTTATCCTAATTGTTTTTTTGAACTTGTTTTGTTACAAGCCTTTGATTGAATTGCTAATTTTAAAGTTTGTGTGCTGCAGATATGCCAAGGAAGTTTGTGATGCCATTGTGGCCAAATGCCTCACTGGTAGGCCAAAGACGGTGGAAAAGGCTCAAGCTGCATTTATGCTTTGGGTTGAATTGGAGGCCGTGGACGCTTTCTTGGTAAGTTATGTTTTTTGGTTTGTTTGTTTACATGGTAATTTGCTCCAGTGTAGACTAGAGTGCTTTTTTTTTTAATTGCGATAGTTTTCAAGCGAACTCTCATATAATGTAGTATTAGTAGCAGTTGCAGTAAGTTGTGAAGTGTTGGTGGCTGTTTCCGTTTGATTAGTCCCAGTAGTTATTTCTTAGTTTTGGTCTTGGCATGAAGGACTTGTCAAATATAGACATATGAGCTAAATGTAAAGATTTAAATTTGGCAGCAGAGGGCATTCTACATGTAATAGAATGACGCCATTGCTATTTCGCTTTACTCCTGGTTCGTATGTAGGCATACATGGACTTTTGGTGAGAGAAAGGAAGGGAGAGAGGGAGAGTGTCTTGTTGGGTTGGAGCCACGTTATGTAAATTAAGTCAGGCGTCTATATACCAGAGTTAGCTGTTTCTTTGGTGTTTACAACAATTCAAAAGAAGTGGGAAAAGAGTGATGGAAGGCAATTACATGGAATGGATCTGTGTTTGATGAAGAATGTTGTTGACCTTTACAATGGTTTGGTTTATTGTAGGATACTATGGAGAAGGCAATAAAAAACAAAGTTTCCAAAGCTGTTGTGCCTGCAATTGATGTCATGTTTCAGGCCTTAAGGTTTTCCACAGAGATCTCTTTTCTGAAAACTAGTTATGTATTCTTCTACTTGTTTTTCTAACTGGTTTATAATATTACTCACTGTAATAGTGAATTTGGCGCAAAAGTTGTTCCTCCGAAAAGGATTTTGAAGATGCTCCCTGAACTATTTGACCATCAAGATCAAAATGTTCGTGCATGTTCCAAAGGGCTTACTCTTGAGCTTTGCCGTTGGATAGGAAAAGACCCTGTTAAATCAATATTGTTTGAGAAGATGAGGGATACAATGGTATGATAAATATTTGTATATGTTGCAAGTAACTTTCTGTTCATTTTTTCTTGGCAAAACGAATAACTCTATTGCCCCCTTTTTTCATTGAAGAAAAAAGAGTTGGAGGCTGAGCTTGTAAATGTTACAGGGATAGCCAGGCCATCTCGCAAAATCAGGTGAAAAGTCTGCTGTTAAATGTGTTTTTAACTGTAGGCAGGACACATGTATGTGGCTATAACTTATACTGGATTATCTTAATTATATTTGTTAGATCGGAGCAAGACAAGGAGCCAGAAAAGGAAGCTGTTTCTGAAGCAGTTGGTCCTAGTCCTTCCGAGGAATCTGCAGCAGATGGTATCTGATTGACTCTTGGGACTTCTAGATGCTTTTCCGTTTCGTAAATGATATTTGAGTAGATTATGTAGATCTTGTTGCAGTGAGATAAAGTAATTTTATCTGTTAGGCTTTAGACATTGCAGTGCCACTATTTTCTCATTTATGCTTACATATTTTTTATCAATCTTTTCTGAATGTATCTTAAAAACACATTTAACAGCAGTGCCACTATTTATTTCTTATGCTTACATATGTTAGGCTTTAGACATTGCTGTGCCAGTATTTATCTCTTATGCTTACATATTTTATCAATCTTATCTGAATTTTATATGTGATTGTCAGCTCCTCAGGAAATAGATGAGTATGAGCTTGTTGATCCTGTTGATATATTGACTCCTCTGGAGAAGTCTGGATTTTGGGATGGAGTGGTCAGTGTTATCTCTCTATCTTAAAATGCAGTTTTTTTGTTTCTTAATGAATGTGAATTACTTGTTTCCATAGTGGATGTGGATTTGATATTACATTCATCAGAAAAGGTGATCTTATACACAGTTTATCGTTTTAAGTTATGCATGCTTTGTTCTCGCTGCTTATTGCTGTCAATATGTTCACTGTGTTCTAGAAAGCTACAAAGTGGTCAGAACGAAAGGAGGCTGTTGCAGAGTTAACCAAGCTTGCTTCAACTAAAAGAATTGCCCCCGGCGATTTTACAGAAATCTGTCGGACATTAAAGAAGGTATTTTTATGTATTTTAGTTGAAACTTGAAACAAGTATTTTTGTGCTCACTTCAACATTGTTCTCTGTCCAATTCATTTCTCTCAATGAACTATATTTCTCCTGCAGCTTATAACAGATGTGAACATAGCTGTTGCAGTTGAAGCTATTCAAGCTATTGGTAATCTTGCTAAGGGTCTAAGAACTCATTTTTCTGGGAGTTCACGATTTCTATTGCCAGGTTTACTTGTAAGTTTATTGCTATACCCTTTTGAAGGTTCATTGTTATTTTAATGTTGAACTGTGTTCTAAAACAGTCTGACTATGTATGAGGTATCCCAGAGCAATTTACTTCTGCTGCCATGGCTATTGTCTATATTTGATTATTTTTCAGTTTTAAGTTAAGGCTTTGCATTTGAAGTAGTTGTTTATATTTTTCTCTTTTGATTTGCCATGCCTGCTTTGATGTTTCGAAGTGGAAAGTTTTATTCTGCATGTAGGCATGCTCCATTACCTTTCCTTCTGATGGTTTTGGGCAACCAATCTTTCGTCTTGATTAATTTATTTCACTGAGGCTATGTTTGGACGAAGGATTTGCAAGTACAAAGGGGTTTTGGATAAATTTGTTAGAAATGAACTTATAAACATTAGATAGAGGGATTTAGACTGCACTGCATGAGGGTTTAGCTATGTTGGGACGAGGGATTCACAAGTACCAAGGGGTTTTGGATAAATACATTACAAAAGACTTAATCAAGGGATTTACAAATGACTTCTTTCAAGTACTCTTTTGGAAATCCCTTTTAATGCATTGTATCTGCAAACACTGCAAATCCCTTGGTACTTGCAAATCTCTCCTCCAAACACAACCTGAGGATTTTGCTTATGAAGTTTATTTTTACACTAAATCATCTATAATGATTCAAAGAGATTTATGATTCAATTCTTATCTTTCCTTTTTGTTTTGCATAGGAAAAATTGAAAGAAAAAAAGCCAACTATGACTGAGGCACTCTCACAAGCTCTTCAAGCAATGCATACTGCTGGCTGCTTAAATCTCATTGACATTGTTGAAGGCAGGTTTTACGTTTTAGTCAGTAATTTATGCATCATTTTCACTTTGTGAATTTTGTTTGTATGTTCTGACGTCATCTATAGTTTCTTGGTAATGATTATTGTGAGGGCAAGATGTAATTCTCTGGTTAGGCAGTTTTTGACGGTAATGTTTGATGAATGCTTTTTATTGTAGATATTAAGACAGCAGTAAAAAATAAAGTACCACTTGTGCGTTCATTGACTTTGAACTGGGTGACATTTTGTATTGAAACAAGCAACAAGGCTGTTGTTTTAAAGTTACACAAGGATTACGTTCCTATATTAATGGAGGTCAGTGTGTACTTGCCTTGACGTGTACTGTTTTTTTTTCTTGTTTTTCATTCAAATATTTTTGTAATGTTTTATAATATGAATATTATGTGCTCTATGCTTCCATATATGTACAAAAAAAAGGTAAGAAAAAACTCTGTATTTATTGCATGGGGGTTGAAAGTTCACGTCTTTTTGATTTGTTTGGCCAGTTTTAATAGCCAATCCAGAACAGTCCTCAAAACCAATCCTCTGTTATACATTATTAAATATAAGAATGAGTATAGTTGCAAACCTATTAGAACAACAATTTCGTTTAGCAGGGTTTAAACTATATTTTGCTATTTTTACTTTCAATTTTGTAATTGCATGCAATGGCTGAAACAAAACAATCTGGACCTTGTAGTGCCTCAACGATGGAACCCCAGACGTGAGGGATGCATCCTTTTCAGCTTTGGCAGCAATAGCTAAGGTAGTATGTTCAATGCCGTAAACTGGTTTGAGGTTTGTATCTTAGGCTTGGATAGTAAATACTGACATATTAATTTCATGTCTCCCATGTCCATTTTCTTTAGATGGTTGGTATGAGGCCCTTGGAAAGGTCACTTGAGAAACTTGATGATGTCAGAAGAAAGAAGCTCTCTGAAATGATTGTGGGTTCTGAAGGTGGTGCATCCAGTACTGCAAGCTCAGGTTCGTTTTCCTTTTTGGCGCTTTTAATGACTGCTTCTCTTTGAGTATTCAAAGTTTTTTAATTTCTCACTCTGCTCTACACCTCATGATATGCCAACTGCAGCCCAAAGCTCTGGTGTGACTGCACCCTCTTTGGAGGTAGGTTCCTTCTTGTCTTTCAGTTTAGGGTTTACATTGCACACTACAGATTGGTTGTTAGAATCCCTTCTATTGTTTTACTGTCTTTTTGCTCATATAAATAGATATTATCCTGTTACATATTTTGCATTGTTAGATTACCATTCTGGATACCAGACTATCTTTGATCGTAAAGGTTTTTATGTTGACTAAATTGTATGCAGAATACAGACAGTTCATTTGTTCGAAGGTCAGCTGCAAGCATGCTTAGTGGGAAGAGGCCTGTTCAGGCAGCTGTGAGTTCATTTTAGCTCTAAATTTTTAATCTGTGGTTACCTTTTTTGAAATTATTTTGGATTTATTATCATCATCATGTTTCATGGTTGACACATTGATATTGTCATTAGCCTGCAAAACAAAAAGGGGGATCTGTTAAATCGGGTGGCAGTAAGAAAGGAGATGCAACTGTGCAGCTAAAAGCTTCTAAGTTAATTGAAATACCTGAAGATGTTGAGGTACTTAATTTTTGGCTAATATGCTCGTTGGTTATTTTCCTAGTAACATTATTAAAGATGTTTTCTTTACTGCACCTTTGGTTGTAAAATGTTACAGCCAGGTGATATGAGTCTTGAAGAGATTGAAAGCAGATTAGGTTCTCTTATTCAAGAAGATACTGTCTCTCAATTAAAGAGTAGTGCATGGAAAGAACGGCTTGAAGGTTGGTGATGATGCTTATTCATCAAAGTTAATGATTATGACATCAAAAGCTTATGCCTCATGTTTCTGAAAAATTTCATCCATAGATATGGTTATATTTGCACAAATATTTATTTTAAGCCATCATTGATTGTTTAAGATCTGCTCATGTTTTTGACCTTCTAACAATTTCTTCTGCTGGTATGAATTGACATCATGATCAAGGTACCAAAGCTATGTGGTTTTCCCATTTTAGCTTTTTGTAGTATTGTTATGCTGATGAGTTGTATTGCTAGTAGGAAAACTACCATGACCAGTACCAATGGCTCAAATATTTTTTGTTTAGATTTTTCTTCATTGATGCTAGGACGATTTTCTTTTGAGCAGCATAAATTGATACGATACTTTATAATTTATATTCAGACATCTCATGAATTTTTTTTCCATTGTGTTGTATGTATATTTAGTAGTTTCTTCAATGGTAAACTACTTTTTTTTTTCTCTGTTCTGTTGTTGATTAATGTGTTTGCCTTTTGTCTTTGGTGGTCAATTGACACGGTTGATATTCCCATGTTTTCCATGCAATATTCCCATGTTTTTCATGCAATATTCCCATGTTTTCCATGCAATATTCTGGTTGAACATATTATATTCGATTTTGTTGCAGCCATATCCTCATTTAAACAGCAAGTCGAAGGTTTACAGGACATTGACCATTCAATTGAGATGTTAGTTCGTTTACTTTGTGCTGTCCCTGGTTGGAGTGAAAAAAATGTTCAGGTATTTATGCTTTAAATATTTTGTTAGGCAGGTTTAATAAGATCTTGCTTGCTTTTCTCTCTTATTAGTGTTTCGGTGTAAAATTTATTAAGACGCGTATTTTGAGTAATGCAGGTTCAGCAACAGGTTATTGAAGTTATTACCTATATGGCGTCCACTGCAAAGAAGTTTCCTAAGAAATGTGTAGTACTTTGTCTTCTGGGTGAGTTTTTATTTTAATTTAGATCAGACATCAGGATTGGAGCTTGGTTTGCTTTCTGTCTCTCTTCAGGTTGTTACTGTGGATGAACATATATGGTTGTCAAATCTAGCTTCTAATGGTGTTATGCACTTTGACAGGTATTAGTGAACGGGTTGCAGATATCAAGACCCGGACTCATGCCATGAAGTGCCTCACTGCTTTTTGTGAAGCTGTAGGTCCAGGATTAATTTTTGAAAGAGTAAGTTTAGATGTGATTCTTCTACTAGCCATCATTTTTCTGGATGCCTTCTGTTTTTCCTGAAAGCAAGGATGCTTGACCTTATACCCATGAGCACGCACTATATATTGCTCGTTCTCCAATGATTGATTGGTATTTCTGCTTATTGTAGCTTTACAAAATTATGAAAGAGCACAAGAACCCTAAGGTTCTCAGCGAGGGAGTATTGTGGATGGTTTCAGCAGTTGAAGACTTTGGTGTTGCACATGTGAAACTTAAGGTTTTTGGATCCTGTTCCGATTTAGCCGATTTTGTTTTCTTTCATCTGTTCCAGTCATCAATTAGTATTTAGTAATTTGCATAAAGAGGATAATATGTTTTACAGGATTTGATCGATTTTTGTAAAGAAACTGGACTGCAGTCCAGTGCTGCTGCCACTAGGAACTCTACTATTAAGCTTTTGGGTGCTATACATAAATTTGTTGGTCCAGGTGACTAGTCTTTTTAGTTTGGATGCTCCATACCCCATCTTCATTTCGGCACTTCTAAGATTATCTCTATGTTTCAGATATTAAAGGGTTTCTTACTGATGTTAAACCTGCACTACTCAGTGCACTGGACGCAGAGTATGAAAAGAATCCATTTGAGGTATTCCTTATGATAGTCAAAGTTTGCATACGTTAGTCTTTCTTGTTTATTGGCAACTCATGTCTTGTATTATTTTCCAGGGTGCTTCTGTGGTTCTGAAGAGAAGTGTTAGGGCAACGGAATCTACTTCATCTGTCTCTGTTGGCGGGTTAGATGGCCTTCCACGTGAAGATATTAGTGGAAAGGTCACCCCTACGCTGCTGAAGAGTTTGGAGAGTCCTGATTGGAAGGTCTTGTTTTCGAATTATGTTATGTCTGTTTGCTGTTTTTAATGGTTGTTTTAAGAAAGTTGTCATTTGTTAGAAGCTATATTGAGTGTGTTATTTTTCCATCTTCCAGGTTCGCTTGGAGTCAATAGAAGCTGTCAATAAAATTTTAGAAGAAGCTAATAAGCGCATCCAGCCAACTGGAATGGGTACAAACAATATATTTATTGTTTCCTACAGAATAGTCGCCATTCAATTTCTTGATTACTTGTTTATTGTTTGACTGCCAGCGGAGTTGTTTGGTGCCTTAAGGGGGCGCTTATATGATAGCAACAAGAACTTGGTCGCTGCAACCTTAACAGTTGTTGGTAATGTTGCATCTGCAATGGGCGCACCAGTTGAAAAGTTCAGCAAGGTTTGTTTATATCCAAATTGACAACTACTTATATGAAGTATCCGTTTTGTTGTTTTTAATACAGTTGAACTTTTGCATGAATTGCAGGGCATTCTGTCGGATGTTTTGAAATGTCTAGGAGACAATAAGAAGCATATGAGAGAATGCACTTTAACGGCTTTAGACTCATGGCTCTCCGCAGTTCATCTTGATAAAATGGTGACCATCTTTTATCTCTATTCGTGATTTGAAATTTGAGTCTCATGTCAAGTAGTGTAACAGTATGTTGTTGTAGGTTCCTTATATTACAGCAGCTATATCAGACACCAAGCTTGGTGCAGAAGGGCGGAAAGATCTTTTCGAGTGGTTGACAAGACAGCTTTCTGGGTTAAGTGATTTCCCTGATGCTGCTCATCTTCTGAAACCAGCTTCCTCTGCTTTGACGGTAAATTGTAATTGATTATCATAAGAAATTCTTGTCTTATGTATTTTAACCCTGTCCATCCATCAAAGCACACTTTGAAAAAATCTTACAATGATGTAAAAAGTTTAAGTAACAGACACACTCTGTGACACGGACACACAAATGTGTATGTATATATGCTAGTACATATATATACGCTTAAGTTTATTCATATATTACTCGCTTCTGAAATGACTTGGATGTCTGGAATCTTTTATAGGATAAATCCTCAGATGTTCGTAAAGCAGCAGAGACATGCGTTTCTGAAATTTTGAGAGTTAGTGGGCATGAAACGGTAAGCGTGCGTGCTAGACAACTATGGTTAACTTTTTTTTTTTATTCCTTTTCACATTTTGATTGATTGATATCTTCTCATTTATTTGTTTGTATTACTGGTTTAGGTTGATAAGATTTTGAGAGATATTCATGGGCCAACTTTAGCTCTTGTTGAACGATTGAAGCCTCATGGATCTTTTCAAGGTGTGTTTGTCAAATTCTTAGCTCTGGTGTTTTTGCTTGTAATGCATTAAACTAGTTAACTAATTTGAATGGTTTACTCTTAGAATCTTTTGAGTCGGCCAAAGCAATACCGGCGACGGCCCCAACTTCCAAAAGCATTTCAAAGGCTGGAAAGTCTGCTTCCAATGGAGTTTTGAAGCATGGAGCCAAAGCTACTTCAGTACGTCCCTTTGGTGTAGTTGATAACATTTTTTTTTAGATGTTATGATCATATTAATTGATTGTCCTTTGAATTGCAAAGAGGACCATTCCCACGAAGGGATCAAATTCAATGCTGTCCGTCCAAGATATAGCTGTCCAGTCACAGGCCTTGATAAATGTTAAAGATTCAATTAAGGTACATATGACAATAGCATGGAATTTGAACTTGTGTGCTAATCTTGAGTCTACTAATGCATGGGTATTTGAACTGCAGGAGGATAGAGAGCGATTGGTAGCTAAAAAGTTTAAGTTTGAAGAGCCACGGATAGAACAGATTCAAGATCTTGAGGTTTGTACTTGTACAGATTTCACAGAACAATTCCTTGTGTTTTCCATTGTCATTGCATTTATGAAAAGTATTTTACTTGTGCATTACATGCAGAATGATATGACGAAGTACTTTAGAGAGGATGTGCATAGGCGTCTTCTTTCTACAGATTTTAAGAAGCAAGTTGATGGGCTTGAGATACTACAGAAGGTATATTTCTGCTATTCCTTATATCTCTATTTGTATCGAATATGCCTGCTTAGTTTGACCAATGTTCTTGTGTATGCATTCCAGGCGCTTCCAACCATTAAAAAGGAAATTATTGAAGTATTGGATATACTGCTGAGGTGGTTTGTGTTACAATTTTGTAAATCAAACACAACATGCCTGTTAAAGGTGCGGTCTCTTTGTTTTAGTTCACTCTTATTTCCTTGCTTTTTAAGTGTTACTGTTTCCTGGGTGTTTTGTTCTAACCACGTATGTTCTGATTTACAGGTGCTGGAATTTCTGCCAGACCTTTTTGATACATTTAGGGATGAGGCATACATGTTGACTGAATCAGAAGCGGCCATATTTTTTCCATGCTTGATAGAGAAGGTTTCTATTTTTATTGCCACACCTTGGAAGATCTGAATATTTTTGTATTTAGTAAAAGGCTTGAATGGAGTTTTGCTAACGGAAATGCTGAATCTTGTGCTGCAGCTCGGGCATAACATTGAGAAAGTACGAGAAAAAATGCGGGAGTTGACCAAACAAATTGTGCAGGCATATACTGCTGCAAAAAGCTTCCCTTATATTTTGGAGGGATTACGTTCTAAGAACAACCGTACTCGAATTGAGTGTGCTGATCTTGTTGGATATTTGATTGATCACCACGTAGCTGAGGTAAGCCTGTGCATACTTGTATGTTTTAGATACAATCATGTATACAGTACATTATACTTAATTGTGTTACAGACTTACAGGATACTTACGTCTACTTCTTTCTGACAGATTAGTGGACAACTAAAGTCTTTGCAAATTGTTGCGAGCTTGACAGCAGAAAGAGATGGTGAAATTAGGAAAGCTGCTTTAAATACGCTAGCTACTGGTTATAAGATTCTTGGTATGTCATGATGCCACATAATGAGCTAAAGTTGTTGGCCGTAATTCTAAACTAATGTTTAATATGTGCCCAAGGTTATTTACCAAGGTGATATGTTCTCTCATCAAGCAAACTTTTTATCCTTTCCTTAGGTGAGGACATATGGAGATATGTCGGAAAGTTAACAGATGCTCAGAAAAGCATGCTAGATGATCGATTTAAGTGGAAGGTCAGTATATCTTTATGTCTCATTAAGTTCATGTATTGTGTGATTTATTTCGTTTTCCGTTAATTAGAATAATACTATTCAGGTTCGAGAAATGGAGAAAAGGAAGGAAGGAAAGCCTGGCGAAGCTAGGGCTTCTCTGAGGCGTTCTGTCAGGGAAATTGGGTATGTGCTTTTGCTATGACTTTTGCACACTAAGAGAAGATAAGAGTAGTTACATAGTTCCTTAAAGAGAACGTATAAATCACTCATCTGTTCAGTTAAACTTAAAAATATGGACACAGCAGATTAGGAAGCCTTCGTTTTGGATAGGAAACTTTGACTAAATTGCATGAACTGCTACTGCCATAAATTATATCGTTAGGTTTTAGGGTTACTAGAAATGGATTAGTTCAGGGTCTGGTCAAAGGGACACATTTGAACTCACTTTTTATCTCATTGGACTTGAAGACTTTGGATGGTTGAGATTGCATCATCTGAACAGTACATCTATTTTATATTTTCAAGAAAGTTTAATATCTCCTGAAATTTTAAGCACCCTCTCTCTCCCTCTCTCATCCAAATTCCAAAGGAAGTGAAGATTGGCAGATTCATGTGAGATGAGAACCTCAACCTGAGATTTGATGTCATATGTTCCAAATTCTCAGTTTGCTCTTTCAAATCTGATGGCAAATATTACCAAAAAGCAAAAAAGCATTTTAATACATAACTTTCAATTTTCAAGGGTAAAGTACCCAAAAAAGAAAGAAAGAAGAAACTAAAGCATTCTTTACTAGACACGAAAAATCAATATTCAAATCAACATTCCTAAGATTGCAGGTCTGAAGCTGAATTTGGATATCAGATAGTTTTAATGAAAATTCACTATAAATAATGTTTTTCCAACTTTCCTGAAGTGTTAATGGTTTCTTGTACTCTCTGAAATCGTACCCCAAAATAAACTTAAGGTATAAAACTGAGATGAAACGGTTTCAGTTTTGTATTTCCAAGAGACATCAATATTTTATTGAAATTAAATTAGTAAATGAACGTGCAAGTCAGATGCAGTCTTAACCATTTAAAAGTTTTTAAAATGTGTGAAAAAATTTGTCCCATGACCTGACCCCAGTCAATTGCTTAATAGAAGTTGTGTAAACTTAAATCTTTCTATATTTGTCATTAGGCCTGATGTAGCAGAGCAAAGTGGGGAGGTTGCTCGATCTGTTTCTGGTCCAATGCTTTCTAGGTATACACAAAATTTTCAATATTTTTATATACCTTTATTTTGTACAAATACATCTAGTTTTCCGGTGTAATTATTTCTAATTTTGGTGGGATATGGTGATATTTTTCTTCTAGGAGAAACTATGGCCATCCTGAGCCTCACTTGGAGACGCAACTGATGCCACCCCATGTACTCACTGGTGCCAATGGCCCAACAGACTGGAATGAAGCTTTGGATATCATTTCTTTTGGTTCTCCTGAACAGGTATGCAACTTATCTCGTTTGTTTTCTTTTGGATGTGATAACTATCTCTTTCTTATAATCAAAAGGACGTAGACTCTGGTCAAGGTTGTTTTATCTTAATTTAGTTGCTTCTTTCTTGTGCATACCTTGTAACCACTTTTCACTTTTTCCTTTTTTTTTTTTTTTTTTTTTTTGGGTGCTGCAGTCAGTTGAAGGAATGAAAGTAGTGTGTCATGAGTTGGCACAGGCGACTAATGATCCAGAAGGCAGTGCTATGGATGAACTAGTGCGCGATGCAGATAGACTGGTTTCTTGCTTGGCAAATAAGGCAAGTAGAGTAACAGTTAATTGTAGATGCTTCTCCATCTGGACTTGTCATCTTTTAATCAAACCCTAGTGTTTACTGAAATTTCTCCTTCCTTTTATTCTTCAAAAAGGTAGCAAAGACTTTTGACTTCAGTTTGACAGGAGCTTCATCTAGGTCTTGTAAATATGTCCTGAACACTCTTATGCAGGTAAACATACCATCAAATTCTTGCCTTAGTTTTCATTCATGCACATGTGATCTAAATGTACTATGTAAAAGATTATTACCTTTTATGAACTTTTTTCCTAACATTCTGATATTTTGGACTTTTTTTGCAGACATTTCAAAATAAAAGACTTGCTTATGCTGTCAAGGAAAGTACTCTTGACAGTCTAATCACTGAGCTCCTACTGTGGCTTTTGGATGAAAGGGTTCCCCATATGGATGATGGCAGCCAACTCCTGAAAGCTTTGAATGTTTTGATGCTAAAGATTCTGGTTAAGATCTACTTGTTATTGCATTGGTTTCCCCATATTAATTGTTGGTGTTACATCAGTTATAACTATGATTTTTATTCTGGCAGGATAATGCAGAACGGACTTCGTCCTTTGTTGTTCTCATCAACCTCTTACGTCCTTTAGATCCCTCAAGATGGCCATCACCTGCATCCAATGAATCATTTGATTCCAGAAATCAGAAGTTCTCCGATCTGGTTGTCAAATGTTTAATAAAACTTACAAAGGTATTGCCAAATTCGTGGCGTTCTTTTCAGCTTCTTTTTTCATGAGCCATGTTAGCTGTGACAAAAATATCCCACATGCACATCAGCACAATGTATACATCAAGTATTTTTTTTTTGTTTGTTGCCATTTCATAATCTTTGTGTTCGATAATCTTTGGGTTTCTCTTAAATCAGCAATTCTCTTCCACAGGTTCTTCAAAGCACAATATATGATGTCGAACTGGACCGTATCCTTCAAAGCATCCATTTATACCTGCAAGACTTAGGGATGGAAGAGATTAGGAGAAGGTATTCTTAAAGAGATTCCTAAAATCCCCCGCCTCATCCCGTCCTTGTCATTTTCATGCACTGATATTCTCTCCTGACTTGTGAAAAATAAAATCATTGTAGAGCTGGTGCTGATGACAAACCACTGCGTATGGTGAAGACCGTTCTGCATGAGCTTGTGAAGCTTCGTGGAGCTGCAATTAAAGGTCACCTTTCCATGGTTCCTATAGACGTAAAACCGCAGCCCATCATTCTTGCCTACATTGATCTTAATCTTGAGGTGATAATTGAATTCTTCAGTCCCGCTTTTATTTATACAGGGACAATGATTTATCCTTAATTGCCTTTTTTTTGTTACGGCCTGGCAGACTTTAGCTGCAGCAAGGATGCTGACATCAACTGGGTCTGGGGGCCAAACTCATTGGGGTGATTCAGCAGCCAACAATCCTTCATCTGCCACACATTCTGCTGATGCACAGTTAAAGGTATTATTGCAACCTTGTTTATCTTTATCAATCTTATCGGTAAATTCTTTTGCGATTCCTCACAATTTCAGTGTTCTGTTTACGAGTCTGTAAAATGGTCATGTTTTTTTTATGCTTATTCTTTGGTTCTGTTTCACTTTCAGCAAGAACTTGCTGCCATATTCAAGAAGATTGGCGACAAGCAAACTTGCAGCATTGGTCTATATGAACTATATCGCATAACCCAACTGTACCCAAGAGTAAGTAATATGTGTAAATAATCATTAGGAGTTATTGAAGTGATTTAGGATTTCGCCTCCTGCATGGCAAGCCATTGATTTCTCAGCATGAATCTTCTGTTTCTGAAGTTTGTAAAACTTATTTCAGGTTGATATATTCTCTCAACTCCAAAATGCTAGCGAGGCTTTCCGGACATATATTAGAGATGGTTTGGCGCAGGTCAGTATCATCATTACCACTGGCAAAATGTTCTTGCTGGCACACATTTAATGATTCCTGAGAAAGTAAATTAGGTTTCATTGCGACAGAAATAAATTGCCATGTTCTTTGTCGCAGATGGAGAAGAATGCCGCAGCTGGAAGGACGCCTTCAAGTTTGCCAATGCCAACTCCTCCCCCAGCTACTCTAAATGCTTCTTCACCTGATTTTGCACCCCTGTCCCCTGTGCACACGAACTCCTTGGTTGATTCGAAGTCATTAAATGTGAAATCCGAACCAACTAGCTTTAATCTACCACCATCATATACTGAAGAATACAGGCTGAATAATGCCAGAGGTCTCACCGAAAACTCATTGGTAGACCAAAGGAATGAGAGATATATTGGAGGTAATTGTTGTATCAATGTTTTTTACCTTTTTTCTTGTCCTGTACCTTTGATTCTTTTTTTTTTGTTATTGACCGTAATGACCTTACACTAGAACTCATCTTGGAAACTACAGTGACCAATGGAACCTTAGATGCGATTAGAGAGAGGATGAAGAGCATGCAGTTGGCCGCAGCTGCTGGGAACCCGGATCAAGAAACCAGGCCGTTAATGTATGTGAATGACGATGTAAACCAGAGCCTCTCTGGTCAGATTCCTCGTGCATCAGAGAACCCACTCCAGAGTGGGGTTCACCCCATGGATGAGAAGGCATTATCCGGACTTCAAGCCCGTATGGAGAGACTAAAAAGTGGGACAATCGAACCCCTTTAAAAGGAAGAGTTGACGCATATAGGAAGCGGATTACTTGTCATGCTCTATTTTCTAGTAAATGGGCTGGGAGGTGGTGCTGTGCTAGTTCAGTTGCGGCTTCAGTACCGGCATCCCATTGCAAGTGGCGGAGTTTTGGGAAAGTATGTGTGTCTAGCAATTTGGCATTTGTATATTGTAGAACAAGCTTTTGACCGGGGAAATCGTCGTCGCCGCTTTCTTAGATCCTGAAATTTTTGGCCGAGGTTTTGTTTTGTAGGGGTTCTGCTTTTGGGCTTAATTTTTTCACTACCAGTGTTTGGCAATTTGGCGTTGTATATTATTGTTTCAGAAGCATTTAGTCCTCGACAGCTACGACACCTTCCATTTTATTTAATACTACAAAGTACATAAAACTTTGCCTATTCCATTTCGATTTTGATGTTTGTTTAAAGTACAACATATCTTTTTTTTTTATTGTATCTTTTCAAGTATTTTTAGGTCTTCCTTTACGTCTTTTGCCCCAAGTCATCTGTAGGTCTTTGGTTCATGGATGTAAAATATCTTAATAAAAAATAATAACAGGAAACAAAATCGATTTCTAGGTGTTGGAAAGCTTAGAACCGTTCTACATTAATATTAGGAAATATGTAGTGCGGTGAGAATGACTTGAAGATAGGCTTATCAAGATTTTGCAAAAATTCGCAAAACCGATTGAAAACGTAGATTATAGTTGATCCCCATTTTTTGTCAAAAATGAAATTTTTTATTTTAGCGATAAATTTTTTCGTGAGCAATGAGGAAAATTTTATAAAGCATTTGAAAGTGAATTTATGATTTATTGAGGAACAAATGTTTAATTAGTAGAATATTTAAGCCGAAAACTACGAAAATAAGTGAAAACAAGAAGATTGAGCGATAATATATGTACGAATTTGCAAAACCGACTAACAACTGAGTGTTAACCCACACTTCTTGTAAAAAATGCAATTTTTTATTTTTGCAAAATATTTCCTATGAGCATTAAGAAATTTTTTATAAAGCATTTGGTAGCGGATTTACGATTTATTGACCAACAAATGTATGTTTAGTAGAATATTTAAGTCGAAAGTAAAAAAATAAGTGACAAATATATCAGTGAGGCCCAGTACATTGTCAAATGGCCAGTACATTGTCAAATGGGGTTCCACATCAAGAATATCAACGAAAAGTCTTACCTTAATTTTCAAAACTTCACAGTGAGGTGAAGATGAAAATAAATAGATTGAACTTTGATTAATGTACGAATTAGACAAAACCCATTGATAACCATGAGTTTTAATCCACGTTTTTTTTGTAAAAAACGCAAATTTTTAATTTTCTCGAAATATTTTCCGTGAGCATTAAGGAAATCTTTACAACGTATTCGGAAACGGATTTACGATTTATTGAGCAACAACTATATATTTAGTTGAATATTTAAGCCGAGAAGTAAAAAAATATTGAGACGTCAAAATGCATATTAGTGTGTATTTTTAATTTTTTTTAAAAATTAAAGATGTTAAAATCACCTGTAGGTGAGCCTTAAACAATGAATAACAAAATTTTGTTTTGTTAAATAGTATTTCACCATTTTTTGACTGACAAAGAAGATTATATTAATATGTAATTTAGATTTAAATAAAAAAAAATTAACAAAGAGGGTTCTGTCACGAAGATCATGTACTCAGAAAAGCCAGAATATCACTGGAAAACCCCAAGAAAAAGGGCAGGAGAGAAAGTATCAAGTACGGCATAATTCAGGGTATTTCCCTTTGCTTATGGAACATCGTGCATGCTGTTGCATTGTGGTATACACCAGTTTTGGTCGATAAAAGACAGTCAAGCTTTGAAGATGGCATAAGAGCATACCAGATTTTTTCTCTCACAGTGCCTTCAATTACAGAGTTATGGACATTGATTCCCGCTGTCATCTCTGCCATCGGCGTGCTAACTCCTGCGTTCCAGACCCTGTTATGATCCCACATCGGCTACACAAGAAATTGTGTAGTGGTACTTAAGTGCAAGGTGTCCTTCCACCTATTGGACTAATCTTTTGGGTTGCGCTCTTCACTTGGGCTTGAGTACCTAACATTGGTGTCACAGCCTAGGTTCCCGATGCTTCGGAGGGGACGACCTGGAAAGGGCTACCTTAACGGGACGACCAAAGGGTGCGTCGCCGTTATGAGTGAAAGCCCCCAGAGTAAGGGCCGCCGTGGGCATCAGGTCCCGCAACGTGGTGCCGTCTTGGGAGTATGGGCTCCCAAGGGACCCTTCGACGGGGGACTTATCGAAATGGTGCCACAGTGGGCGTCGGGTCTTCCGAAGGGTGGTGTAATGTTATGATCCTACATCGGCTACACAAGAAATTGTGTAGTGGTACTTAAGCGCAATGGGTCCTCCCACCTATTAGACAAGTCTTTTGGGTTGGGCTTGAGTACCTAACAGACCCTCGACTGCAAAACTGAAACAGAACCAGCTACACCAGAAAGTTCAAATCCTGAAAGAGTTAAAAGGGAATATCGAATTTCAAAATGTCACGTTCAAGTACCCTTTAATGATTTGTCGAGTGTACAATTTTGTTATATTTGTTTGGCCATTCATAAAGTGGGTCAACAAATCTCACAGTCAGAAGTTGGAGAAGGTGTGGAATTTAGACCCTCAGAACACTCCAACCAAGTCCGGCAGTTCATTACTTCAAACAGGGAGGGAGATGGCAGAGACTGAGATAGAGGATCTGGTGGTTCATCTGAAGAAGAATATGGAGCTCTCCACCTTGGAACATGGAGTCAAGCTAGTGGGTAATGTTATGGCTAACAAGACTCTGAACAAATGGGGGGTTAGGAACATTCTAAGATCAGCTTGGAGTGATTTTGGTGAAACAGATATCAAATGGGTTAAAGGCAATACCTTCATTATCACAGCGATTGATGAATCCACTGCAGAGAAGATTTTAGATCAAGTTCCGTGGGCAGTTATGAAACAAAACTTTGCAGTCCAAAGGTGGCCACATGAGCTGGCCTTGGAGGAAGTCAAGATGAATGTTATGTCATTCTGGGTTCAAATTCGGGGTATTCCACCCAATATGAGTTCTGTTGAAAATTTAAGGTACCTAGCAGCCAAGATTGGGGAAGTGGTGGAGGCGGAAGACCCGGCAAAAGACAGGGGATTTTTAAGAGCGAAAGTTGCCATTGATACCTCTAAACCCTTTATTGCGGGGTGCTGGCTCCCAAGACACAATAACAATGAATCTTGGATAGAGTTCAGGTATGAGAGGCTACAGGATTTTTGTTATAAGTGTGGAAGGATTGGCCATGCAAACGTGGAGTGTACGTTTGAGGCGTTGAAGGGAGGCACGGCAGGCTATGGGGAGTGGACAAAAGCACCACCTGTGAGGGACTACGTCGAACCTCCAAAACGATTGGCAGCTACTTCGACTGATAGAAGGCTGGCGGGAACTACTAGAGTGGGCACCACAAGTCGTCCACAATATCAAAATGAGGTTGAAGGTGGAGAGTTAGGTGGGAAAGAAGGAACGGTGGAGGAGAAACGGATGGCGCCGAGAAGGAAGAAGATGCTGGAAGCCCATGGGTCAGGGATGAACCATCAGGAGAGGGAAGTCAGATTGGAAGAAGGAAGAGAAGGCAATATGATATGTGCCTCTTCGCAGGATATGGAAGGTAAAAACAAAACGGAGTTGGAGACCAAGATAGATGAGGAGGTTCTTTATCCTCAGAAAAAAACTAAAACGACAGGGAAAGAAGGACCCGCAGTCAGAGGCGGTGGCGGCTGGCCCTCAACAGCTGCAGTTAAACCATGATACACCTCTTCTGGAACTGCCGTGGTCTTGGGTCGGACACGGTAGTTCGAGCCCTACATGGGATAATCAAGGAACATAGACCCTCTATGATCTTTCTGTCTGAAACAAAAATGAAGGATCATAGAATAGCTGGGGTAAGAAGGCATATGGGTTTCTCTAACGGTTTTGATGTGGCTCCCATTGGTAGAGCGGGAGGTTTGAGTCTCTGGTGGGATGAGTCTATTCAGGTGGATGTGAAGAATTTTTCTAAGCATTATATTGATGCTATCTGTAGCATTGTGGATTCGCAGTCAAGTTTCCGTTTCACCGGGACTTACGCTACTTCTTATAGAGCGGAAAAAGAGGCGTTCTGGAGGGACATGATCCAGATTTTCAGCCCGTGTAGTTTGCCGTGGATTTGTGGGGGAGATTTCAACGAATTTTTATGGTGCCATGAGAAAGCGAGGGGTGCTGAAGTTCGCTATAACAGACCGAGGTACTTGGAGGAGTTTATGCACAAAACGGATCTTATTGACGTGGGGTGTAATGGTCAAAAGTTCACTTGGAGAGGGAATAGGAATGGGCATTTAGTTGAGGCCCGCCTTGATAGATGCTTAGTGAATATGGAGTGGTTTTTGTGGTGGCCAAATACTTTGGCTGTTAACGGTACTACGATAGGCTCTGACCATAGCCTGGTTCTGATGAAGTGCGGCATTCAACCGGGAAGGAAAAAAAAGCTGTTTCGGTTCGAAGCTTTTTGGGCAAAGGAAGGGGAGTGCAAGGAGATTGTTAGTGGGGTGTGGGATGATGTAAGTGCTTCCAACCCTCTTGACAGATGGAACGTCAAACTCAACCTTTGTCGTAATAAACTTATAAGATGGAGCAATAATAAGTTTAGAAAGCGGGGAAAAAATATACAGGAGATGATATCTCACCTGGAGAATCTCCAACAAAACTGGAGGGAGAATGAGCTTGAGATTTCAAAAGTTGTGGATCATCTTCGATGTCAAGAGGAAAGCTACTGGTTACAGCGGTCTCGGGTTCAATGGTTAAAGGAAGGTGACGCCAATACTAGGTTCTTTCATCAAGCTACGTTAAATAGAAGAAGAAGGAATAGTGTGGTGTCGCTAAAAAATAGTAGCGGTGTCACGGTGGACAACCCGAGCCTTGTGAGGAAATTGGTGGATGACCATTTTGTGAGTTTGTATACCTCTTCTGGGCAGCGGGATTGGGGAAATATACTGGCCTATATAACCCCAAAAGTCACGGCTGGTATGAATGATGCTCTTTCCGCTCCGGTCTCGGTGGAAGAAGTTAAGGCGGCGGCTATGGATATAGGTGGAATGAAGGCTCCGGGCCCTGATGGTTTTCTTGGAATTTTTTTATCAATCTCAGTGGAATATTCTTGCCGCGGATGTGAATGCCTTTGTTGAGGTATTGATGAATGGGGTGGAGGAGCCTAGGCGTCTCAATGCCACTCACTTGGTTTTGATCCCAAAGGTTCATAACCCGGATTCTGTGTCTCAATTCCGGCCTATAAGTTTATGTAACTACTCGTATAAGGTGCTTTCCAAGGTCCTTGCCAACCGCCTCAAGGTGTTTATCCCGGAGTTAATTTCTTCGTCCCAGAATGCTTTTGTTGCTGGAAGATTAATTCAAGATAATATTGGCATTGCACACGAGTTGTTCCATTTTCTAAAAACTAGGAAAACCAAGAAAAAGGTTGAATTAGCTGTCAAGCTGGATATGCAAAAAGCTTATGACAGGGTGGAGTGGGACTTTCTGTTGGCTGTGATGGATAAGTTGGGCTTTGATAGCAGTTGGTGCACCTTGATTATGGGGTGTATCTCTTCGGTTAATTTTTCTATTCTTCTCAATGGCCAACCGGGATCCAAGTTTGTGCCATCCCGTGGGCTTCGTCAAGGTGACCCTTTTTCCCCTTATCTCTTCCTCTTTGTTAGTGAGGTTCTGTCTCTGCTTATTCAACAGGAATGTGATAGGAACAGGATAAAGGGAATTCAAACTTGCCCTTCTGGGCCAACTGTTTCTCACATCCTCTTTGCAGATGACACTCTCATTTTCCTCAAAGGTGAGGTGGAGAACTGCAGGAACTTAATTAAGTTAATTGATGATTATTGTTTAGCCTCTGGGCAACAAGTAAACAAGGCAAAATCTAGTGTCTTCTTCGGTGCTAATGTGCCGGATTCACTTGCGGTTCAATTGAGAAATATTCTGGGAATGAAGCTGGTCTGTGACCCTGGGGTCTACCTCGGTGTGCCGGCGATTTGGGGCCGGTCCAAAAAGGCAGGCCTTGCTTATGTTAAAGGAAGACTTTTGGGGAAGTTGAAAGGTTGAAAGAAGTCCTCTCTCTCTCAAGCCGGCAGGGAAGTTCTTATTAAGGCAGTGGCGCAGGCCATTCCGGCTTATCCTATGAATCTTTTCAAGTTTCCTACTTCGCTTTGCAAGGAAATGGATGCGATGATTTCTAAATTCTGGTGGGGCCAAAAAGATGGGGAGAATCGTATTCACTGGGTGTCTAGGGAACTTTTGGGCCGAGCTAAGATGGATGGGGGTTTGGGTTTGAGGAATTTTGAGGCCTTCAATGATGCGTTTTTGGCTAAACAGGCTTGGCGTCTTATTTCGGATACAAACTCCTTATGGGCGAGAGTGCTTAAGGCCCGGTATTTCCCTAATGGTTCATTTCTTGATGCGAATCTTGGAGGGAGAGCATCTTGGGCTTGGTCGAGTATGTTAGTAGGCCGAGAGTTGCTAAAGAAGGGGGCCCACTGGCAGATCATGAATGGTGAGGGTGTTCGGGTTTGGATTGATAGATGGCTCCCGAACATTCCCGCTGGTAGACCTGCCCCCTTGGGCACGGTTCAGGTATCAATGAACTTAACTGTAAACTCTCTTATTTGCCCGGTCAGTGGGGAGTGGGATATTGATTTTCTGAAACCTTTTTTGAGGATTGAGGAGTATAATGCGATCTTGGAGACGCATACAGGTGACAAGATGTTGAAGGATAGGCTCGTGTGGCCTGATGACAAAAAAGGGGTTTACTATGTTAAGTCAGGGTACCATTGGATCAGAGATAGTTCTTCTTCCCAAGCCCATCGGCCGAGCTCTATCCCTGCACCTTTGTGGAAGATTATTTGGCAAATGAAGGTCCCTCCAAAGCTCAGGTGTTTCTTGTGGAAGTCATTAAATGGTGCACTGGCAACTAAGGCTAATTTGTTTCAACGGCGTTCATCCCCATCTCCTCTTTGCCCTATTTGTGGAGTTCAGGACGAGTCCATCACTCATTTGTTTCTTCAATGTTCGTGGGTGCGGGGAGTTTGGTTTGGTGGCTGTTTGAACTTAAGATTGAACAACATGGAGGTAACTTCTTGGGATAGCTGGCTGTTGAATATGTTTGACTCTGTGAGAGGCTCTAGGGAGGTAACGTTCCATCTTCTCTCTTATATCTCTTTCACTTGTTGGCATATTTGGTTAGCCCAATGTAAGTTCGTTTTCAACCATCAAAGAATCTATCCTCCTAGAATCATTGAGGCGATTGCTCAAGCGGCTGATGCTTTCAAAAATGTCACCTCCTCCCCGTCTCCTCCCATTATGCCATGCCCTCTGGCTGATTTACCCCCACCTGTTTGGTCTCCTTCGCCCGGGGGGGGGGGGGTTTGTGAAAATTAATGTTGATGGCGGCGGACTCGTTGGGAATGGCTCGGGTTTCCTGGGTGTGGTGGCTAGAGATGCCGAAGGTATGTTCCTGGCGGCAAGCAGGTACAGAGTTAAAGCCACTTGTGTGGCAATGGTTGAAGCCATGGCAGTTTTGTATGGGTGTCGGCTGGGTATCTCCTTTGGGTGGAATTCTGTTATCCTGGAATCGGATTCTTTGGAAACTATTTCTTGCTTGAAAGATATTTCAAGGAAGGGCAGCTGGGAAGCTTTTCCCATCATTGCGAAATGCCATAACATGGGGAATGCTTTTCAAGATTGCCGCTGGTCTTGGGTTCCAAGGTCGGCCAACTCTGTAGCGGACCTTTTGGCTTCGCGAAATTGTATGGAAGTATGTGATCTTGTATGGGTTGTTAGACCCCCATCTTCCCTTGTCCATGTTTTGTGTAACGATGGCCTTCCGTGCCCTCATTAACTTTTTTTGGTAGGGTAAGGAGAGACGCTTTAGCATAAGGTGCGGCGTCTGGCCTCTTGTAACCTCCTTGCACTACCTTTTTAGCGTTACTTTGCTTGTTTGCTTCGTTGTAAGCTTTCGGTTTCATTTGGCATCTTTGCCCGGTTAATGAAGTTCCAGTTGCCAAAAAAAAAAAAAAGACCAGAAGTGACTGTCCTGAACAAATTCAGTTTACAAATCGATGCTGGAAGAAGGGTTGCTTTTGTTGGCCCGAGCGGAGCTGGGAAGTCTTTCGTATCGGCCCTTCTGCTCCGATTTTATGATCCGATGGAAGGAAGAGAGTACTCATTGACAGAAAGGATATCAGGGAATATAATTTGAGGTGGCTGAGAAGACAAATAGGTTTAGTGCAGCCTCGATTAAAGCCAATATCTGCTACGGGACCGAGGAGGCTTCTGAAGCTGAAATTGTTGAGGTCTCTAAGGAAGCAAACGTAGATGAGTTTATTGTAATTTGCCTGATGGATATGAAACAGTTGTTGGGGAGAAGGGCTGCCAACTTTCAGGAGGACAAAAGCAGAGGATGGCAATAGCTAGAACACTGCTAAAGAGGCCTTCAATTCTGCTACTCGATGAAGCAACCAGCGCCCTTGATGCTGAATCTGAGAAGTCCGTGGTGGCCGCTTTGGTAGCAATAAATCTGAGAAGTCTGTCAAAAACCACACAAATTACGGTTGCACATAGGCTTTCAACGATAATAAACTCAGACACCATCGTCGTCATGGACAAAGGTGAGATTGTGGAGACAGGTTCCCACTCAGCCCTGGTAACAGCATCAGAGGGAGCCTACTCAAGATTATGTCAGCTGCAGAACTTGGGAGAAGAGTAACACATATGCATATATCGAGGGTACTTGAGAAATCTTTACGTCTAATATATGCCTATAGGAGCTTAAAGTACAAGTGTAGTAGTAAGATAGAGGTCGGACAAGGTTAGTGACAATAAATGTTGAATAAGAAGCAAGGTTCTAAAAGGCGCTAGGCGCTAGTCGGGCGGCGGGATGGGGCCTAGCGCCTAGGCGGAGCCTAGACGGGAGACTAGGCGGACTAGGCGGATTTAAGTATATCTATTCTATTTCGTCATAAACTAGAAAATAGAATGACATCTATATTATGAAGTATTGAAACATAATGAAAATATAGGGAGCAAACATATAATGTGTGTTTATTTAAGTATTTAATAAGTCTCTTACAATTTATTGGAAACAATAAAATGCAAAAGGAAAGTTATCTATTTTTTATCTAAATGAGTTGCAACCTAGGCAGGTGTCTAGGTGGGTCTGGGCGGGCTGGGCGGGCGCCTCTGCAGGTCTGGGTGGGCTAGGCGGATGCCTAGGCGGTCTAGGCATTAATCGGGACGGCTGGTCACCGCCTAGCGCCTAGGCGGGGCCTAGGCGGTGCTAGGCGGAGATTTTTAGAACAGTGATAAGAAGGCACAAATGTTGCAGTACATCTTATACATTGATAACGAATAAATTCGTTCTCAAGGGGTACAATGTACGTTTACAAGAGAATACACTCACAAACCAAGTGGAGGGCGCAGGTAGTCCGTCCTTCCAAAAATATTAACAAAGTATATGTCTCTGCTCTTGAGCTTCAGCAAGCTTTATTCCACCCTTGAAGGTATGTATTACACCGGATTAAGAGCTGGCCGAACATCACAGCTCCCTAGTAGCTGAAGAGTCAGAAGATCTGAATCCCTGACCTCTCTAGCACTCTTGCACATACAAAATCTATTAAGAGTAAAGCATTTGCTCAGAATCAACCCATCATTCGTCAAGATCATTTGTACAGAAGAAGTCACAACAACAACAACAACAAAGCCTTTTCCCACTAAGTGGGGTCGGCATTTGTACAGAAGAAGTCAACAAAAAAAAAAAAAACTGCAACTACAATATCTTCAGAAATCAAATTGTCTTCCAAAGTGTGGGGGCATGCAAACCATAAAACAGTGAATATCAAAATTCTCTTTTAGGCTGCATTGATCCCAAATGTATCTCATCTGTCTCTTTCCTGTCTCATCGTATATGAGCAAACTATCTGTTCCTCTAGCCAAGAAACGACTGGAAAAGCTTCTATCTGGGTCTCAAATGTACAACAGGATCCTCTAGAATTCAAGAAAGACGCTTTCCATTGTCTTAAGCAACTCCTTTTCCTCCCCGCTTGCAATTCCAGGATCAATATAGCACAACTGAACAAAACTGTTACATCAACTCCAGTCCCAGAGCGTAATCAAAACCAAAGGCAAATGTAAGATTTAAATAGTCATCACCTGGTACTGTGGCTTTTTCAGCGTATGAACCCCTCTTTTTACAAACTTCTGCCATCCTACCTTTTCTCTAAGCGTTCTTTCCAGATCTTCGGTTCTCTGCAATTATGTGTCACAATTGAAAATTAAATTGTATTCAATAGTGTATTGCAAAATAAAGAATGATAAGCTTAAGATGCACCACGGATCCATAAAAACAGGCGAGAAATTACATGGCCAGGGTCTAATATTAAGAGATTGTGCTGGAGCATCCCATTATGTTGACGCTTGACTTGAATCCCAACAATCGTTCTCGAATGTCCATCATGTTGGAAGTACAAGGGTCTGCTCGAAAAACCTCTCTACAAATTAGAACAAATTATAAAACATAGTGCTTGAATGCATTTTGCATTCTTGGTACTATAGCTACTGATCCAAACAGAAAAATAAATAAATAAAACACTTACGTTTTGTCACTGACAATGACCTGATGATTTCCAGATTTGGTAAAATTATTCTCAGAAAAGTAGTTCCAGATCCAATCAATGAGAACCTGACGACCGTTGTTTTTCCTTGTAAACTTATTTCCCGAAATCTCATCACTTGTGCTACCCATAGAGTCACCAAGCTGGATGTTAGAACCTCCCGAATTTTCAAGTCCACCGGAACTTGCTTGAGTAGTATCATGATTCCTTACCAACAAATACCTATCCATCGGGCCACGAACCTGGATTGCTTTCCTCTTTCCGCCATCCTGTATTCTCTTTACCTCTTTCCCAAGACTTGAACCAGGAAGAGAAGGATAAAATGTTTCAAGTTCCTTGGGACCAAAATCCACTACCCTTGCTCGAAGTCCAAAAGAACGGAAAAGGGCAGCACATTCAGTAGTTCCAATCCATTTTCTTGAGCCATAAATGTTGTTAGCAAAATGATCAGAACCAAATGTATCAAAACCCTTTTCCCAAGCAATCTCAAGCCACCTTTGAAGTGAAGGGATATCAGGAACAAAACCTGAACCACCAAACAAAGCCTCCCGAGCTTCTTGCCTTTGCACAAGCAAGTGGGAGATAAGCATTTGGATGTTACGCCACCCGCAACCCCATCCCTTGTCCTCGGATTGAATGCTCTGAAAATGATCAATATAACCGGACACAATAGTGGTTGTATTTCCATGTTCTAACTCCAAACAGCCTCTGAGCAATGCCATTAAGCCACCTTCAATCTTGTGGAAAGTAGTCCTAGTCTGTAAAGCAATCAAGCATGAAACTTTTTCCTCCATACTAATGTCTCCATCACATTGCCAACATGGTAATTCACCGATTGCTTGATTATTCTGCGGCGCGTATCAATACGAAACCAATAAATCAGTAGACTGAGCTTCGGATTACAGATTAAGCAACAAATAACAAGAATAAAATAAATAAAACGAATAAAAATCTGTTCTTTATTCTTATATGCTTTTGATGAGCATGGAATAAGGACTGTTTGGGACTGCTTCTTTAGGAATCACTTATGCTCAAAGTGTTTCTGCTATAACTATTCAGTGCTTCTATGAGTCTATGGTTTTAATTTTCCATCATAAGCGCTTTTGATTGTCAGAAAACGCTTTAGCACTTCAAAAGCAATTCCGAAAAAAGTAATCGGCAGAAAGTAGAAGAGTAGCTACCATGGCTGATGGAGGTGAAGAAGGAGCGAGAGAAAGCTGTTGGGCAAACTCCAAATCCCTCGCCAGTTGCTCATCGACCTCATCATCCTCAACCTCCTCAAAGTGACCGTTGGCGTGCCTGCAATTCGATTTCATACCATTACAATTCCAACCACATAAAAAATTCACAAAAAAAGGGATTAAATTTATTTGCAGCATATTGTAATACCTTTCAAGTTCTCCGGACAGAACTGTCAAATCACAGAACGGGCAACTCGAATAATCCATTGCTTGGATACGAGAGTATCGACCAAATACACAATTTTTACGGCGGCGGAGCTGCCGAAGAACGCCGAGGGCCTCCGCCGGTGCGCGCGCTTGCTTTGATCTTGCTTGAACAGCGCGGTTACAATTTCTTTTTCAACCACGCACGTGTGTCACGTGAGAATGAATAATCAGCGGCGCAAGCCGACGGAGTCAATTATACCCTTATTTTGTACTTTACGAGGGTGATACGGACATTTCATATTTTACCTTATTCTCATATTGGCCTCAGGGTCATTGTATATTTTTTAAGAAAATATTTGCCAATTGGGGTCCAATAACTTGAGTATTTCTTTTCGGCCCATCTTCTTTGTCAATTTATGAAGTTATGAATAGCTCAGTTGACTATGGAGTATTCAACCCACCCTTGTACCTGAGGTTTCGTTTTGAGTTCAATTCTCTCTCGATGTTGCTTGTATAAAGAAAAACATTTGGATATATAATGTTGATTTTGATGTTTTATGGCATGAAATGTTGGGCGGTTAAAAAGCAACACGTATAAAAAATGTGTTTAACAAAAAAGAGGGAGAGAACAACACCAAACACAATGGAAAAGGCAAAAGATTGAGGTAAACGAAGTTTCTCCAAAAAAGAGAGCTTGCGAAGATGTGAATGCTTAGTTAGGGTACACGAGAAAGGATATGGTTAAGACGAAGGATATCAGAGATAAAGTAAGAGTGGCCGCAATGTAAGCCGTAAGGTATACACACTTTCTAAACATTAATGGTCATTAAGGTTCCAGTAAACTGATTTAAAGATAGTAACTAAGTGCTGTTAGTCCTCCATTCAGTCTATTCACATGAAAATGTAAGTATTGTTTTCAGATTTGGAAACCATAGCGCGGCAATGGCGCTCAACTTGGGCAACACTTGCAGCAACTCCAACTCTTTATGATTCGTCTTTGGCAAGAACCCTCATTCCACTCTTAGAGAGTAGAAGGTCTTTCATGTCTCGGTAACTTCTGAGCTCCTCCAGTGCATCAGATGTTTTCCGAGGCATGAAGAAACCAGAAGCCGTAGCAACTCCTCCCTCATGTTCATTCTTCCCAGACTGCGATGAGTAACAACTTGAATCTTGGCGCAGAGGTGGAGCTGTCCTCAGCATCTGAACCAGAACGCCGACAGCGGCATCTTGTGATTTTCTACCCATTGGCAGTGACTGAGATATGAACTCTGAAGGCCTTTTGCCGTCACTGTTAACCCAAAATGTGAAGAGAGAAATATAAGATGATACGGAGCAAGCTATGCATCTTTGCAGCAAGCAATATCCTAAATGTAAATTCAGATCATGTGTATACGATAAGGCAATAAAAGACATGTCAATTCAAGTCATTTAAAGTAAATAACCCGTCAAACATAGTAATCATATGTTTCCATTTCTTATGTTTTCAACATACCATAGCACATTATCAAAAGAATCTAGCTAAGAAAACAATAGTTACAATCTCTAACGGAAAGTGAATTCCGATACAAGAGCTAAACCAGGCAAATGATAGATCATGACCATGTAAGCAAATACAATGGTTTTTAATTTCATCACAGGGATTCAGATACAAAAAAGACCCAACTATGTTCTGTTATTTACTGCTTCTTTTATCCAGATTCCATCATAAAATCCAAAAGTTCAAGAAGCCGGAAGCAAATAACCATTATGGTGAGAAGCATGAACAATGCATGCAGTAAAGTAGTCACAACAATTATGGTGGAAATAAAATTATACCACTGCAGAAATCAAAATTTATCTTAGGTAAAAAATGGGCAATGACTGCATATATATGTATATATACCATAAACATTCAACCAAAAAGAAAAATTGTATACCATAAAGATTATTAAGTACCTGGCTTGAGAATCTGATGTATCAACATCATCCACGTCAAAAGGACATGAGAACTCAAAATCATCCAAATCATCCTGGAAAGACAATCTACTCGAGCTTCTAGAAAATCCAACACGTGGTGAGCCACTAGACGACAACAATCCTGAGAAACGCCCTGAATCATCTTTGCTATCTTTCATCAGCTATGAAACAAACAAAAGCTGGTGTTATAGAAACCGTGAGAAACAATTTACTTCAAGACCACAGGTTGCATAATCGGAAAACAGGGACTACCTTCTGACCAACGTAATGATTTGAACTTCCAGGATGAGTCTCTCCGGCCCTTGAAACCTCCAATTTTCTGATTGCCCTGATTCCAGATGGAGACTCTTGAGAGGAATGATCATTTCTTGTGCTTCTGGGTGATAAAGGAGGAAGAGAATTTCTACTTGGATCAGAAAAATTGGGGGATAAGTATCTAGGGCCCCCCATTGGAAGGGGGATGCTTACAGGGGCAGTTCCTGAACGAATTCGAGTTTGCATAGGATTGAAATTACCACTGGACAAGTATGTTGGGGGTGATGGTGATGGCGAAAATGGAGGTGAAAGCTGATACTCATCTGAACTCATATTTCTTTTATGACTTAGAGGTCTATAGTTTTGACCTCTGTTGGCAAATGTATCAATAGGAGGAGATCCAACATCATGTGACATAGGAGATGCACGATATGCAGGTGGAGATCCAACTAAGGGTCTATTATGCATAAAAGGAGGTGGCCTGTGGAAGCCACTTGTCCAGCTGTGTGGGCGTTGGTGTGGCACACCAGATGGCAGTCGTGCTCCTCTCGAAGGAAAGGAAGTTGCACTAAAACCCTTCCCTGATGAGGGGAAAGACCTCAGGGGGTCAGTGGCAGGACTACCAACATAATCAGTAATTATCCTCGGTGGCATTGGTGCTGAAGGCTCAAGATTGAAATCAGCTAGTGTTGGACGGTAATTCACAGATAAAGAAAGGCGACCAGGATGAGCCTCTACGGGAGCAAAACTGAACTCCTCCATCAGTTCCTCCTCCGCCCTTGAGAATGGATCTCTAAGTGAAGACACCTTGTAGATAATATCAAAATTGTAAGTCTGACTAGATGTGCTTAGCTGTCTAAAGATCCTATAAGCTGGAAGAAGTCTCATATACGAATAAAGAGTACGTAAAAGAATGATTGACTTCTTGTATGTCTTTTTGTAAGAGGCCGAAGTGTCACCAGTTTGGGGAGCCACGGCGGCCCTTGGAGTTTCGTACTGGACAACCCACCTCTCTATGATCGTCTCAACAGATGTCCCCTCCACTGAATTCGCATACAGATTGTCAACAGAAGAAGAACTAGGTCCTCCGCAAACAAGTATAATGTCAATTATCATAGGATCCATTACACTTCTGTGCCAAAAATTTAAATTCTCAAGAGCTGCAGGGCGGTCTCCTAGTATTAAGTTAAACCACTTGTCACTCTTTCTCACTTGAGTTGCAGATGACAGGTCACCGCTGCGATCATGCGGGTGAAGAGAAGGAATCCTGGAGTCCAAAACAATATGCAAGCTTTTCAATAGAAATTGGGAAACTATCTGTTCCATTTTCCCCGATTCGAGCTGATAATTATTCTGAAAGTCCATAATTCCTGAAAACTAAATCTTTAACTAGACTCCCACTCCCTCTCATACAGCATTTCAATCGGAAGCAACCGGTACCCACAAAAACCTCACCTTGCGCAAATCACTCAAAAACAACAACCCGAATTCAGATAAAGTCTTGATCCTGCATTAAACCATACAACTATTTGATGTGCTCCAATGCAATTCTCGGATTAAACGAACAGACAAAACCTGTGAAACTTAAACACCCACTTCAGGAAATCTTATTCAACCATAGATTAGTAGTTCAGAAGTGCCAGAACAAAATTAAATTCAACCATTGGCAATGATGATGGTGCCGTGTTGCAGCTACTCTGCGTACAAAAATGGAGAAAAATCAAATGACCCAAATAAAACCCACATCTGAAATTCAACATGCAAAGCATTCAATGACCCATTAAGCATCTGAAAGCAACGGATCAAGCATATCGGGCAAATAGGTCCTCGGATGATCCAACAAGAAGATCATTAAATTAGTAATAAATTAACAATCTTAACCAAACGTAAAAATAATCAGATTACGTTAAAAACGAGAGATCTAATCTTCCCAGATGATCTTGAAAACGTTATTAGACAAATAAATGATGTGGAAACAGAAAACTTACTGAAAGAAAAGAGCGATGATAATTTGAAGTTGTTCTTCTGCAATGCAAGAGAGAGAAGGAGAGGGGAGAGAGAGAGAGACAGGAGCGCCGAGGGATTGCGTAGAGCAGAAAGAGCCCACGTATCTCCCTTCTTCTTCTTGCTCAGTTTGTTTGATTGTTTGAAGTAAGCATTTTCAAATTTTGATGAATAAAAAATTGCTCAATCATTTGCGTCAAAGTTATGTCATAGCAAATGGTCCGACTAGGAAAGGGATATCCCTTCCATCGACTCCTTCCTATTAACTAATCTATCCCTTTCAAATTTGATTTAACTGTTAAAGTTATTATAACTCTTAAAATAGATCCCTATTTTTAGCTGTTAGATCAAATTTCAAGGGTCCAAATTGATTGATGGGTAGAACTTGGTGGAAGGGATCCTGAGATCCCTTTCCGTCTAACTAGGGGAGGAGGGCGACGAGATAAAATGAATGGCAGGATCATCTCCGAATCCTTTTGGTGAGGAACTGGAGATTCTTAAATCGTATATGTTCATCGTACATTATGTGGTCAGTTTTTGTAAGGTACTGTTTATATTTAATTTTAAATAAAAATATTTAAAATGATTTCTAATCGCATGATGTACTATAAACGGATACGATTCATGGATCCTCGGGATCCTGACAAAGAGGATCCTGATTCATAAAATGATATTATCTACGTTGACGTAACAGAGAGATGATGGACTTAACCACACAATGAGTTAACAATAATATGATTTAAATTCATATTTGGTGAGAAACGAACATAAACTCTCTCACTTACAAATGAAACGTTATATTATAATATTAAGTTATGCGCTAGGGGATAAACTTGAAACATGATGATCGATTTTGTTTATTTATTGAATTAAAAATAAAAATCAATTTTTTTATTCAGTAAACTTAAATAATTAGATTGCAATAAAATTAATAATTTTATTTAAATATCACCTCTCCCTTTATAATTCATAACTTTTTTCTTTTGGTCTGAAAAGATAATTTAATTAATCTGATAGAAGGTTACAGATCAACACAAAGGAAGGTAAAATAATCCGAATATATTAGAAGGAATAGATACATAAAAGCCCAGCCCAATTAAATAAACTAAAACAGAAATCTAAATCCCTAATTTTCGATAGCAAAAAGCAACGTTTGTCGCCGTCACCATCACGAAAGTCTTGTCAGTAGCTACCGAAGCAACAACACTAGAGAAAACAACCGAGTGGTGAAAACGAACAAGACATCACAACACAAAAGTACCGACCAGCAACAAGAAGCACACCACATCTCGATTTCTTCACCAAAGACGCAGAACCATCAGATCCAAATCTCATTCACGAATCCCTGCAAATATATACAAACACAATAACATATGGGTAGAATGTGAGGCCAAGGGATATGTAAAAAACCCTTACTTTGGCCAAAGCCACAATACACTTAACCTCGATGGAAATCCGGCAAGTCGTTTTGGGGGATAGTGAGGAGGAAAATAAATCTGGCAACCATATTCGGCCGGCAATTTGCAGATCAAAGCAAATGATGGGGGGGGGGGGGGGGGGGATGGTTTATGGGGAAGGGAGGCAAAGGGGAAAAGAGAGGAGAGAGGGGAGATGGAGTTTTTGGTTTTTGAAAAGAACAGGAGAGGGAGGGGTGGAGAGGAGGGACATGAAGCCCAAAAGTGAGACAAACTCACGGGAAAAAGAGAGAAGAGGATCAAGAGAAAGAGAGAATAGGAGAACAAGGAACTTGGACAAAGATAGTCACCGGCACCCAAGCCAAAGGTTAGGGCCGGCGTCAAAGGATTTTGCAAGGTTAGGAAACTAGAAAGAGTCTCACGCGTTTTAATTCATAACTTTTTTCGTAGAGTAGTAACGTTAGTGGGTTATAATTATATAGTTAATTCGTAAGAAGAAGAAAAGTTGGTGGGGATCATCAACCCGCATCTGAAAACACAAACATCATTCATACTTATGGAAAGAGTTTGTGTGTGTTCTTCTTTGATAGGATTTGTAAAAAAAAGTTTAGAAGAATATGAGAAATTAATATTGTTTTAGATTTATAATCTAAATATATAAAAGGAGAAGGCATAAACGTGAAATTCATAATTTTAAATTGTCCTTCTCTCATTAAGATCTCAATAGAAAAAACAAATCCACAAAAAATTAAAAAGAAAAGAAAAAATCATCAACGTTGAGGACTGTGAGTGGTTAATGAGTTTATTATTATTTTTAAATTTATTTTTGTAAAAGAATAATAACTAAAACAATAAAACTTAAAAAAGCAAGATAATATTTGAGAAGAAAAGGCAAGATAATAAAGAATATTCATAAAGTAAATAAAATAATAAAGAATATATTATCAAACAAAAGAATAAATAATAAAATAAAATAAAAACCAAGTTAAATTATGCATAAGGCACCAAACACCGAAATCGTATTAAAATAATACTATCCAGTATGTAATATGACATGCCGAACGAGACCTAATATTTTGAAATTCCTACACCATTTTTAACTTTTAAGAATCCTGTTGCAGCAGATTTTTTTCAAAAATAGGTTTTATGATGCTTTTGGTAGAAATTTGATCAATCAATAAACATTCGTACGGGTTAGCTAACTCATAATTTGCTGCGTGTACTCAACACCTATCAAATTACTATGTTCAGCGATCCTTAAAGAATTGACGATATCTCCACGAAAAGAATAGCATCATGACCATAAGTTAGAGCATAAGAAGAAGTCTCGGTCGCCGAACGTTGTGAACTTGTGATGTTCGGTAAGCCCAAAGTGCTTCATTAAGAGTTTGCTGCCACACACCGGGCCTGTTCTTCACCATTTTCCCCAAAATACTCCCACTAGCCTGAGGACAATACGAGGTAGATTGTTCCAGCCGAATCTTGAGACTAGATCTAGATGTATAATTCTTCGATATTTCGTCCCTAAAAATTGTGCCATTATCCGCGATGATTGTCTATGAAATACCGAATCTTGTCAAAACCGTTTTGTTTTATATCATAGAAATTGCAGAAAACGTTGTGAGTTCTGCCTTTTATTAGACCTTGATGGTAGTTCTATGAATTTTAAGAGAGGGATAAAAGAACATACTAGCAAATCCCGACGTATGACTTTTAATAATCTTATGTGCATCAAATTTGAAAAGGCTAAATAGCTAAAATGGTCCCTGAGATATGCATAACACATCACTTTGGTCACTAAGATTGAAAGTCAATAGAAATAGTTCCTGAGATTGTCCACCATTCATCATTTTGGTCATTCCGTTAAAAACTCTTTGGGCAATTTTCAAAGTTTCGTAACTCAATCGTTTCTTAACCAAATTCGACCCATAATATATCAAAATGAAGATAGGAAAGTGTAAAACAAGATTATACCTATTTGGAAGCCCAATGGTTGCCGGAGATGGCCTGAAAATAGCCTAAAATTTGACTGGTCCGCGGAAAAACTGGAAAACTCGTCGGAAACTGGGTAAACTTTAAACGTTCATAACTTCTTCAATACTCAACGAAATCGAGTGATTCAAAAATAAAAATCATACTTCTCGACGAGACAAAGAGAATGATAGCTTTCTTGACAGCTAACTCGCCGTGGTTTGGTCAAAAACGGCTCGAAAGTGGCTAAGTTGAAAATGGTTAGCCAATTTCAAGTCATTTTTGGCCAAACTACGGTGAATTAGCCGTCAAGAAAGGTACCATTCTCTTTTTCTCGTCGAGAATTATAATTTTTTTTAATCACTAGATTTCGTTGAGTATTGAAGAAGTTATGAACGTTTAAAGTTTACCCAGTTTCCGACGAGTTTTTCAGTTTTTCTGCTGACCAGTCAACTTTGAGGCTATTTTCCGGCTATCTCTGGCAATCATTGGGCTTTCAAATAGACATAATCTTGTTCTACACTTTCCTATCTTTATTTTGATATATTATGGGTCGAATTTGGTTAAAAAACGATTGAGTTACGAAGCTTTGAAAATTGTCCAAAGAGTTTTTAACGGAAGGACCGAAATGATGGATGGTGGACAATCTCAGGGACCATTTCTATTGATTTTCAATTTCAAGGACCAAAGTGATATTATGCATATCTCATGGGCCATTTTGGCTATTTAGCCAATTTGAAAATATGTTCTTGTGAAAAATATGGCTGTTGAATTTTAACAAGATCTTAGTACCTTGATACGCTTATTAATGCAGAAAATATTTTGAGCTAGGACCGATCGATCCAACAAGTACAAGTTATTTTTTCATGAGAGGGATCTTTGCTGCCTCTGCAATGGTAACGAATGGCTCGATAGAGACGAGTGAGGAGGCGTTGGGAGCATCAGTCGTCTCTTCCTTGACATCATACTCGACTGTGGTTTTGATGATGATGCAGCAAGAGGGTTCCGAGTCCCCGGCAACTCCTAATTTCTCTGTGACTTCAAACCGAACACGGTATAAGCTAAGTCCAAAATCCAGAAGTCCGCCTTCAATCACCTCAGCTTCTTTCACTCACGTCTACCTTTGTGAACTTTTCCGTGTGTCCAACACCTACACACACACACATACACACATACATACCAATTAGCTCAATCAATTAACATTAATTAATTATATGATTAACCAAATCATTTAGCAAGGCAGGCGGCAGGGCCTAAGACTAAGTAAACCATTTCTCGGTTCAGAATCCTGATGATCAGCGAGAAGATTAGCGCGGATGCAGCAGCAGGTGTTGTATTAATTATGTAATTATATACCTGATGCAAACTTGATATGGATAATAGTCCCAGCCCCTCCATCACCATGTATCACTTGAACTTTTTCAATCATATCTGGAAGTTGTTGTTCCACGAATCTTGCCAGCGCAAGCGTGCCGAAGAGCTCCCATGCTTCACTTGCAGGCACCTCCACCTCTAACTCATGCCGAACTTTCCCAGTCGCCATCCCTAAAACCCTAACTAATTAATTTGATGAAATAAATATTTAGCTGCTCGCTTCCTCAACTGAGGATGATATTGATGCGTTTCCTTTAAGCTAGCTAGGGTTATTTATGCGTAATATAACTTGGTAAAGGACAAGCTAGCTGGGGTTATTCATAACTTGGTAGAGCACATCTTTTTTCACGTCTGAATTATGTATCCTCATTTTTAGGGAAGTAGATAATGCCTCACCTTAATTTTAAATTTAAAACAAAATATTTTTTTAATTATAATTAGTTATGTTCAATTAAGATTCTAACATTCTACCACTTAGACGCATTCTAGTTACGGTACAAATATGACTTCAGAATCCAAAACTAATTCATTAGTGGTCACCTGAGTCATCAACTTTTATTAAGATCCTTTGCACATATACCAAAATCCAAAATATCCAAAAATTGAACTCCAGAAAATCATGTACAATTTAATATACATGGAACCTGAAATCAAAACATTTCAAACATAAATATGATTTGTGGTCTTTTGGTTTTAGTTTTCAATATTTGTATTTTTTTCTTCTCGTGCACCATCCTTTCTCCACTTTTTTTATATCCCTATTTCTTTCATATGTTTCCGTTTTATTTTTGACATCAAGATTCAAAATGAAAATCAAAACTTAATAAAACCAAAATTATTATCACACGGGTGGTTAAGAAATGAATTGGAAAGGTAAACCACTGGGGGGGGGGGGGGGGGGGGGGCGCGGGCGGTGGTAATCCGTGGGGTGGGGTGGTGTATCAACGGGAATTAGGAAAATTGGTAATAGGATTGTTATATCAATTCATTCAGATTACGAAATTTAAAAAAAAAAAAAATCAAAAAAATCAAAAGTTTGACCTCTGCAATGAACTTGATAAAATTTATGTAATAATCGGTAAATAGCATCGATATGCATTGATCCTATATCTCGCCGATTTAGAGTGAAATTTTCACTTCACATTCTATCCATATCGATCCTAGATTTTTCGTATATTTCAACAAAAATATCAACAATTTCGTGAATATTTTAAATATTGCAGATAAATCATTCATCCCAAAAATTATTTTCAATTTTAACTCCCACCGACAATAACTAAACCCATGAAGTGGGTCTTATAATAATCTGTCACTCACAAATGATCACGATTCACCATTATTTATTTACGTTGTCTAACGCATGCTAACCAATTTAGTTTTAGCTCTATTAGTTTAATTGCTCATAGTAAGCGTAATTAGATGAGTTGACCAGAACGATATACTTAACATTCAAGTACTAACTAGAGGTCAGCCCTTAATTTTATAATTTTCAAAGTAATGTAAAAAATCGAATTGGCAAAAAAAAAAATCGACACTGGATATCGATCCAATTCGAAATACCACTTATGTCGCAACTAAAAGGATGACAATGATCGAAATGGCCACAAACTTCGACCAAAAAAAGGGAAAAGAAATGGCCACAAACCTCGCAGTTGAGATAATACAGTGGAAAATGGTCATCATATTATGTCCACATAAATTTAGGATAATAGAAGCAAAATAAACTAAACATGGAACAAACCGTCGGTAAATATTACAGGTAATGTTTTAGATTACACTGTTTCAAATTTGCAAAGTAATTTGATCTCAAACTTTCCATTTTGTCTAAATTATCCGGATATGAATTCGAACTTAAATATAGAAGATAAAAAATTGAATATTCATGCATCTAAATCTTTAATTCTCTTCGAACTTGAATTCAGAAAATAAATTTTTTAATATTCATGTATCTAACTGCATCGCCAAATGTCTAATTCTCTATCAAGATTTATAACACTAAGTAAAACATATCCAGCAAAGCAAACAACTCTTCAGATAAATATAAAGCATTAAATATCTAGTATTTATCGTAAAATTAGTAACATTAATCCGTTCACTCAGATTTTTACCGTTTTGCAGCATACTTAATGCTGACCCAACTTTAGGAAGATTAGGACGTCCCACCCACTAGTTTGTCAATCAAGCGACTTATGCGACCTCGATAGGCCACGATGCTCAAAACTCCATTTTCACATGCATGCCAAATAGGTTGTTTAATTGCTAACTTAGGACTCGTTTTTTAAAATGATAAAAAATATTTTTAGAGAAAATATTTTTGAGTTCTAAAAGTATTTGAGTGTTTCCTGAAGAAAGCATCAGTCATGAAAGCACTTTAAGTGTTTTTATAGAATTCACTTGTATTTTTACTATAAATTAGATCAAAAATTGACCCCAAAAATATGAATTAGATCAACAAATATTTTTACCGAAAACAGTTTTAATTATTTTAAAAACACTTCACAACCAACCCTTATTTGTTACTGCCAAAACCTTGCCGGCCATTGTTTATTTTAACATTTTTTTTTTCTTTTGCCCTACAAGGGTATAGGAAGTGTGGTTGGATTTCGTCAGATACAATCAAACGGCCCGGAACATCTGATAAGTTTTCTTGAATTAGTCAGTGGTCATGGTCAATATTAATAACCTGTGGAAACAATGAGAAAATGTATTTTTGAGCAAAAAAACAATGAGAACTTTGATCAACATTATTGAGGTCAACTCAATCTTCTTCATTATTTGTTTGTGTTTACATATGACTATTCCAAACATTGACAAATATAAAATAAAAATGAAAAATTATTTGAAGAGGAAAAGGATGGTTGGTTCAGTTAGAATATTGATTAGCAAAAAAATTATAATTAATGAAATTCATTTAACTCATGAACATTTTTTTCTTTCTTTTGAGAAACGCGATAAATGATATGTTACTGCAGTTTTGTTAAAACTGTGCTCATAAAATCTCATTCAAGAATTAAGAAAAAAGAAGAAGAGAGAGAGAGTGATACACGGGCATGCCTATGTTACATAACAATATAGAATCCAATATTGACCAAATATAGCGTTCTTTAAATCAAGAAAGAAATAAGTCAGACGATGAGTCACATCATTAGCTTGCAGTTAAAATTCAATTAAATTAAACGAAAAAGTCATCAAGATATATCACACAAAAGATTTTTACTATATTTTAAAGTTTTAAGCCCTAAAATGTTTAGTTAAAATTTTGGTGATCAAATCGAACGAACCCTATTGGTTACTGCCAAAATGATGTGAACGTATCTTATTGGTTATAGGAACTAATTACATTTCACATGTAATTAGATTTTTACTACACATGTTCCTATATTTTAAAGTTTTAGCTAAAATGTTCACAACGAACCCTTATTTGTTACTGCCAAAACCTTGCCGGCCATTGTTTATTTTAACATTTTTTTTTTCTTTTGCCCTACAAGGGTAATGAAACAATAGGAAGTGTGGTTGGATTTGGTCAGATACAATCAAACGGCCCGAAACATCTGATAAGTTTTCTTGAATTAGTCAGTGGTCATGGTCAATATTAATAACCTGTGGAAACAATGAGAAAATGTATTTTTGAGCAAAAAAACAATGAGAACTTTGATCAACATTATTGAGGTCAACTCAATCTTCTTCATTATTTGTTTGTGTTTACATATGACTATTCCAAACATTGACAAATATAAAATAAAAATGAAAAATTATTTGAAGAGGAAAAGGATGGTTGGTTCGGTTAGAATATTGATTAGCAAAAAAATTATAATTAATGAAATTCATTTAACTCGTGTACATTTTTTTCTTTCTTTTGAGAAACGCGATAAACGATATGTTACAGCAGTTTTGTTAAAACTGTGCTCATAAAATCTCATTCAAGAATTAAGAAAAAAGAAGGAGAGAGAGAGTGATACATGGGCATGCCTATGTTACAAAACAATATAGAATCCAATATTGACCAAATATAGCGTTCTTTAAATCAAGAAAGAAATAAGTTAGACGATGAGCCACATCATTAGCTTGCAGTTAAAATTCAATTAAATTAAACGAAAAAGTCATCAAGATATATCACACAAAAGATTTTTACTATATTTTAAAGTTTTACGCCCTAAAATGTTTAGTTAAAATTTTGGTGATCAAGATCGAACGGCCAAAAACTTGAGAGTACATTATACTCCAAATACGCAAAGAGACATGATTAATGACGGGCGCAAAGGCGTAAGCAGAATCACAAATTCAAGTGAACCTGGACACGTCTTTTGTGGCCTTTAAAAACGTACTCTGCGCACCGCATCCTTCAAACACTTTGTTTTCTGTTAGCTGTGACCTGTGAGCTTTTTCGAGTCCAAAAAAAATGGCGGTAACGAAGCAACTGCCGGCGGCGGAAGAAGAGAAGCTGCTGAGGCAGAGGAACGAGGAGTTGGAGAGAGAGTTGAGGCAGAGCCAGGAGAGGGAGGAGCGGATGAAGGCGGAGCTCCAGAGAGCCCGCGAGAGGCTCCGAGTCGCCGAGGATGCAGAAGAGCGTCTCTGCTCTCAGCTCGGCGAGCTCGAAGCCGAGGCCGTCGATCAGGCGCGTATGGATCATGCCCGAATTCTGGCCCTCGCGGACCAGCTCTCGCACGCCCAGCGCCTCCTCCAGGCTTCCGCCATTCCCCTGCCGTCGTCGGGGTTCGCTTCCAAATGACGGCCTGGCTGAAACATTAGTTACTAACCGTTTCCTCTTTTGTGAATAAAAAAAGCTGTAATATTGTTCTAGTTTGTGTTGAGTTGTTGGTTGTAATTAGAGTGGTACAGAGAAATATCCGTCATCGTGTCAGTATCTCAAATTAATAGCGAATTTTTTTTGTAAGTAATACGTTTTTTTTGTTGTAATTTGGACGTGTTCGTGTGGTATATTATGTTGTTTGATAATTTGAATCATTTGATTTTGAATCATTTCTTTCCCTTCGAAGAAAACGAATATGTAAAGAAGAAGAGAGAGATTTTGTTTTGCAATTCTTGTTCTTGGGGTTTGCAATTTCCGGCCGATAGTCTTTAAAGGTAAGCTTCGTGTCGATCATATTCGGATTGATAACTCGTTAAATTCAAAGTATATCGACAGAAAGAATTGATGCTTTGTCTAAATGTCGAAAATTGATTAGTCTTCCACCTTAAATTTGGATATTCCTTTCCTACTACCATACCATATTTCTTCTCTTATAAAATTTCTAGTATGATTGAGGTTTTTCTTGATATGAGATAGATTGTTGTCGCACTGATTGCGTAATTAAGTGGTATTTATTTTTCATTAACATACATTAAATCTAGTGAATTTTTTACTACATAGGCCAAAAATTTATGATCTTGAAGTCTCTAGATCTCCAAATCTAACCACAAAGTTATGATCTTGAAGTTTAGATATCCAAGATTTTGGTTGGTTAATTGTTGATCTAAACGAAGATTAAAGTAGATGAGATGGACTGTGTGAAAGGTGAAAAGTATATTTGTGGACAAACTTGCAACTGCGACTTTCTTTTTCCCCACCGGAAGGAATACGTGGAAGAAAAAGGAAATGCGTGGGGTGAGATCACAACGAAAACTACTCTTTCGGCAAGTTACGCATCAATCAACATACACCTTTTCTTTATGGTTGAAAAAATACAGACTTTAAAATGCTAACTAATAACGTCTACGCAACATGTTTGAAAATCTTTATACGTCCTTGATTTTGACGCGCATTAATGCAGAAGAAAAAAAGGAAGAAACCCCAATAATCGTCTGTTTCCTTTGGCCTAACTCTATCTCTCTCTATATGCTTTCTGAATGAGTTACCGTGAACAGAAATGTCAAGATGACAGTGACTCAAATAAATCATGCAACGTGCAGTGGGATCAAGGTGGTCTCAGACCACTCAAAGTTCGGGAAATATACATGTTAAGGGTTTTCAAGAACTCTTCGACAACAAAAAATCATCAAGCGTTCGTTAAAATGTCTCGGTGAATCAACAACGGAGCTATTAACAAGGCTTTGAGGAGGACTCTAGTCTAGGGATCAACTGAGGGTGAGAGGAAGAAAGCCAGAGTGGTTTGGGGCTTACGTTTAAGAAAGGAAGAGGATGATGAGGACGTCACTATACCGGATCCAAAGACGGCGGTTGCTCACCACACGACAAAGTAATTTTTGTAACATCAGGATAGCATATACAAGTTTTTCTTCACATGACAATATATTATTGGATTGGAACGTCATATAGCAGTGAACCAGTTTCATATTAATTGCTCTCTATATTTTAACTTCCATGTAACTAAGATATTATTGTAATGTTATCTCAATTTAATTAAGTGAGTTTCTGCCATACCATACGAACCATTGCACAAATGACGTGTTTGATATAGTATACGAACGTTAAATTCGTGTGCCATACGTGGTCATGTGACATCTAGCATTTTAGACTGTGTTCGTAAGTCATATACGTGTTTGTCTAACATAACTGCTACGCATTTCTTCACATTCCGCTTCATACTTCATATGCGTTCAGTTTCCCACCTCTGTCCGATTCAAAAATGGACAGAGGACGAGGGCAACGCGAAACTACAATGACAGTGCAAGCAATTACCTCTACAATCCATGTGAAACTAGATCTGTCATCTCTAATATGTCCATGTGTAATGTTGTACTTGTGCTTATTACTATACATGTTCCTATAACCAATAAGATACGTTCACATTATACATCCAGTGAGATTAAAAAGTACGATTTTACAATTTAATTGAAATGTTTAACTCAAAATACGGAAATCTAGTCATCCAATTAACCGGTTTACAAGGCGCATTGTAGAATTTTGAACAAGTTCTTCATTACCTAGAATAGAATAACCACTTAGAATACCGAAACAAATTATATTTGTTGAGAAGTGTAAAATTGTATGGATGCGATCCTCGTTGTGCATCTTGATCAATTGGATCGTTTCTTTGTAGATTTCGATGCGAGACTTTTGTAAATGTGTTTCCGGTTATTCCTTTATCATTTCGTCCAAACGTAAGAGTTCCTCCAAGTTATGAATTCTTTTAGAATACTCTTTTCTTGAATATCATTAAAAAAAATTCGGATTGTCTAGTATTCCACCAATTAGTAAACCAAGATTCCAGACTTTTATTAAATGAGAGAGAGATTCACCAAGGCAAAAATACTATAGATGCAAGATATAGAATGGAAATTAATACTTTCTTTTTTGCCATTTTTTTCGTCTGTGAATTTTATGATTTGATCAAATTGCTTTTTATTTTTAATTGTTATAACCCACCTAATATGGCAGGAGGATCCTCTTTATAAGGATCCTGAGAATTTTTAAATTGTGTCTATTCATCGTATATCGTGTGGTCAGTTTTCGTCAGGTACTATTCATATTTAATTTAAAATAAAAATATTTAAAATAATTTATGACCGTATAATGTACGATGAAGGAACGCGATTTAAAAATTCTCAAGATCCTCACAAAAAGGATCCGGAGAGGATCCTCATTCTCTCTAGTATGTACGCACACAAGTCTGTTAAAGAATAAAATATAATTATTAATAATATTTTAATCAATTCAAAATCCATACGATTCCTAGATTCTAGAGATAATAATCAACTTTTAATATTTTTATTCTATTCAAAACCATACGGTTTTAGATTTTCTAGGGGTAAGTAATTATTAGTTTTTATTATTTAATTTTTTTATTCATTTCAAAACTAATTACACGTTTTTTAGCACGATTTTTCGGCTGGTTCGAAGGCACAGTAGCCTCTGTAGTCTGCACGCGTGAAAGTCTATTGATTTTCTCATCAATTGTAAAGTTTTTTTACTGCTTTATTTTTAATTCCTGATCTTATTTATTTTTATTGTTTGAATTTTAAAAATCCGTACTCGAAATTTGTTAGGTCATATACAATTGTGTTATTATTGTTCAATTTGTTAGGTCCAACCGTTTGTCTAATGAAGAGGTTTAGAACTATCAATTCATTTTTTAGAAAAAGAGATAGTGATGATAAATTAGAGAGTGGTACACCTTCTGCATCTATTGAAGATGTCTTAAAGGTATTATTTGATTGATAGATCAATTTGACTTATATTGACTCTTCCTGTTTCTACCGTAAATACTAAACGAGTTTTTTCAACAATGAATCCTATTAAAACAAGACTTCGCAACAAGATAGAGAGTGAGTTTCTAGCAAATTCTACATAAAAAAAAAAAAAAAAAAAAAAAAACTTGCCAAAATTGTTGATTCAGATGAAATAACAAAGGATTTCAATTGTATTAAGGATCGAAAGGCACAACTTGAGTAGGTACTCTCTCTTCTTTTTATTTGTTAAGTTGAATAAGATTGATGATATATATATATTTTTTTCTTGCAAATTGCAACTTTAAATGATTTCTTTGTTAAATCTAGTTTTTTTTTTTTTTTTTTTTTTTTTTTGAGAGAAGTACGATATTCATTAATTAAGGCCGAATTCGTACAAACTGAGGATAGCGTGCATAATGGGCCTCGATAAAAACCTTGCCGGGGATTTCAACCCGGTCGAAGGAAAAGAGTGTCCCGCACAAAGAGACCTATCCACAAATGAACAGTTGAAAACAATTACACACTCTCTTGTAGCATGATGTCTTGGATTAAATCTGGGGGTTCCTCAAACCACACCGTCTCCTGTGTACTGCTAAGGCCCATCCGAGCAAGTCGATGAGCTGCCGAGTTCCCTTCCCGCTGAGTATGGCTAAGCACTGACTCCACCCACTTCATGCGAAAACACCGGAGATCATTAATAATAGGACCGAAGATAGAGTGATCTTCCCCACATCCCCGCATGGCAGCCAACACCAACGTTGAATCACCTTTAAACTGAATTTTCCTTTCCTCCAAGCCCGTGGAACTAACCAAAATTGCGACTCTTCGGGCTGCAAGTAGCTCCGCATGTAACGCTGAAGAAACTCTCTCAACCGGACCAGCAGCAGCCGCAAGACAATCCCCCATATGATTACGAATTACCACCCCAAACCCACCCCGGTTACTCAACTTATTCCACGCTCCGTCGAAGTTACACTTAATCCATCCCTCCGCAGGTTTTCCCCATCTCTGAGAGTCTCGGTTTTTCTTTTTTGTCGTGGGTTTATGCCACTTATGGTATTCCTGCATCCAGCCCTCCGTCCTAAGCACAATATCGAGCGGCTGTAATGCCTTACCCAACCAAAGAATCTCATTTCTATGCATCCAAATAGCCCAAATCAACATCAACCCCAACTCAAACCCTGGAGAACTCCCATTAAACTGTAACTTAGCTAACCACTTCAAGAAACACTCTCCCTGTCCGCCTTCCACTCGAACGCCCAGGCCACGAAACCAAACTGCTCGAGCCATATGGCAGTCCCGGAGAACATGTTCCGTTGATTCCACCAGACCTCCACAAACCACACACATCTCCTCGGTCGTCACTCTTCGCTTACACAAGTTCAATCTTGTAGGTAGAGCATCAGTGCAAGCCCGCCACACACAAATCTTGACCTTACCCGGAACACAAGCATTCCATATCTTCTTCCAAAATTTATCTCCCACAATAGAAGAAGAAGAAGAAGAAGAACCAGTTACCCCTTCTCCATTTTCTGCAATCAGCCCCCGTGCAACGTGATATGCGCTCCGTACCGTAAATTTCCCATTCCGTTCGTAGTGCCACACCCTACGATCCTCATCATCCCTTATACTGAGGGAAAAATCACAAATTAAATCCACCTCCTCCAGGGAAAACAACTCATTCAACAACTGAAGGTTCCACTGCTTCAAATGCGGCGAAAATAGCTTCTCAACCGTGGCATCCTCATCCCAGTAGGGTGAAATCGGATTCAAAATCCTGAAGCACGAATCCCTCGGCTCCCAGTTGTCCTTCCAAATTCTAACCTTCCTTCCGTTACCTACCTGCCAGCGAATGCCTTTTTGGAGTACCGGGCGAGACGCCGCAATACTTCTCCAAACATATGAACTGTTAGAGTGCACCCTAGCATCCAGAAACTCAGTCGTAGGGAAATAACGGGCTTTAAACACCCGAAACACTAACGTTTCGGGATTGTGAAGAAATCGCCAAGCTTGCTTAGCCAATAAATCCTGGTTAAAAGCATAAAAATCCCGGAAACCAAGTCCTCCCTCATGTTTAGGTTTACACAAAGTCCGCCAGTTGAGCCAGTGTATCTTTCGCTTGCCTGGATCTCCACTCCACCAAAACTTAGCTATCAACATATTCAATTCCTCACAAAACGTTTTAGGGAGTAGAAAACATTGCATGGAGTACATCGGTAACGCCTGAGCTACCGTCTTCACCAAAATTTCCCGCCCTGCACTACTCAAAAGTCCCCCCCGCCAGCTCTGTAATTTTTTCCACACCCTATCTTTCACATACGCAAAAGTTTCTTTCTTCGACTTGCGGACTAGCACCGGAAGACCCAGATATTTATCATGAAATTCCACTCGCCTCATACCTAGACAATCGGCTAGTAACTGCTGATCAAAATCATTAAGATTGGAGCTGAAAGAGACACAACTCTTCTCAAAGTTAACCGCTTGTCCCGAGGCCATTTCATACATATTCAAAACCTGCTTGATATGTTGGCACTCACTAATTGTGCCTCGGGCAAAGAGAAAACTATCATCAGCGAAAAACAGATGGTGAATACTAGGGGCAGTACGACATACCTTAATTCCCTTCAAATCTCCCATAAGCTCAGCCCTTGACAAAAGTGCTGATAGTCCCTCAGCACACATGACAAACAGATAGGGGAATAGAGGGTCACCTTGTCTTAGACCCCTTTCCGGCTGCACATAACCCACAGGTTCACCATTCAACTTAAATGAGTAAGAAACGGTTGTAACACACATCATGACCATACTAATCCACAGCTCAGAGAACCCCAGCCGATGCATCACAGCCTCTAGAAAATTCCACTCCACACGGTCATAAACCTTGCTTATGTCCAACTTTACTGCCATTAAACCTTTTGACCCCGATGCCCGCTTATGCATGTAATGAGCAACCTCAGCAGCTACCAAATAGTTGTCAGAGATCAATCTGCCTGGAACAAAAGCACTCTGTGTAGGAGAAATAACATCTGGAAGGATAGACTTCAATCTGTTCGTCAACACTTTCGCCACTATCTTGTACAAGACATTGCACAAACTAATCGGACGCAGTTGTGTCATCAACTTAGCCTCCTTAACTTTTGGAATCAACGTAACATGGGTATAATTGATTTTTCGGAGGATATGACCAGACAAAAGCATAGACCAAACCCCCTCACATACTTTGTTAAATCTAGTTGAAACTTGAGTTATGCAGAGTTATAATTTATTTACTTCAAAATATTACTTTTAGGTTTATTAGTATACAACTTTACGTAGGTAACCAAAAAAAAAAAATTTAAACATTTGATTTTGTAATAATAATTTTAACTTAGCCCATCAACCAAATAATTCTTGGCTCCGCTATTGTCGACAACAAAAAATCATCAAGCGTTTGGTAAAATACCTTTGTGAATAAACTGAAATTTTATTGTTGTTTCTATTTAATAACTTATACTTTTAACACTGAAACCCTCAAATGTTCGAATCCTGAATCCGTCACTGTCAACAATAATAGATTCGAAGACATTGCCACAATAATATTTCGAATAATATAAATCTCTTTCGTGCTTACGGAAGAATGCAAAGCATAAAACATGGTGGCTTTTATCTCTCGTATGAAAGCTTAGAACAGATCCTGCGAGAATGCGTTGACAAAAGAGAAAGCAATGAACTATTGACGTACACGTAACAATTCAAAAGAGGGTATTTCGGTCTTATTAGTCAATGACAACGGTCCACCATGACCATAACTGCTGAAAATTATCGGTGGAAACGAATCCGGGGGAATGCATGGATAGTGCCACGTGGGTCCACACCTACGTGCTCTTTGCCTAAATTTTTTCTCTTTTCGCATTCAGATAATGATAAACATAAAATGATACAGAGGCGGAATCATGAAAAGGATCAGGATGATCTCAGGGTCATGGTGACATTTTTTTATCACGTAGAAAAGTTTGGTATTATATTTATGATTTTCAAGGTTTTTCAGTAGGCTCAAGATTCTAATATGATGTTTTTATTGTGATTTTTTTCATTGAGTTTGAATTGAGGTTGGCAGTTCCTATGCAGTTGAGGTAATCTGTTGCTTATGAGCTTTGAGGAGGGCTTTGGTCTAGGGATCAGCTGAAGGCGAGAGGAAGAAGGTCAGAGTGGCTTGGGGCTTACGTTTAAGGAAGGAAGAGGATGATGAGGACGTCACCATACCGGATCCAATGACGGCGGTTGCTCACCACACGACAAAGTAATTTTCGTAACATCAAGAGAGCATTTCGAACTGAGAGTTTTGGGCCCCTTGTAGGATAAAATCCTGGATCTGCACTGCTATAAAACATTGTTATGCAAGTTTTTCTTCACATGACAATATGTTATTGAATCAGAACGCCATATAGCAGTGAACCAGTTTCATATAAATTGTTCTTCATATTTTAACTTCTATGTAACTGAGATGTTATTGTAATGATATCTCAATTTAATTGAGTGAGTTTCTGCCATGCCATACGAACCATTGCACAAATGACGTGTTTGATACAGTATACGAACGTTAAATTCGTGTGCCATACGTGGTCATGTGACATCCAGCAGTTCAGACTGTGTTCGTAAGTCATATACGTGTTTGTCTAACATTACTTCTACGCATTTCTTCGCATTCCGCTTCATACTTCATATGCGTTCGGTTTCCACCTTTGTCCGAGTCAAAAATGGACAGAGGACGAGGGCAACGCGAAGCTACACGTGAAGTGCAAGCAATTACCTCTACAATCCATGTGAAACTAGATCTGTCATCTCCAGTGTCCATGTGTAATGTTGTACTTGTGCACATTACCATACATTTTCCTATAACAAATAAGATACGTTCACATCTTGCATCCAATGTGATTAAAAAGTACGGTTTTACGATTCGATTGAAATGTTTAACTCAGAATACGGAAATCTAGTCATCCAATAAACCGGTTTACAAGGCGCATTGTAGAATTTTGGATTTGATCAAATTGCTTTTTGGAACTCTTCTAGGATACCCAGAGCATCCCCAAGAGTATCATTTATTAGGTCTTTTTTGTCTGCGCATTGCCCTACTTCCTTAATCCAAATAGCCGTAGGAGAAGCGGAGCTAGCTAACCAAGCTAAAGTTCTCAAACAAGAGTTCCCCTTACTCATATTGCAGGCAAATCCTATCACTAGTAGTTCTGATTAGCCCACTTGCCCGAGCACACTCTCAACTTGTACATGCATTTGGAGAATGACCCTTATGGCACGGCTTAATCAATTATTTTCGCAGTTCAAATAAGATTCGAACCACCACTTCTCTAAAAGTATGGTTATTGCCTCCCTCTCTCCTCCCTCCTTGGAGCTTGTCCATGCCGAATGTTTTAAACGTCAGACCTTGATGTTTGTATTTTCGAATCAAGATTTAACGATTAGAACATCCGATTCTTGCTTTCTCTTCATAATATTTGGTCGTTGTTTATGCTAATTAAAAACCAACTTGTGCATGTCTTCATAGCGGTAGCGTTGTAAATAGAAAGATTATGCAATCAGCTAACTTTTAATCAAAGCAAATTGTAGCGGTTGAATAGTTAAGGGCACAGTCGACAGCAAAATCACATTATCTCAACTCAAAACATATCTCCCTTCTCAGTCTTGGGTTTTGATCTGGAGATAGAAGGGCCCTTCAATAGGATGGCAAAGCAGACTAAATCGACAATACGCAGTTCAACGACTCTATCCTCGCCTCTCTTTTATCTCCGGATCCCTGAAACCAAATATTAGTCATAATCCAATCGACTCACAAGTTTGAGGGTGCGATATAACTGTTTACGGATCATGAATCATACCTCTGAATGTGATCAAGAATGAGAAGCCTGGGTCCGGGAGGGATTTTCACGTCTCTAAGAGCACTGTAATGAAATTGCATGACAAAAGGAAGGGCGTTCATTAAAATGAATACAAGCTACATGGTTTATAAATATGGACAAACAAAGTGACTTTACACGATAGAATGTGAGTGATGAAAAATACGCAAATCCTACTACTTGCCTATCGTTGAGCAGAGGTAAAGTGTTGTCGGATAATAGACCTTTCTTGAAATTCTTCTCGTAACTCTGGAGGCCGAGGTTGCTCAACATGCTTCTTGTTTTAGAATAGTAGATATCTTCGGTAGGTGGTTGAGAAAATTTTTGCCCCAACTGCATAACCATGTGAAAAGTGCTTTGTGTGCGTATAAGTAACTAGACGGATACTAACAAACATGCATGTAAGCAGTGCTAACTCATACAGGTCTAGATACGCAATTGGAATAATATGAAACCGCATAGAAGTTCATCTACATTTGGTATTTTTGAAAAAGAAAAAAAAATGTGAGTTCCAGATAATGTCTCCAAAAACAGCAATGCAATCATGTAGCTAAGGACTAGAAAATGAAAACACTTCACCTTTCAGCTACTATCAAACTGATAAATCATATCTTGTCACTCTCACCTTGAAAAGTCCACCTTGAACAAGTGCAAAGAAGAGTCCAGAAGTAGCTGCATTTGCCGCTTGATTGGGGCCACCCATGCCGCTCACAAGTGAAAACAGGGCTCCGGAACCAAAAGCAGCCACCATGCTGCAACAAAAATAGGGTTGTCACAAAATCAAAGAAACAAAGGCCACTTGTATCAGAAATAAATGAAATCTATAAAACCGGCGCATTGAATTAATAATATAAATGAAGAACAATCTGATAGATGATCCATTTCTAGATAAAGAAATACATTTTTTCACGGGAATGAAAAAAGAGTGGTGGGGAGGAAGAAACAAATCGACAGGAGATCTCCTTGGGACCTGCTGAAAATCTAGGCAGGTAGCACACCCTTGGCTTATAGTCGGCCATGTAAGTTTCAGTTTTTCCAAAATGAACCAAAGGAACCAATCCATTAAAGTCTGTTCCTTACTCTTCAAATGACCTAAAACAGCCTAAAAGGCAGCAGGGCAACATCCACATACGACAGGAGCTAAGATAAATTTTAAAAGAAAGGTTACCCTAATATAATTTCACAATTCATATTCATAGAATTTTGGCTAAATCACAACACAAAATAAATATGGCCATATGAGACCAGGCATCCACGACAACTTCAATGTTGTTAACTACTGCCTCTAATTCTTCATTAAAGCAATCATAAGCTCAATTGATTGTGACTGCAATTTTATAAACACCAAACATTGTGGACAAAGGAATAGGCTCACCTAGATTGGACATCCTCCTTGCCTCTCACTCTTTTCATGACACAGGATATGCCGGCATTGACACCAGTCATAACAGCAAAGTTACGTGCTTGGACCAACGGACCACCTGCAAGGGCCTATGATCAAAGCAAACAAATTGTGTATATCAGCAGAACTGCTCCACCAAGTACGGGTGACTGTTCTGACTAATTCAAACATTAGCCATGTTTCAAAAAAAAAAAATTTTTGAGAAGAAACGAAGCCATGTTTCAAAATTTATCTGTTATCATTAAGAAGAAACATGTTTCCCACCATAAAACATCTAGGGTTTCCTTAAAGAATGTTTGGAGTTCATACAAATTTCAACTTCTACAAATCCTTAACAGAACTACCAAATAATAGTAAATTAGAAAGAAAAAAAAAAAGGGAATTGTTATTGGCACTCCAAAAATCTCATTTTGCACTCCAAACTTTCTATAATTAGAAAGAAAAAAACACTTGTGAGGAGTGTAGAATGAGATTTGTGGAATGCTAATAACAGTTCCCAAAAAAACCCCCGAGAACCATAAGTTTCATAGAACAAACACTTCAGTTGATTCTTAGTTGCGAACATCATTCAGTGTCCTACCATTGCAACGTAAGCAAGGTAGGGTTTGAAGCGTTTTTCTCTAAAGTCTAGCATTTTCAAGGGTTATATGTGAAATGCTCAATAATTAAGCCCAATAAAGTGAAAGGGAATCAAATTTTAGATACGTAGTCTCCAAAAGGACGAAATTTTTTACTCTGCTTAGCTCACTAATTGCATACTCTAATCCCATCTGAATACCACCCATTTGAAGAATACTAGGTTCCATGTTTACTCTTTGCCGCCCCAAAGTTTCTAAACAACGGCACCAACAGCAATCGCAGTAAGCAGACTCAAAGAACAAAATAATAATTTGTCCCCAAGAAATTAACTTTTCCTGTATTTAAATACGGAAAATTGCTACGAACAAGAAACAAAATATGGGATTTATCATATAATCAAAATGCCAAATGGGGTGTGCTAAAGTTTCAGTCTTTCTCCAAATTCTCCGCGCAGTTCCCAATAGAAATCTAATCCAAACAAAGGGTATTTCGTAATTTAAACGAAAATATAGTGCAATTTGTGTGTGTGTGTGTGAGAGAGAGAGAGAGAGAGACCTGAGCTTGCTTGAAAGAGGCCATGGCTTGGGGGTTGAGGCCGGCCTGAGGAGGAGGAGTGGGAAGAGAGGAAGAAACATCGTTGGTGAGAGTACCCATGAAGGCACCGATGGCAGCGCCCTGAGCGCCGCTGGTGAGTGTGACGACGGCGGCCTCGACGGGCAGAGACTGCTTGGCCAGCCACCCCCGGACGCCAGCCTGCAGCTCCTTGAAGCGAGCCTGGAATTCCTCAATAGGGTTCTGAGGAGGCACCATTTTCTCCACCATAGCTCCCTGTTTTCCTTGTTCCATGCGAGATTTCGACTTCCCCCAATTCGATTTCCGCTTCTTCTTCTTCTTCCTCTTCTGGTTCTGTAAATGCTATTGGAGCATACAGTCTCTCTCTCTCTCTCTCTCTCTCTCTCTCTATGGATAACGAGGTTTCTTTGTTTTTGTCTCTCTTATATACTTCCCTACCATATTCAACCTTCCCCTGAACCCTGCCCTGCCCTATGCGCTATGGGTTTAGACCCGCCCAAATTAAACCCTCCGAAAAATAACTTCCACCGCTAAAATCACTTGCGTAAACCCTCGTCAGTTGCGGTCGATTTTGCCTCATCAGCCGGTCAAACTCATTTCTTATTTCACCAAAAAAAAAAAAAAAAAAAAAAAAAAAATCTCATTTCTTATTAAATTTTTTAGTTTAGCTTGGGTTTCCCTATGATCAAATTGATCGTTCTTTATTCATTTTGTAATTTGTACCTCATAACTTTTTAATCATTTAAAGGTATATAATTTTTTTAATTAGTTAAAGGTGCGTAAGTTTTTGTTCCACTTAATTATATTTAGTGAACAGGCATTATACGTGACGAAATTAACAAAAACAAAATTGACGGTTGAAGAGTTATAATGATATGAATTGAAGTTTTAGGGAGGGTCAAAAGTAAATTTAGATTTCCTCTTGACCAGAAGAAAAGGAAGGGTTCAAGGCCCAAAGCAAAATCGAATAACGAGAGATTTTTAGCATGTTTGGAACACGAGTAGTATGCAACATATTATCATATAATTGGTAAAATGTTTTTGTTTAAGTGTTCATTGAATTGTATAATTATGTGTGATGTATCATTATGTGTTTCGAATATACTGAAAACACTCCCAAATAAACTTGAACTTTGTGAGAAATTTTTTAATATGAATAAATTATGAGGCATTAACCATTCACAAGGCATTAAGCTGCATGTTATTATATAATTACAAAAGTGTTGTATAATTAGTGGGTGAATGCCCATTCAAAGGAATAAAGACTTATGAATAGTGTTTGATACTTTCAAAAGTATCAGCATTATATTTGGATGGTTGTAGTTATGAGAGTTACTCAGAGTACTCGTATGCTATCTAAATATATCAGTAACTCTCACCTCCTCTACAATACTTTAGTGTTATAGTTATAGTGTGATATTTTACCTTGCTTCGCTCGTATTCTTAGCAAATCATCCTCACTTTTTCCTATTTATAAGTCTTCTTTAAAAAAATTTCTCCAATTATATAATAGCATAATGCCAATGTTGAGTTCGCGCCGCGCTTTTGACCTTTTCGTTCGCGGGCGGCGGTGGTTAAATTACTTAATTTTGGCGCCAATCACACTCCGGTGGCTAGCAGGCTAGCAGCCGTCCGACCCGCTGTTGCGCCGCCTGCATCTCATCGTGGTACCTTCTCCCTTTCAATTCCAGATACTTGTATTATTTGGTTTACAGTTACTGCAGTTCGTTGTCAGATCCGCAATTCCTGTTACTCTCTGATTTGTGGTTTTGGCATTTCTGCAAACACCTTGTGATCGTGGCTGCTGCTGATTGTTTAGCTTCACACATATGCATACAGATTCTTTCGCTGCAATATTTCTACTGAATCAGCTCATCTTATATGTTAATTTTATATTACATTGTCTTTTTCCATGCATGATAATTAATTTGATGAAACGCATTGAAAAATTTCATGCCAGAAGGTCGAGGATCGAGGAGGACGGGGAGGAATCAAAGTTTATTACTTTCGAGCAGCCGGGATGAGCACGTCGAGGGAGGAGTCGCCAGATTGGCTGCGCTCTTTCCAGGTACTCGAAAAAAATTTCACCAATCTTTTGTAGAAGTTGAAACTTTCATGCTCTAATGGGTACATTTTGTTCATGTTGCTGGTTTAAAGTTGCTTAGCAGTTTAGGTGTTTGATTGGTTTTACATTTCTTTTTCTGTTTTGGGTGCTAAGTGCAAGGTTTTCTTTGTTTTCAGGTACCCGAAACTCATTCACCAGTGGAATTATCCTCAGATTCCGAGGCTTCACTGAATGGTGTTCCTTCGGGGGAGGATAAACCAGAAACTCATTCACCAGTGGAATTATCCTCAGATTCCGAGGCTTCTCTGAATGGTGTTCCTTCGGGGGAGGATAAAACCGATTCCCCTGAATTGTCTCCACGTAAATCTTCGAAACTTACCAATGAAGATGAGAATAAAGTTCTTGGGGAAAGTGTTGCAGAGTCTCCATCTGGTAAGAAATTAAAACGAAACTCTCCAAAGCAAAGGAAAAAAGCAGAAGATCAGAAATCCCCTAGAAAGAAGAAACTAGAGATATCCAAGGAAGGAGAAGGTAAAAGCGAAGGGTTTGGTTGAAGCCTTCTGATCATGACGTTTGTAGACTTATAAAAGATAATTTTTGGTTCAGGAAACAGTGATGATGCAGAAGTTGCAGAGGCGGAAGTTGCAGAGGAAGAACCATCTGGGAAGCACATTGAGCCTCATGTAAGAGTTTACTATAGAAGCAACAATGATTCTCTATGTAATTTTTTTATAATTAATGAGTTGCTTTGGTTATATGTAATTTGCAGGTCTCCACCTCAAGGTTGCCTTTGGTGCTCTCTGAAAAAGTCCAACGCTCGAAGGTACAACAATATATTGTTCTTATCACTTAGTTATAGGTTGTATATAGAGTCAGCAAGATAGTGTCCTTATCAAAAGTAGAAACTAACATTGACGAGATATTGTTCATTAGCTTGGTGTTTTACATCCCCCATTACTTTCCATTGAAAAGAAATGGTTTGTATTTTGTATAGGCACTTGTTGAGTGTGAAGGAGAATCCATAGATTTGAGTGGTGATATGGGTGCTGTAGGACGGGTAATTATTTCGGATTCCAAATCTGCGGATCCTGAAATGTACCTTGATTTGAAAGGTATGTCTTGTTTATATAGGTAAACAAATTGGTGGTTATTTAGCCTTGTCAATGCAACTTATTGTGCGACGTGTTTCTTAATTAGATGCCTACATCTGATTAGTTTATCTTTCGTTTAACGCTACAGGAACCATATACAAAACAACAATAGTTCCTTCCAGGACATTTTGTGTTGTAAGTTATTGTCTCTACTTAGCCCCTTACAGAAATCAATAATCTTTCCTGTTAACGAAATCAGATGCACAATAATAATGATGTGATATGAAACCATTATTTTTTTTTTTTTTTGTTCAGGTTAGCTTTGGTCAGTCGGAGGCAAAGGTTAGTTAGCCATTTAGTTAGGTATGCAGGAAATGGATAACTTAATGAAAGAGGTATGGTTTAACTCTGAATTGTATATTCCTTGAGCAGATTGAAGCTATCATGAATGACTTCATTCAGTTGAAACCACAATCGAATGTTGATGAAGCTGAAACAATGGTTGAAGGTTGGTTTTCGTTGCAGTGGCTGTTTCTTTATTTTCATTTTCTCTTTAAAAACAACTTTCTGAAACAGTAATCTCCTAAACATCTCATCGTTTTGAGTGAGTAGGAACCCTAGATGGTTTCTCGTTCGATTCAGAAGATGAGGGTGACAAACTTCCTAAAGCCACACCTCAACAAGCTGATCAAAACGAGGATGCTGAAGAACAAAATAAGGGGGCAACCAAGGCGAAGGCTAAGAAAGCATCTGTATGTTTAAGAACCTTAATTTTTCTAATTCTTTTGCGTAAATGCAATGAATATTTTGACGATGTGAAGTTTTCTTTGTCTACAGACTGTTGTAAGGAAGAGAGCTAAACCTGCCGGAGGGAAGCCACAACCAGCGAAGAAACCAAGAAAGAAACCTCAAGTTTCCAAGAAGGCTAAGGGCAAGAAATGAGGCACACAATTTTATTTATCATTTATTCTGCCGCATCGGGATATTAGTTCTCATAGTTGACAGAAGTGGATTGGTGATGTAGAATAGCTAGCGGATCAGGTTATCTAGCAGCTCGACAGGCATATAATCACAAGAATAACAAGGTTTGAGTTGTATGAAGTGGCGGCCCCCTGTGTCTGATTTAGGCCGAGAATACGCTGTTTCGAAGGCAATGATATGTATCTTATTACTGCCATTGTTTTAAGTTAGTTGATGGAGTATTTACTGACCATTACTGTATAATGATGCCGATTGGTGGCCAATATTCATTTGAAATTTTTACATGTAGGATCCATTGTTCATGATTCGATACAAGTTTTATATTGTATTTGTATTGTTTCTCTCTCTGTTTGCCGAAGCCCTCCGATCCCATGTACTTGATTCATCACACCAGGCTTCACAGTTGCTTTCAAACGATCAAGATAATATGTAGACGATGAGAAGAAGGATTAGCGGCGGAACTGGTAACAGCGTGTTAGAAGAAGAATAAACCATCTGCACAACCTTCTCACTGCCAGGCACTTGATATCTCGGAGGAGCTAACGCATAATTTGAATTTCTCGTCCTGCATCACGGATGTTTTTCCCGTATGAAATCCGAGAGTTGAAAAGAAAATAAGCAGTTGAAAATATTTGAATGATGACGATGGAGAGGAAAAATGTACCCGTTGCCGTAAGGGCAGAAGAAAATGGCGTAATCAAAAGCCTTGCATGTAAAAGTGCTTGTGCCATCATCAAAAGCATAACTGTAAGCTCTTGGACAAGCTTTTTTGAATATGGTGGAATAATTGGAAGGCTGGCATGTCGTCGGGTTAGCAAACTGTCCGCTGCAGCAGTACTGGTCCAAACCAAATGCCTCGCAGGCGCTCTTGCATCCGATCACGGTCCCTTCGGTTCCTCCTCCCACCACCTGAAGCTCTTTCGGGCAACCTGCACGCGTGTTTCATTTCCGCTCGGCCTTCAAAAATTTGAACCATTTGGCGCCCGAAAAATTACAAAAACTTGGATCAAGACCATAATTTACCTGTGTTGATATCTGAAGCGCAGCCGGTGGCATTACATGGACCAAACACGCCGCGTGGTGCGGCGATGAGGGGCAGATTGTAGCCGTCTACAATGCTGACATCGTAGAAATCTAAACCATTGCCATTGCCGAGAGTTATTTCAAAGAGCGAGGCAGGTGGAGTGGCACCACTGCCGCCACATTCCAGCCTGCCTCCGCAGTCACCGGTTTGACACGTGCCAGCTCCCAGCTCGTCGAATGTGCAGCCTGTCCTAGCCCATATACGCCCTGACCATCCTGGAGTAGAAGGAAGTCTCACACTCTGGCCGGGGTCTAACCGAAACCCCGTTGTTGGGAGCGGAGGGGTGCCGGAACCTGCCAATGTACCTGGCCAGATGGTTTCCGGGCAGTTGTTTGTTATAGTGAATGTGGCTGAGTAGGATAAAGAGATGAAAAATGGAAAGAGGATGCAAAAGAAGCGCAGAAAAGTTCGAGGTCTCGTCGATAATGGCATGTTCTAGGCTAATAGGTTTTGGTTTGGTGTTTCGCTTTTCTGGTGGAATGGGATATATGGAAGGATTGGAAGAATCTGTGAGGGAAGGAAATGTGCAATCTCGGCCGCAAGATGACCTTTCTGGGTTTAGGATTTCTTTTATCTTGGATGGCCTCTTGAAGAAGTGATTCCTTTTCTACCAAAAAGAAACTTGGACTAATGAATCTCCAAATCATATAATCTTCCTCCGTGGAAAATAAACGATATTATTTCGAAGATTTCTTCGAGAACAAGCAACATCTGTTTCAACACTTGGATTGAAGTTGATCTCTCTACATGTACACAGGCAGTGTCTGATCTATAGGCTCGATCCAAAGTGAATGGGGAAGGAGAGGGAAGAACGCGGAAAAGCCTACTTCCGGTCATCCACATAACATAATCGGAGGAATAAACGCTGCTATTATTACATACAGTCTACAGAAACAACAATTGATAGCCCTTAGTACATATCATAATGTGGAATTCACAGAATCAAAGTAACGAACAAGAAGCCGGAAACACTGACCACGAAAATGAACATGAACATGAAATTACTTGCTCATAAATGTGTTGTTACAAATTTACAATGTTTTTACAAACTGACGAAGCCAAATTAATCAAAAAATCTTGGCATCACTAGAAAATTTACAAGCAATGAGAGGAATTTCCTCCGTTAGAAGAGATAAAGGACTTCGAAGTTAAAAGTAGCCTAAAAGACAACAAGTAGCCTAGAAATGGTTCAGCGAAAGGCCAACTAAAGGTTGGAGGCAACTCTTCAATGCACTTTCAACCTTATAAGCAGTTACTTTCAGACATGGCAGCTTAAAGGGATTGGCCTTACATGGAAAATATTGACGAACCAAATAGGCTATGGGCAGGACAACTCAAAACACAATTTATGTCGAACCACCAGCACAAGATAATATGGAAATAATGTGACTCAAACGTACATTTGCTTTGATGGCTGAGCAGAAAGTGCTGTGTTGTACTTCGCCAATAAGGCAAATAGAAGAGGTTGATCAATTACCATATTGTGGAAGTTTTATCATATTTCTGCACGTAGCTTGCACGTGCAAAGTTACAACTTGATTCAAAAGACAAGCGTTTAGAACAGCCATGTCAACTCTCCAGCATCACCAGGTGTAGCTTTGTTCTCCAAGAAATTATACAATTACCTACACAAGAAAACAAAACAAAAATTCATAAGAAGCCATATCCGAAAATTTCTAAATAAGAAAGACATTAGTCATTATTAACAAGCATATCTAATATCTCCTCGATAGCACATGCTTCAAAGTCCTGCAAAATTGACATCAATTTCAGATACATTCAGTCAAATAACCAGAACAAAAAACAATGTAGATGATGCAAACATATAAAACAAGTGAAATCCGGATCATTCCTTCGCAACCAGTACCAAACAAGGCAAAAGTAACACAACAACAATCTATACTGCCTGGAATCGTAGTGAACGAGAACCAATAATATTACAGATCCAAATAAAGAAGCAACTAAGCGAACCATTTTAATAAATAAATACAAATAATTGCCTTTCGGCAACATAATCATCATAAATGACAACAAATAAGAAGATACTAGTAATAAGGTAAAATAATTAATGGGAGTAAGATCAAAGAAGTCACAGCTGAATCACAAACGACCTGAAAGCACCCTGTAGCAAATTCCTGACCAGTAGGGTTAGCAAAAATAAGAATTGAATCCAAGATTCTTAAGCAGTTAAACAAGCCCCGGTCACCCTAAATAACATTCTTTTAAAAGTCAAGCTAATGGAGGAGTTAAATTGCAGTAAGCAGGACTACAAATATAGATTGTTCCTACAGACGGGTAGGACACATTAGGTCCACCACTTTAAGTACTCATCAAGTTCATCGTCCATATCCGTTCCACGAAATGAAAATAGGGAAAAGTTTAAAGGAACAAGATTAAGATAAGCAATAAAAGTTCGTTCATTTATCTTATAAGTCTAGCTCATATCCATGCCATCTCCAACTTTGCTGCAGATCAGACTGGCAGTAGTGAAGGATCTCTCGAAGGGAGAAGGATGGAACTGGGCATCCCGTCTGCGCTTAGAAGAGCAACTGTCTGCAGAAGAGTTATCCGACTCAAGCTTCCTCCGGACCCCTCTCACAGCCTGTTCCTCTACTTGTGTAAGGGGGAAAATCTTTCCGCTTGCCCGGCAAAGGGAGCTATGGTTATCATACAGGATCCTCTGATCACAGTTTTTGTCACAGATGTGAGTGGCTCCAGTTAGCTTGCAGAGGTACATATTCGCGCAGACGTGCTCGTTCTGACATTTCCAGTCACATTTGTGAACAGGATTTGACCCATCACGGCCCAAAATAGTCGACAGATAAACAACATTCGTAGGTCCTGCTACCACAGAATTGGCATCCACCTCCATTGCAACTGCCAATTAATGAGTTTCGAAACGTCAATTGAACAGATTCCACCAGCAAAGGAGGCCTTTTTACAACAACAAAAACAACCCTATCCCACTATACGGTGCGGGGTCGGCTGTATGAATCCTACAACGCCACTGCGCTCGATTTTACGCCGAGTCTAAATTTTTTTAACAGATCCGAACACAATGTAGAAATTTGCTCCCCACACTTCATACGGAATTGTTTAATTACTAATCACAGAAACACTAATCATGTTCCATATGAAGCCAACAATTCACTTTCTTCATCAGATCTGATGCATGTACCAACGTGGGATATAAAACCACACAATTTTAATTACTGCCCTTAAAATTTACAGAAAATTTATTTGCTTTTTGTTTTACCTGATTAATTCATCATAATACATAATTATATACAAGCAATTATCTCAAACAAAAACTAAAAAAATTCCAGAAGAAAATGACTCACCTGTGCTTCCTGAAGTTAAAAACGAAGAACACGCGCGCTGTGCTTCAACGCAAACCCAGCAACACCACCACCTACTCCTCACCTTCTCTCTCTCTCTCTCTCTCTCTCTCTCTCTCTCTCAAAGACTCAGTCTTTCTCTCTCGCTATCCAAATTACCTAGCAAGCTAACATAGAAAACGCGAGTGTAGGGGTCGGTATTTATAGAAAAAGGGGAGGGAGAGAGAGAGAGAGAAAGGGAGGGAGGAGAGAGAATGTGGGGGTGGAGGAGTTGACGTTGGAGTTACTGTGAGAGAAAGGAGAGGGCAAAAATGCAAGAAACCCAACCCAACCTGCCCAAACTGATAAAAGGAGAAGAGATCCGATCTCTTCTACTAATGTCACCGGATTAAGTGATCCAATTCTTTAAAATTTCATTCAACGGTTAAAACAGGTGGACCGTTAGATAAAATTTTAAAGATCCAGATCACTTAATCCTGTAATGTTAGTGGAAAGGGATTCGAAAAAAATGTCTTCTCATGATAAATAAAGCGCCAAATTTCCAAATGGAATACGAGTGAAATTCCAAGTAAATTCACTTTGTGCCCCTTTTTTTTCATATATTTAAAATACGACCCAATTCCCTAGTGGACTTGACTTTTCAAAGGGTTCACCCGCAAAAGTGGATAATCCAAGCATATTATCTATATTCTTTCAACAATACTATATCCACCTTGTATTGTCGCACAATCAACGATACTGCATTGACCAAAAAAATATCAACGATGTTCACCAAAAAAAAAAAAAATCAACGATCCTGCAATATATATATCTTCATACAGTATTTATTGATTATCGTAAATAGATTTTTTTTTGCATTAATAAAACTAATAACGCATTATTATATCACTAATTCATATTATTTAAAAGTATCGTCACAATAACATCTAAGTAAGTCTCTTTAAATGTTTTGTTTACATACAAAGGTGCTATGAGTGGAGTTTCATGTTAAGCAACAACATGGGTAGCAAAAGTAATTATAACGATCATTTTATGACAATCGTATTTGAAAGTTCAACTATTATTATATTGTAGTGCTAATAATAATATTGAAAAGACGTTAAAACGGACACGTGCTATATTATTATTGGTGTATGCAATGGGATAAGAATACGAGATCCATCCTGATCACTCTCGACCTAAGTATTTGAAATTTTAGAAGTACTTTTATAAATATCATCTCAAACTAAAGTATTTTAAAATGTGAACCTCGAGTCGGAGTGAGTGTGACTCGGAGTATCGCGTGTTCCCAGTCCCCACCTCCAACGGTCTCTCTCTCTCTCTTCTCCTCAACGATTCAAGCGCTCTCTCTCTCTCTCTCTCCCTATGATTTTCACACGAACCAACACTCGCCACGTCGCTTTCTCACCGTCATCCTCGCTGGGCTGTTCCGAACACCCACATGCCCAAATTCACAATTCGGGATCTCGAGCCCACGGCTCTTTTCGGTTTAGGCGTGGATCTTGACCCGAGAACCATTTTTCAACCCGATTATAGCCGTTTCTCTTCGTTCCGAGTAGACCTGCCATTTTGGATCCGACCTGTTAATATTAGTATTTAGATGGATGCTTAACGGGTTGGGTCGCTAACGGATGAACCCGTTAAATAACGGGTCACTTTGGGTCAACCTGTTAGACCCGTTAGCATCCTTTAGTTGAGGATGTTTTAGTAATTTCATTAAAGTCTTAACAACAAAAAATAAACTCTATGCAAAAAAATAAAATAATTTGTAATGGGTGTTAACGGGTGAAACGGGTGACCCATTATCTTAAGGGGTCAGATTCGGATGATCCATTAACTTAACGGGTTGGATTGAACCCGATCCAAACTCAATAAACCCGATCCGTTTACCGGTTTAGTTCCGACGGTTACGGTCTCGGAATCGCCACCCTTGCTCCTCCCTGCGCTTAGATATCAGTTTCAGACTCGATTTTTCAGTTCTCGAGGAACAGACGACAGACAAAGCTCCTTTCTTTTTCAATAAATTATCCACCCAATCCAAAAACCCGCCACAAATTCAACCCCCACAACCCTAATCCCCATTCCCAATTCTCCTTATGTGACAAGATCCAATCACTCCAAGTTTTGATCTGGATTGCGATCTCTCTTCCGAGGGGCTGCAACTTTCTCGGGAAACAAACGGGTTTTCTGGATTAGATTGGGGGCTTCGGGTTTTCTGGTATGTGTATATTACTTCTCTACCTTTTGTCGTTTTTTTGTTTTTGTTTAGTTGGGTGTTTTAAATCTGTTTGGTTGCCTAGAAAATGTAGGAAACTGCGGGAAAATGGAGGGGATTGGAGTATGGGATGTTGGGGTTTTGAGTAACTTGGGAGCTGAGATAAAAAAAAAAGAAGAAAAATGCTGAATTGGGTTGTGAGTTTTTCAGTTTTGAGATTGGGAGCTAAAACAACAGAAAGATGTAAGCTTTAGGATTCAATAGATTTGATTCTGTATGCTTGGGCTCGGTTCGTTTACTTGGAGCTGTTTCAAAGTTTTCAGGTTATTCTGTATTAGATGTGTATCATGACAAAAGTCATGTGGTCTTGAGATGCTGGGAAGCTGCTCTTATATGGCGGCAACTAATATCATCTTTCCAGATATTTGGCTGACAAACTAAAAATCTTTGTTTTCTTCTTTTCTGTTCGGGAGAAAGTGTTAAATATGCATTCTTTTCCCTTTTCCTTTCCCAACTTATTTTGAAAACTTAATATATGTGTGCTCGTTTTCCGAAGTTCAGGAATGATAGAGAATATGTGCTTGTTTTCCTTCCGCATAAGTTCGGGATTGATAGAGTTATGAAAGGCCTTAATATTACCGATGAAATCTTAATAAATCCTTGAAAGAAGTCTATACAGATCCATAGAAATCTATAATAGAAATCCGTATAAATCTGCCAAAAGCCGTATAAAATTGTAGTCCATTAAAATCGTTTGAAATCCAAATTGACTACACCCCCTTACTTGTTTGTTGAATTGAGATTTCAAAATACAGTTTTAAGCTAGCTGCTGAGCTTTTCATATGATATTTTTGTCTAACATTCTTATTAGATTTGATATGTCCCATTTTTTGTTGTAAGCAGGTAAAGGATCATGGTGGGATTTAAGAATAGGTATATGGTAGTGGAGGTTATCTTGGATCCTAATAGAGAACTGGTGAGAAAAGATCCTGTTATCGTTACCTCGTACAATGTTACGAAAGCTATCCGAGACAGCATTCTAGTAAATTTTGGGGAGTGCGGTCTGGCTTCATCACTTGGATCATTCCAAGGTAAGTAATGGCTCCCAGTAATTCTTGTTACCTTCTTTGTTTATGCGCATTTGCAATTAATTTTCCATAAAATGGACTCTCTCAATTTCTCCGAACGTGTAATTTTATGCAGTCAAGTATGTGAATGACATTACGAGGCTGTGTATCATTAGAACTTCAAGGGATGAATATCAGAGAGTATGGGCTGCAACTACCATGGTCAGGAGTATTGCAGATTGCCCGGTTCTATTTAATTTGCTGGACCTAAGTGGTGAGTTAAAGATTTGCAGCAGATTAAGTCTTGCGGCTTGCTGATATTTTTTGAAAATGCACAATACCTTACAATTAAGTTATCATTTTGAGTCTTGAATTTAGTTATTGTTCTTGATTAAGAAATTAGAGTGCTTCCGCTTAAGTGGTGATTGGTAATCACAATTTCCTCAAAAGTAAGCAGAATTTCTTATAGTAAACATTGTTTGGAACTTCTTAAGAGGTCGCATTTTATCTCGTAGTGTTCATTTTTTTTAGCTGATCAGAAGTTACCGTCATCTCAAAGACAACATAATTGTCTTCTTTCCCATCTGTTAAAGAAAGTTAATTACCAATGATTTCTTTCATTTCTTTTGAATCAGGAAGTATCAAAGCTTGTAAAGAAACTGCATTGAAGTGTGATCAATCAAAATTTGAACAGCACAAGCTTGTTGTTGGATCTAATCTTTCGGCTCAAGATACTCAAAAAATGCAGTACCATCTTGACAAGATCAAAGGCCTCGAGCACTAAAGTGCTACCGCACCTATGGTAATATACTGTATTCAGATGGCATGTCCTGTTCCTATATCTATTTTATATCGCTTTTCCTTACCTATGAGCTATTACAGCTGTTATGTATTGGTTGTTTAATGGAGTATTGTTATCATTAGATACGAAACTCTTTAAAATGAAGTTGAACTGTAGCTCTTTCAGTTTGGCGTAAAGTAGATATTCATGCCTAATTTATTATCTAACGAGCAAACTCATTCTTGTCCAACATCTTGTAGGAATTTGGTGAGCCTCACAAGCTTCATGTCCTGGTTCCATCGGTACTTGATGTCCATTACTCCGCCGACTCCATGGCTCGTGTGGAATTCTAAAGGTTAGAAAATCTCATAAGAAAGGAAGCTTGCAGGAACTTCAAATTTTCTAACTGTAAGTAGTTGCGAAAAGGGTATGTAGATGTAAAATCAAGTGGTGGATTAGGCAGAGGAAGTATTTGATTTGGCTATCTAGTTATTTCGGAAATATGTTTTGTCAGGTTAGTTTGTATTGTTTACTAGTGAAGGGAGGAAGTTCGTGTATCGCACATACACGGTTTTTGTTTGGTCAAACACACGGCGGCGTATAAGATACATCGGAGGCTGGGAGCATGCCAGAATTTTCACAGTTTTGATGACTAGCAAGTAACAAATTCCATTGTGTCCAAAAATTCTTTCTTTCTTATACAGCAAGTAATTACTGTTTCATGTTTAAGGTATCTCTGTGCAAATTCCATTTTGATACCTTAGGGCTTTCTTTCCCAAGCATCAACGATGTCATCGGGACCCGCCACAAAAGATAGTTAAATGGTATCACATCGGCCATGTGATTTCCCACATTTAACTGCGTGCTTTAGTGGTAAATGACACAAAGTTAGGTCCTAATTGGGCGCATATTCTAGCATACAACCGAAGATATATTGTTAGGCGACGAGAGACAGAGGGCTTGGCCAGTTGTCCCTGCCCGAATCTTGCGATTTTCGAGTGCTTTTGTGTATGGCATTTTTGGGTATGCTCCGAGTATGCTAATACACTGAGATTTTTGGCCGTGGTATCCTTGGTTAATGATCCAATAATCAAGATCTTAACGCTTATAAATTCCGGTATATAAGATATCAGGAGCATAGTAGAATTTTCGTACGTATATATATGCATGTGTGCATGACATGAGCTTAATTTGTTCAAACCAATAGGTTCGAACTCAAAGTGGGTTAGTCCTGATTGACTGCCGCTTTGCAAAGACGATTAAAAATTAGAGCATATCGACGTGTTGTAGATTACTGACATTTTATTTATATTATCAACTATGTCGACGTTTTAATAAGGGTTTGTTTGGAAAGTACTTTTAAAATGACTGAAAGCGTTTTTTATGAAAATGTTTTTAAAACCATTATTTAGTAAAAATCCAAGCGGTCCATGAAAAAGCATTTGAAGTGTTTTTTGGCAAGAAGCACTTTTACGATGTTTTTTTTTTCAAAAAGCATTTGAAGCACTTAAACTTCAAGTGCTTTTAGAACCCAAAATCAATTTATTAAGTGGGAGAAAACACGGAATCAGACTTCCATGGTGAGATCTTAGAAGAGAGGATAATAGACAATAATTATTAGATAGTGCCTTCTAATAATGACGACAACAGTGCTGTGTTCCCATTAATCCATTGAAGTTGTTGGGTTATTGAATCAATGTGGGCGGCAAAAAGCCGGAAGGCAATTTGTTTTGCACTTGCTTAAGCAAGCGTGATAAAAAAAAATTAAAATCAAATAATAATTGGAAAATAGCACTCATTTTTCACTCACGTTTGGTGAGCTTAGTAGTGGGGTTGTTAGAAATCCTCGCACTCGATAAATTTGCACTAGGATTGTGTTTCATAGTGAATTTTTTTTCACGTGTTATATTAGGAATTAAAGAATACGCAACGTGGTTGATATGTCTCGTTACTTTTAAAGAATATTAATAATAATAAAATGTGCTAATTTGGATGAAATCGCAATATCGTGTGACACTGGTCTTATTTTCATGTCTAAATAACATTTTAAGCCTCATTTTATGTCATGGGTAACACCTCCTATATGATACAAGGATATTCTATGTTGGGATTAAGCACTAAATGTACAAGTAGAAAGAAATGATGGAGCTGTCTACACTCATTTCTACCTCTCACATACCACTCTCAATTTTTGACCGTCGGATTAAAGAAATTGAAGATTGGTGAATAAAAGTTAACATGAGTGGGCAGAAGGTAAAAAAAGTAGATGAATAGTACTACCGAAAAGAAATAGCGCTAAATTATAATACTAATGATAAAGTGCAGAAGCTTTGAGGAGATATCTTGAATAGAGAAACCGATATCACGTCACACGTACGCCAAAAGTACATGCAAAGGGATTATTGGCAAGGACTTTCGCCCGTTCGAGACCCACCTGTTTGCTATAAAAACCCGCCTCATTTTTCTCCTTTTTCATACCAAAAAACCAGAGAGTCCACTCCACATACACAAACACAGCTCAACACAACAGAAACCCACACCCGTGTTACACTTGGACTCTCTCTCTCTCTCTCCTCCCTTGAACAATTTCAGAAGCAAAAGATCTCAGAAGAAGAAGAAGAAATGCAGCAAAGAGTTTTAGATTACGTTTTGGTGCCGGCAGGGCTGCTGGTCATGGTGGCATACCACCTATGGCTTCTCTATCGAATCCTGACGCAGCCCAACAGCACCGTCATCGGAATCAATTCCATCAACCGCCGCTTCTGGGTTCACGCAATGATGGAGGTAAAACCAAAACCCAACAAAACCCATCAATCAAAATCATATCTTTCAATTTTTTTATATTCTTAATTGGTTCCTATTCATATTATCTTGCGTGAATGAATTTTTATGTTGTTGGAAGATGTCTTCTTGTGCACCAGTAATCTTGAAAATGTTGAAAGAAAGGTTTTTAACCAGTTGGTCAGCCGTCTTGTATTCAAGTTTGAATTTTTTTTTTCTTCCTGTAAATTAGAATGGTTTAGAGTATCGTCTTCATTGATTCCTATTCATATAATCACGTTTAGCATGACAACATACATTTTTTACAATGAAAGTGATTTTCGTACAAGCTTTTTCCCTTCATGCATATCCGTATTTAGGTTTTGACTTTCGAATTGAATACGTTAAAAGAAAATTAATAGATAAAAACAGTGCATATACGATTGAAAAATGATGTTCTCTAATGACCAATTTGCATTTGGGCATGCACGAAATGCAGGAAGCTCCGAAGCATGGTGTTCTTGCGGTGCAAACATTGAGAAACAACATAATGGCGTCGACACTTTTGGCCTCGACCGCCATTACGCTCTGCTCTCTCATTGCCCTCTTGATGACCAGCGGCACCAAATACAGAGCAGCTTTATTTGTCATTGGGGACCGAAGCGAGCTTGCATTTTCGATCAAGTTCTTCGCCATTTTGGTGTGTTTCCTGGTGGCTTTCCTCTTCAATGTGCAGTCCATAAGGTACTACAGCCACGCCAGCATTCTCATCAACGCACCGTGCAAGAAGATGTCGCCGCACCATCAGCACCACTACCTCACTACAGACTACGTTGCCGCCACCGTGAACCGAGGCAGCTATTTCTGGTCCTTGGGACTCCGGGCGTTCTACTTCTCGTTCCCTTTGTTTCTATGGATTTTCGGGCCAATTCCGATGTTCGTGTCCTGCTTTGTTTTGGTCATCATGCTCTACTTCCTAGATGTCACCTTTCAGTTTGGTTGGGACGTTGGGGTTGCTGACAACGATGATCACATCCTCATTAAGGACGATGAGGAACAAAGGTTGCCAAACTAGCTGGCACGACATTTCAAGTCAATCAGGCATTGTCACGTTAGAAAGTTGGCGGAATATGATTAGCGGAGAATAGAAACTAGCTAGCTAGCAAGGTACAAGTATTGGACCAAAAAGCGGTTCAGATTCAATACAAGCTGAACTGAACTGCAGCACAATAAGTTGATGGATGTAACAACACAATGAATAAAAGTAGAGTATTATGGAATGCTCAGCTGGTCTGTATTTTCATGCCACTTGTAAATTATAATGTTCATTTTACTGGATTTGTACGTAATGTATACGTATGAAGGGAATGAATTTGTGTTGCTTGCTACCTCATTGTCTTAGGTCTCGTTTTGAAATGCTTTTACAATAGCTGAAAACATTTTTGGTTAAAATGTTTTCAGAACCGATCTTTGAAGTGCTTTCACTTTCATTTTACTAAGAATTGGTTCTGAAAAGGCTTTTAATGAAAATGTTGTGCAAAGATTCTTTATGCAGTAAGATGCGATGGTTTTGTTTAAAAACATTTAAGCATTAAACATACGAATCAATATAATGTACACACAAAATTAACACATTTATTAGCGCATTTTTAAAAGAGTTTGGCCCTACACATTTTTAAATTTTATGTCTACAAACAGCCTTAACCGTGTTGTTATTTCTTTTGGCTAGGAAATAGACTTTATTAAGCTAAAGAGAATCTCCGGGAACACCTAGAACCCGTATCAGGGACGAAGCCATTATAGGCCTACAGGGGGTGGATGCCCACTCAAAAAAATTGTACAATTTTGCATCTCAATGACCAACCCTAATTAAAATAAAAATTAAACCCTACATGTTAATTAGTATCAAGGGAAATGCTAAGGAGACTCTTCCAAAAGTGGACCTCTCCATGGACTTTCCGTCATCTCATGTTTTTAGCATAGTCCCCGTACCAACATTATTAAACATTGTGTAAAAAACATGAGGTGCGGAGAGTCTCACTTTGAGAGAGTCTTCTTAGCCTTTCTCTTAGTATCAATGTGACTGACTTCGCCAACAATGATTCTAAGTGTTTTGTATGAAATACTTTATAAGATTAATTATAAGTGTTTGTTTAGTAAATTTTTTAGCTTTTTAATTATAACTTTGTTGTTTGAAGATAGCCCCATTCATACAAATTTCTGGCACCCGTATGGTCAAATACAAATGCTTGACGTGCCTGAAGCACCCTATTCCAAATACAATTATTATCAACATTGTAATCAATAAATGTAATAGCATATGCAAGGAAGTTGACTTGTTTATAATAAATATGTTGCCACCCATTTAATGTAACATCCCACATCGACAAACGCAGAGGGAGTGATGTGCCTTATACGTACATGCCCACCTCCATATAGCACGAGGTCTTTTGGGAGATCACTGGCTTCAGATTCCATCGGAACACCGAAGTTAAATGAGTTCGGGCAAGAGCAATCCTAAGATGGGTGACCCACTGAGAAGTTCTCGTTTGAGTTTCCAAAAACAAAACCGTGAGGACGTGGTTCAAAACGGACAATATCGTGCTACAATGAAACCGGTTTAGGATGTGTCATTTAATGTCCTTAAAAATAGTTCTGAACCTCCAATAGATTTTGCATAGGTCCAGAATCCCGTGTTGATATTATTGTATTACTATTAAATGGGAACCCAAAAAAAAAAAGAATAAATAAATAAATAAAATAGAAGGAAGGAAAAAGGAAAAAGGGGACAAAGCTAAAAGTGCATCGTGAGGCATGTGAATGTGATGAGGTGGTTGTGAAAGGTTTATGATGGAGAGAGTGAGAGGTACACCACATGAATTGCCCTAAGAACCGGAGGATGCTCTCAGAGTTTGTTATAGATATGAGATGCCTCGCCAAACACATCTTTCAGTTTCATGTCCCATTCATGATCCATTCGATCACGTGTCAATATCTTTCTTCGGCACGTGCGGACCCTCTTGGCTGATGCCAGATCGAGCCGCACGTATCGTGATGGGGCCAATAAAAATATAGGTCCCACATTTTACATATGATCATGATTTATTATGCAGAAAGTACGATTCTCTTCCTTCTAAATTTTTCTACTTCCAAATTCTTTTCTATTTGAACACAGGGACGGAGCCAATGAAGGCTCACTGGGGGCAGATGCCCACACTCAAGTAATTCGTTGGTTAAGCTACATACTGCAATTATAGATATGCACGTGTTATCCTTGAAGAAAATATGTGTCTAATATCAAGCATACCTTCATACTACTTCTACTCTATATCAAATTGTTGATCCTAAAAACTACCAAGCCTACGTGGCGCGCAGGCCGAATAATTAATAAGCTAACTACGTCATTCGGTTGAATGCGGGGCGTGCCAACTCGACGGCCGAGCTCGGCCGGTGAGTAAAATGTTGATGTTGCGTTGTGTGCGCGGCTGACTTCTCGATCTTGCGACTGCTGCCGAGGAAGGAACACGCCTTGGCCTTTGGGTTCTAGAGCCTAAAGACAAGGCTGCTAGTTCTGCGAAGTTCAATATCAAATTCGGCTTTCAGTGTGCCGAATGTAGTAACCTGTAACACCTCACTTCGCCGAGAAGGCTGATGAGATGACCTCTGTTAATAAGGATTCGAAAATCCTTCTTGGCCGAGACTTGGATAGATAACCAGTCGGCCCCGACGCAGTGCTGTTTATCCAAACTGAAGGTGCTTCGCGGTCGGCTAATTCTACGGCAACAGTGCTGTTTATCCAAACTGAAGATGTGTTGGCGAAAAAGAAAATAAAAAAAAAATCTCAAGGTTGAGAGGGTTTGCGCAGGGCAGATTTGTGTGTTGAGTTGTAGGTCCTTTGAATGTTGCACAGCCCCATGTATTTATAGTAATAAGCCTACTCCTAGCCGAATTAGAGATGTACTCAGACTAAAACTCCCAAATCTAATCCAATTAGGATTTATCCAATCCAGGTTTCAATGGGTCTCTGAAGCAAGCTCAAATATGAGCCAGATTCACTCCCAAGCTTCTAGCGCCCCACCTCATCATTCTTATCCAAATCAATCCTCCTTGCCATAGGACTCGGCCAACCTGATTGGATAACCCATAGTAACCTAACCGACCAATAATACCTGACAAACTGTCGGGCCGAGAATAACTTCAAGCTTGGCCCAAATTGTTTAGGTCCAAACACAAATATAATATGAGCAAAAGTGGTCTTGTTATGTTATTCAAACTGAAAAACTCATCCTCCGCCTCTCATGTGTTAATATTTTTCTCATCAATTTGCCACGTTACACTAGTACTGAAATTTTTGTAACATTGCAATTGTGAACATCGTTATTTGAAATCATCTCCATTATCATTTGGTTATAAACCATACTGTAATAAGGTTTTCTTAGTGTTTTTTAGGTTGCCCCCACTAGAAAAAATTTCTAGCTCCGTCCCTGTTTGAATAGTCATGATTATACAATGTCAACATTTTGTTTTGGCTTTTTATTGAGAGAGAAAGACAAGAGGAAAGTGAGAGAGGAGATTTAGAAGGAATATAATCCTACTTCATCATGCAAATAGCTGAGTGCCACATTCTGAAGAGAATTTTCAATGTGCCGAAAATACGATCCGGTAAATCAAAGGTAATAATACAATTGTTTAGAATTTTTCTTTTCAAATTTCTAACCAATTATATTATTACATTTATTGTTCGGAACCGTAATTTCCTTCCACATTTTGATGCCATCAAGCATCCATCAAGTTCATGGTTCACCGATGGCAGGCATCATAATTACTTAAAATTTAAAATAAAACAAATATAATTAAACGTAGGAGGCATTCAAGGGAACAGATCTCTATTTTTTTTTTTAATGAGGATTAGTTATAGGACCCATACCATATCGAACTTTAACGATCCAAACTGTCTATTTTTCAAGTTAGACTTCATAGATTATCTTTGCAAAATAATAGCCAAATCGGAAATATTTGAGACATCAAATTGAGTTAAAAAAAATTATGAACACTTTGTTCTATATGAAATAATGAAATTTCATCGTAATAATTAAATAGGCAAATGGTTTCAAATTAAATTGAATTTTTGTAAAGATGATCTATGAATCAAGACTTACAAAATAGATAGTTCGGATCATTACAACTAACCCTATTTTTACCCAAAATTGAAAATCTTTCCTAATAAGGGGCCTGATTAAAGGGGTAAGCATACAAGACATGAACAATAATGATATTATTGCATTTTTCTTTAGAGATGCTCTTTATGCTCCGAAACCAACCACTTGGTTAGAAAAAAAAAACACACACACAAAAACACACTCGGAATCGTATTCGACTTGCACTCTCCTCTCGCTCTCCCTTCAACCACGTATTCCAGTTGAAGTGAAGAAGATGCAGCTAAAGGTTCTGGATTACATTTTGGTACCAGCAGGCCTCCTACTGATGGTGACTTACCATCTATGGCTTCTATGCCGAATTGTTAAGCAACCCAACAAGACCGTCATCGGCATCAACTCCATCAATCGCCGCTTCTGGGTCCAAGCCATGATGGAGGTAACTCAAACCCTATAAACCCAAATGTTTATTTTCTATATCATCGTTTAAAAGACCATTTTTACAATTTTTTTTTATTAATTTGTAGACTGATTAAGAATCTATCGTGTTTTAAAAGTTCCCGCCTAGTGCAGCTTAGGAGTTAAGCAATTGGTCATCGTTACGATTAATCCTTAGGCATTTACAAAATAAGAAAGGCTGCTAGACCTGTCTAGGCGTCCGCCTAATTTGTCGAGATCCGTTTTAGGCACCTGTCTAGATCGCGACTCTCACTTATTTTTTGTAAGTGTAAGTAGACATTTATGTATATAATATATAATAAATTTAACTAAAATATGAAGAAGAAAAAAACCATCTAGGCCCGCCGAGACACCTATGCACTTGGCCTCCGCAAGCTGCCTGACTAGTAACACCTTTTAGAACTTTGGTCATTTATATGAATCAAACAAGTTGACGTTCAATTATGAAGATACTAGTTATCATAACCCTCGTTACTGATAAATATACGGATGGCTAAAGGGTAATGGTGATAAGAGAATAAATGGTTCAATTATGATGTTTTTACAATGAAATGATTTGATGTAGTAATATAGAGTGTTTGTTGTATTGGACTATCTTGGATTGGACTAACGTTTGAAATTAAGTCTGGCTTGAACTAAGTTAGATAAGAATAATGAGATGTTTGATGTAGCGCCGGACTAAACTATGGACTAAATTATTTTTTGAATCCAAGTTAGTTTTTTATCATCTTTTAATTTACTTTTGCCTTGAAAACGAAAAACAAACAAATATTATAGTTATAAAATATTATTTTGCAGCTATTTAACTTTTAGAAAGCTAATTAATGTTTCATCCAAAAGTCTGCGGAAGCTTTCAGAAGAAGAGAACCAAATATTTTGCAAATCTCTCTCTTCCTCTTCACTGCAAATCGGTATATGCCTCTTCTATTCCTCTCACAAAATCCCTTGGAAATCTTAAAATCAAACCAAAGAGCAAGAAAGAAAATGAAAATTTAGGAGTTGGAGGCGGGATGCCTGCGTTAGTGGTTCGAAGGTGGGAGATGGGGTTGAATCCGCTTTCGATTTCTGAGTTTTCTGGGTTTTTGGCTTTTTTGGGTTTTCTGGGTCTCTGACTTTTTGGGCTTTCTGATTTTCTCGGTTGAAATGTTGGGAGTTGGATTTGGTATTGAAAAAGGAAAGGCTGCAGAAATCCACGAAATTGGTTTCTCAGAGAACGAGTTTCTGACCACAGATCCATGGTGGCTTCGCTGGAAGAGGAGTCTTATGGGAAAAAAAAAGAGCAGTCGGGAGGGGGAAAGAGTGAAGCGGAAAGGGGCGAAGGAGAGCTGGTCTTAGCAATCCGCCCAATTTCGGGGGCCTCGCGAAGACCGCCTAGTGAGGCTTTTAGTCTAGGCGAGTCCCCCTTTAGTCTCATAAAACAGAGTCCCGGCTGCTAACAAACATGGGATTTCACTCACTATTAATCCTAGCCAGTCCAATGCAACTTAACGAGACCAAACAAACACGCCCTAAAGACTTCACATGTAAGGATTGTCGTTTGCATGTAACATGAATCCTACAAATCTCTACAAAACCAACATGAATTAATAAGATTGAATCTTTAGTGACCAATTTTGAATTTGTACATGCAGGATGCTCCAAAGAACGGTGTTCTTCCGGTGCAGACGCTTCGGAACAACATAATGGCATCGACCCTTTTGGCCTCGACCGCCATTACACTCTGCTCTCTCATTGCCCTCTTGATGACCAGCGGCACCAAATACAGAACAACTTTATTCGTCTTTGGGGACCGAACCGAGCTTGCATTTTCAATCAAGTTCTTCGCCATTTTGGTGTGTTTCTTGGTGGCATTCCTCTTCAACGTGCAGTCCATAAGGTACTACAGCCATGCCAGCATGCTCATCAACGCGCCGTTCAAGAGGATGATGTCGCCGCCGCACCACAAGCAGCAGTACCTCACGACAGAGTACGTTGCCACAACCGTGAACCGAGGCAGCTATTTCTGGTCCTTGGGCCTCCGAGCATTCTACTTCTCGTTCCCTCTGTTTCTGTGGATTTTCGGGCCGATTCCTATGTTCTTGTCGTGCATTGTTTTGGTGATCATGCTGTATTTTCTGGATGTCAACTTTCAGTTCGATTGGCTTGTTGCGGTTGCTGGGGATGAAGACCCGATCCTCATTAAGGGTGATGAGGAGCAAGGCTTGTTCAATGCACCGGGGATGACACGTTGTGACGGTACCTCAAGCGAAGTGTGTGGGAAACCTCGGTGGATGGATTGGCAATTTAATTTGCAGAGAATAGAATAGTTGCAAAACTAGGGAGCGGTTCAGATTCAATAAAGTTTAATTCAACTGCCGTTGAATAAGTTGATGTATCATAGCATAACATATTTGGAATACTTGGGGTCTGTTTTCATACCCTTAAAAACTATAATGTTAGTTTGATGGATTTTGGCATTCTTCGTACAAATCGATAGAGACTGATAAGGAAAGTTCACGCATGTACCACACAAAATCGGAAATTCCATTATGCTTTCGTGTATGGCCAGAGATTCAACGGCTAAGGTTTCTCGTTGCATACTAGAAAAACCCCGAATTTTATTATCCTTGAAATATCGTAGTCACTCTCAAAAAGGCACCAAACGTTTACATGGAAGTTACGCAGAAAACAAACAGAAAGGCTTTATGTTTACTTACCCAACAAGCTAGCTGGGGATGCAACACAGTTTGGTACATAGATGCCTCACAAAAGAGATGTTTCAGTTTCATGTCGAATTCATGATCCATTCGATCATGACAATCAAAACTTGAGCCATGTTTCAACGAATCGAGTTCCAAGATACATAGAATCATGCACTTACGAAGATGAGCAACCGAAGCAGTTACATCTCATATTTCTGAGGATGTTTATTTACATTACCTGTCGTTGGCTGAAAGTTGAAACCCTAATAAAGTATATTATGCATCTCCCACCTTCACTGTATCTTCAAGATGTCACGGTTTTTATTGGCATGCTCGGTTGAAGTTTGAGCTATCCAAATATCCTCATCAAGCTTTGGATTTCAATACTCAAAAGTTTGCTTGGCGGATCTGCAGATGGTATTCAACATAACGCTATCTGACATCAGAGAGAGATGGCAGAAATAAGACAAAGCAAACTTAAAAACTGAGTTATAAACAATGCGGAGCATGCTTACTGTGGAATTTTAAATTGGTTTGAATGTATTTTTCATAGATTGTATGAATGTACAAGGCGGTGTAAGAAGAGAGAAGAGGGGAATCGGTTACAAGCAATCCTCCCCTGGCAAACTCTAATAACCAGGTAAAACCTAAAGCTATCAATCTTCCTTAAATTAAGAGATTACATCAAACTGCTAAAACACATATCAACAAGTCAACTAGTCCATAATTTGAGGGATCATGCTTAATGATGAAACCTAGGGAAAAGCTGACGTTGACTTTAGAAGATGAGCAGCTCGTAGACATATCGAATCCAAGAGTTTAGAATGTTCTCACTCACTCGTGTCTTATGTTGTTCTAATTTGTACCACCTTTCTTAAATTTGAATGGTCTAACTAGTAACTGCCATTGTGCAGGACATACCGCCGATATCAGTCTTGCCGATATTCTTAACCCTAAGGTCATCTCCAATGGAGAGAGTTAAAGGTCTAAAAATAAAAAAATTGTCTGATTTGTCCAAAAACTCATCTTTAACCAATGACTGAGTTATATTTTGCCAAAGGGGCATTAGGCTGACCAATTCTAGCCCCCCTCCTAGCCTATTTTTTGGGTCCAACAACTACAAACAGGGGGCTCCGTAAAAAGTTATAATAATTTTAGCCGTTGGATCAAATTTCAAGGACCGGATGAATGGACTTGGTGGCTTTCGTGAGAGAGATCCGAAGAGTATCTCTTCCCGTATATGAGGATGGCATGACTGTTCATTTAAAAATAATTTTTTTTGCAAAAATCTAATTCTAAACGAGACTATGTTTAACCTTTCAATTAGATATGGCCTAAAGTTCTTCAAGAGGTAGCGGACAGACTGACAGCGATGGTTTTAATGTTACAAGATTAGTTGGAGATATAATACATAATGATCTGAAAAACAAAAGGCTCTTGGAGACTCATCTCATATTGCCCCTATCTCCCTCCATTTGCTCTTCCTTCAACAAGATCAGAAGAAGAAGAAATCAATAATGTGTCACTAATATGAATAAACATTTTTATTAACGCTTAAGTTATAATTCAATCAACTTCCGTGTAATTTAATTTTTAAAATTTTATTCACCAATTTAGTCTCCCTAGCATAACCCTATATTTTATTTCATCGAATTGAAAGGTGGACACCCGATGGCCGATCAAACAAAAATAAATTATATTCTGCATACACAACGTTTTTTTTTAAGGAAAACTAATGAAAACTCCAAAAAAAACTTCCCTTTTATCGAAAACTCATTTTTAAAGGTATAGTGAATAGTGTCAGGTAAAGGTAAAAATGTGGTTTTTCGTTAAAAATGAACAGTAACGGGAGTGTTTCATTAAAACTCCATTTTTTCTAATCTTTGTTAACCGTGATTTCCTATTTAAATAATAACTACACAAATGTTAAATTAGTCTATGAGTCATTTATATATAGTCCAGAAAATATATAAAAAAGAAAAAGAAATAAGTCATCAAAGCGAATTCAAATTTGAGGTTCTGTGTGTTTTACATTTTTGTTTGGAGATGCCTTCCAAGATACTCCCAGATAAACCACTTGGTTATAAAGAAAGCACAAAACCACCGTCGTATTCGAGTTGCAATCTCCCCTCGCTCTCCCTTCAACCACATAAATAAAGAAAGAAAGGGAGGAGGATTATCACTGAAGTGAGAAGATGCAGCTAAAAGTTCTGGATTACATTTTGGTACCAGCAGGCCTCCTACTGATGGTGACTTACCATCTATGGCTTCTATGTCGAATCGTTAAGCAACCCAATAAGACCGTCATCGGCATCAACTCCATCAATCGCCGCTTCTGGGTCCAAGCCATGATGGAGGTAAGTCGAACCCAACAAACCGAAATGTTTATTTCTTTATCATCATCGAAAAGACTACTTTTAAAAAGGTTTCATTCAATTTGTAGACTGATTAGTCCTCTATGTGAATCAAACAAGTTGACCTTTTCGAATTCATGAATATACTAGTTACCATAACCCTCGTCACTGATAGATATACATATAAGGATGGCTAAACGGTATGATGATAAAGAGAATAAGTGATTCAGATTATGACGTTTGACTGTGAAATGATATCATGTATTCATGTAGAGAAAAATGACTCTCTACACGTAAGGATTATCCTTTTGCATGTATCATGAATCCTTGAAATGTCTACAAAACCAACATGAATGATAAAGATTTGAATTTTACTGACCAATTTTGGATCTGTATATGCATGAAATGCAGGATGCTCCAAAGAATGGTGTTCTTCCCGTTCAGACGCTTCGAAACAACATAATGGCATCGACGGTTTTGGCCTCGACAGCGATCACGCTCTGCTCTCTCATTGCCCTCTTGATGACCAGCCGCACCAAGGGCACATTTTTTGTTTTGGGAAACCGAAGCGAGTTTGCGTTTTCGATCAAGTTCTTCGCCATTTTAGTGTGTTTCTTGGTGGCATTCCTCTTCAACGTGCAGTCCATAAGGTACTACAGCCACGGCAGCATGCTCATCAACGCGCCGTTCAAGAAGATTATGTCGCCTCCGCACCACAAGCAGCAGTACCTCACGCAAGAGTACGTTGCCTCCACCGTGAACCGAGGCAGCTATTTCTGGTCCTTGGGGCTTCGAGCATTCTACTTCTCGTTCCCTCTGTTTCTGTGGCTTTTCGGGCCGATTCCGATGTTCTTGTCGTGCATTGTTTTGGTGATCATGCTGTATTTTCTGGATTTCACCTTTCAGTTTAATTGGGTTGTTGGGGTTGCTGGGGATGATGACCCCATCCTCATTAAGGATGATGAGGAGCAAGGCATGTCCAATGCACCGGGGATGACACATTGTGACGGTACCTAAAGCGCAGTGTGTGAGAAACCGTGTCACAATGTGTGACTGATTTGGGATACTGTTACTTGATGGATCAACAATTTAATATGCCTAGAATATAATAGTATAAAAAACTAGGGAGCGGTTCAGATTCAATACAAGTTGAATCCAACTGCAGTTAAATAAGTTGATGTAACATAGCATTATTATTTGGAATTTTCTATGCAATACACACGTATGATATGACATAGAGTAGAGACAGTCAAGGTGTTGAAAACTGAATAGAAATGAACGAAGTTACCCGAAAAATGTAGAAGCCTTGAATGGTGAATGATTTTTGGGATGAGTCGCGGACTAAGTCGCTCTCTTTAAGACGTTTCGCGGCTCTGCCCAAAGTGTGCAAGCAGTTCACAAACACCACGTCGTTCCCAGGATAAAACAGCCCAGAACCTTCTTCTTCTGATAAGATTCTTCCTTGCACACATGAAGAACCTTCGAACTCACACCCTTTCTATATGTTGCTTTAGAACTCAATTTTAAGGAAAATATATATGCCGTTATTTTTTTTTATATATATTGTCTTCTTCGATACAAGATACCTCTATATATATACACAAAAAGATAAAGTGTACGTTGCAAGTTTGAGAGAATCAGGGACTTGAAAATCTTAAAGAACCAAAACGGACGAAACCAAAACGAACGGAATAATAAAAAAAAATATTCAAAACGGAAATAAAAATGAATGGGGACCTGATCATCTTCTCTATTCAGAGAAGGAATTCCATCAAATTATTTAATGTGAGAAGCTTTCTCATGTTTCAAAGTTAGTGAAGGATATTACTCCTTATCAAAAGATAAGATTAAAAATCATACCGGACAAAAACATAGTAATTAAAGTATTTAAATAAAAACATATTTGTTCCAACAATCCCCCACTTGTTTTTATTTAAAATATATATCTAGCAACATATCATAAAGCTATGCATAAGTAAAGGTGTTTCTCAACTTGAACATGTACATAGTGTTAGTGATCCAGATTATACTAGAGTAACTTATAGTTTTGAACTCTATCTCTGACAACACCACACACATAACTTTATTAAGGTGAAGTTCAAAAAGCCAGCACGTTACGGCCATGTGCTTGTATCCCAGTATAGTGAACGCTCTAAAAACTTGCCCAAGATTTCATAGGAAGCGGCCTCACTTCCACATTCACATAGGTAAGACTATCGAGGATATTCCTGTAGCTAGATATCACACTCAACATAGAGTATAGACCTTACTAAGAGAAAAAATCTCAACCTAAAAACGCTTCAGGATGTCATACTTCTTAGGGATGGACATGGAATGATATTCCAAATTAAAATTAGCAAGACTTCACTCATATCACTTGTGACTTGTTATTACCCTTCGAACCTATTTCTTGGGATCTCCAGTGTATATGTTGGGTTGCTATCACAAATGACTCAATTTTCTACGGACTTTAGTCTCATCCCTTTCGAGGTTCTCCAAACTTTTTCTCGTGCTAGTCCTTTCGTCAAAGGATCAGCCAATTTTTCTTCAAACAATATATGACTGGAATCGGTTTCTCCCATAAAGGGGTATCTGACAGTAGGTTCATAAATTTTAGAAAAATTAGAACCCCCACTATTTCGAAGATTAAAAGGAAATTTATTCTCATAAAAATCAGCATCAATTGAGTGTGAATCATCCAACAACACCTTTCTTCCCTCAGCCACATAATAGGTCTTGAAAAGGGAACAATCATAGCAAACATGGCAAGAAGCGCCAATGTCCACCCACCACCCTTTGGATCTATCAACTAGGTTGATTTCCGGTATCATTGCAATCAATTGCACAACAAGGTTTGCCTGAGAAGCAAAGTTTTCCTTATAATGCATGGCAGATTGAATCCGTCTTAAAACTGTTGAAAACTGAAATAGAAAGGAACGAAGTTACCCGAAAAATGTAGAAGTCTTGAGTGGTAAATGATTCTTGGGATGAATAGCGGACTAAGTCGCTCTCTTTAAGACGTTTCGCGGCTCTGCCCAAAGTGTGCAAGCAGTTCACAAACACCACGTCGTCCCCAGGATAAAACAGCCCAGAACCTTCTTCTTCTGATAAGATTCTTCCTTGCACACAGGAAGAACCTTCGAACTCACACCATTTATATATGTTGCTTTAGAACTCAATTTTAAGGAAAATATATATGCTGTTATTTTTTTTTTATATATATATTGTCTTCTTCGATACAAGGAACCTCTATATATATACACAAAAAGATAAAGTGGACGTTGCAAGTTTGAGAGAATCAGGGACTTGAAAATCTTAAAGAACCAAAACGGACGGAACCAAAACGAACGGAATCAAAAAAAAAAAAAATATTCAAAACGGCAATAAAAATGAATGGGGACCTGATCATCTTCTCTATTCAGAGAAGGAATTCCATCAAATTATTTAATGTGAGAAGCTTTTCAAAGTTAGTGAAGGATATTACTCCTTATCAAAAGATAAGATTAAAAATCATACCGGACAAAAACATAGTAATTAAAGTATTTAAATAAAAACATATGGCTTATTATATTAACACCCCACAAATTATTGAATAAACCCCACATACTTAATACACCCCACATTTGTTTTTTTAATTAAAAATTATCTTAATACACCCCACTTCCTTTCCCATAATACCCTCACACCCCACATTCTTAATATACACCTTACATTTTCTACATGCACCCCATATTTTCAATTCCATCATTTCACAAATCTTATAAAGCTTTTAATTTGGACAAAAAATGCCAACTGGAATTTTGAAAAAAGATACTGCTGGGATTTAAAGCATATGTGGGTTGTTTTCAATTCCACCATTAAACTCATCTCGTCAATTTTTAATATTTGGTGGTAATTTTAGGTGTTTAATTCTTCATGTAATCCCTATGATCCCTAAAAGCTGAATACGAACAAAGAAGCTTGAATAACGCATCAAAAGCAAGATTGAATAATTATCGATGTTGTCGAAATCATTAAAACAATAAAAAATATGAAGTCTTACCTAATGTGAAGCTTCCGAAACATCGATTTCGTGTTTCATTCATCAAAAATAATTTTTCTCAATCAACATGTTTGTAGTTTCATTGGTTAGGATTTTGTTCAACAATGGAGAGTTGGAGGGGTTTTGATAGTTGAAGAAGATAAATAATATGTTAAAAGTGATTTGGGGTGTATATAGAATTTTTTTTTAATTTCTTTTAAACCTAATGAGGTCAAAATTGCCATTGTATAGTAGGTAAATAAATCATTTAATACTAAATTTTAATGTGGGATGCATTCAACATAAGGAAGTCCACGCAAGTATTATAAAAATCAATTGAAAATTCCATTATGCTTCGGTGTATGGTCAGAAATTCAACGGCTAAGGTTTCCCGTTGCATAATAGAAAAAACCCGAATCTTATTGATCTTGAAATATTGTAGTCGCTCTCAAAAAGGAACCAAATATTTACGTGGAAGTTTCTCAGAAAACAAATAGAAAGGTTCAATCTTCTCTTTGTTTAAAAATGGAAGAGCAAAAACGAAGCTAAAGCTAATACTTGGGCAACTGCTTCCTTGCAAAAGTATATCGATTACAACATCTTTTGCAAGGACATCTAAACTTATCGGGGCTAACACCATTTGCAACCGCTTGATCCAAAAACAAATTAATTCCAGTTGTATATGCTTCCAAATTTCGGGGTATCGTCAACCAACTCTTGTCCATGTTTTACCACTTTACAAGGAAAAAATATTACGTTGACACTAAGATCCCTACAATCTTTCAATCCCTATCATGTAGGCACAACTATTAAAATTTTCAATTTCTATCTTTCAGCCCTCGAACTCTATCACGATTGCAATCTTTTAATTTCCAACACCTATTATAGTAAAAACAAATTAAAATAACAACAAAAGTTATCAAAATTATGCTCATCTAATCGTGATTGTTGTTAAATTCAAGTTTTGTATATCCTCATAACAATTAGAGTGTAAAAAAAATTAATTTAACATAATATATTCCTATATTACTGAATATTATCAGTTTATGTTATATTTAATATTGTTAATTTAACATAATATATTCCTATATTACTGAATATTATCAGTTTATGTTATATTTAATATTGTTAATTTAACATAAATGCTTATAAATATTATTTATTTGCATTTTTTCATAACAATTCAAATGAAAAAATTAATTAATTTGACTAAATATTTATTAATTTAACATAAATCCTAGAAATTTATATAATTACTTAAATTAGAATTTTTAAATAAATAAACTTGTGTATTACATAATTTAAAAATTAAGGAATTTAGTGATAGAAACCTAAATTATGGAAGAATTCCGTCGTTGATCAATTCTTTATGTACTCGACCAACTCAAATAAAATCCTTACAAAATTAAATTGTAAACAAACATTAAACATAAGAGGAGAATATAAAAATACTAGAAGCAAGAAAAACTTACTGTGAAGAAGAAGGAATAAATGAAGTTGCAAAAGAACAAATAAGAATTATACGAGAAAGGAAGAAGAAGACATGGGGTAGGGTATATAAAGAACACCAATCTGTCGGCTACAACCGACACCGGATTTCAAAATGTTTAAAAAGATTAAAATCTATGTCGGCTACAATCGACACACCGGGTTTCAAAATATTTAAAAATAATTATTAGTGTCGGGTAAAAGCGATACGAGTCTTCTTTTAACCGACACTAACTTTATGTCAGTTACAAGCGACACGGTTTTCTTTTTATACGACGTCACTATTTAAAAAGATTCAAATCTATGTCGGTTATAAGTGACATTAACAGTTTATGTCAGTTATAAGCGACATAGATAGTTTATGTCAGTTATACCTAACAGTAATTCCGACACCATGTAAAGAAGGTGTCGGAAATGTCTTATCCGCCAGTATGTTATATAAAACCGACACCAACCACCGACACAATAAGCCACTTTTGTGGTAGTGACCATATTGCCAACCTTGGGAAGCTCAATATTTCACTGAAATACAAAGTGAAAAACTAATACTTACAAAAAGGTAAAAGAGATTCTATGTTGGTTAAAACTCATCCATGAAGAGATTTGACAGTCAATACTAAATAATGCTCAATTGTAGACTGTAGACAAATATAAAAGAAACAATCAAACAAACTGCTGAGTTATACCCTAAACCCTATGTATGTATATGTATATAAATGTACGTATACGCACAAGAATAGATGATGGACATTACGGAAAGTAGGAGTGCATCCTCTTTATCGCCATCAGGTTTTCATAAACCAGTTACAACTTTCGAGAGCAGTAGCTCGAAGACATATGGAATCCAAGAGATTAGAAAGTTCTCACTCATTCGTGTCATATGTTGTTCTAATTTGTACCATCTTTCTTAAGTTTGAATGGTCTAACTAGTAACACCATTGTGTGCAGGACATATCGCCCGATATCAGTCCTGCGGATATTCTTAACCCTAAAGTTCTTCAAGAGGTAGAAGACAGACTGATCCACTCGGACAGTGATGGTTTTTATGTTACAAGATTAGTTGGATAATATTACATTATGTTCTCCAAAACAAAAGGCCCTGGGAGACTCATCTTCTATTGCCCCCATCTCCCTCCATTTGCTCTTCCTTCAACGAGATCAGAAGAAGAAGAAATCAAAAGGAGGCTTTGTTTATATATATTTTTTACGGTAACGCTAGGGAGATTAAATTTGCAAAATAAATTATGTGTCACCAACAAAAATGAGCAATTTTATCAACTGTTAAGTAATAATCCAATCATCAACTTTCATATCATTTAATTTTTAAAAAAAATTCTACAAATTTAGATTCCCTAACATTGCCCTACATTTTATTTCACAATTTAACTTCAATTTATACACTAACATTATAAAATATTGTGCCAAAAACATGAGGCGACAGATAGTTTGTGGAGAGTATTACCTTTGAGAGTGTGTTCTTAGCATCTCTCTTTTATTTTTACTTACCCAACAAGCTAGGTGGGGATGCAACAGTTTGTTACACAGATACCTCACAAAAGAGATCTTTCAGATTCACATCGAATCCAAGATCCATTTGATCACGACAATCAAAACTTGGGCCATGTTTCAACGAATTGAGTTCCAAGATATATAGCATCAAGTACTTACGAAGATAAGCAACCGAGGCGGTTACATCTCATATTACTGAGGATGTTTATTTACATTCTCTGTCATTGGTTGAAGGTTGAAACCCTACTAAGGTGTATTATGCATCTCCCATCGTCAATGCGTCGGGTATCTTCAAGATGTCAGCATTTTAATTGGCATGCTTGGTTCAAGCTTGAGCTACACCTACCAGCTTACTATTAAGTTTGATTGTCGGATGTGCAGATGGTATTCGACATAACGGTATCTCATATCAGAGAGAGTTGGCAGAAATAAGAGTTTGATATGGAAACAAAGCATACTTAAAATGAGTTATAAACAATGCGGAGCATGCTTACTCATTAATGTGCAATTCTGCGACCAGAAGTCCTTTCTGTTCACGTCGTAGATGGCATTTACATGCATGTATTCTTGTCAGTCACGCCTTAATGTTGTCGAGTTTCAATTTCAGCTTCATGTTTCCGGCTTGAACCACTATTTCCTCTTTAGATGGATCCACTCTCAAAACTGCAGCTTTCTTTCCAAGGGAAGAAACAAACACCATATTGCCAACCTTGGGAAGCTCAAATTTAACTGAAATATAAAGTGAAAAACTACTACTTAAAAAATGGTAAAACACATTCTTGGTTGGTAAAAACTCAACCCGTGAAGAGATTTGACAGTCAATACTAAATGGGTCTTGGAAGTTCTAATTGGTTTATGAATACCTGATGGCGATAAAGAGGATGCACTCCTACTTTCCGTTGAATGTCCATCATCTATTTTTGTGCGTTGACTGTTAGTTTCCAATTTATGCTGGCTTGTATGCGTTAAAGTAGGTTGCAGAGATTGAATTGCAGATGCACGGCGTGTTCGTACTTTTTTGTGAAGGATAGAACGGGCCATTGCAGCAGCCTCAGATATTTCTTGTATCTTCCTAAATCTTTGATCACTACTATGTTCCATAATCTTCCTTTTGGCAACCAACAGTTTCTCATACGACTCTCTTGAGAGCCTACAAGTACAAAAATGAACAGATTAACTGTCTGTAACCTTAGATTCATCTAGGCATCATGACTTAGCTTTTATGTTATTTTCTCTTTCTAAAATTTGTTCCCTGTTCAAGACTGTAACACTAAGTTTATATCAGTATTATCTAAACTGGGCAGAAAAATCTCACATCAGATGATGTTGTCCTTCATATAAAAGCTCTTGAAAATCCTGCTTTAACCGTTCCATATCAATTATCACCTGCATTGGAATTTGGAATGAACAGATTCATTTTAATGCATGACATGAAGAAAACGAGAGATTTCAAACAAAACTTGATAAAAAGATATGCATGTTACCTCATCTATTCCTGCACTAGCTGCACCATATAGTTCACGGGCATTATCTACAACTTTACCAGGTAGTCCTAACCTTTCAGCTATATTGATTGCATTTGAACGCCCTGCGGAATAAATCTCAAACCTTCAGTCATTATGCAGTAATATAACTGTATAATGTAACAATAGATGGGAACACCACACGACTACTAGTAAATTACACAGCATGGCTCTTCCCTTCAGTCACCAGGATAACGGATTTAAAAAGAAAAATCAGAACAAAAGCTAAATTTGTTTGTCATGATGAAGACCTGGTACTCCCCAGAGAATCCTGTAAGTTGGCTTTAACTTCACTTCATCAAACTCCATACATGCATTTTCAAAGGCCTCGTTGCTGTCAAAGAACCAATCTCATCAACATGAAACAAAGACTTTATACCAGGACACATATTATATGGGCTCATAGAGATTTCAAGTAGGAAGATGGGGCAAACTTCGCTTCAATCAACCACATGCAGAACAAACTTTGACCACAAGTCTGACAACCATTTTTTCTTCCTACAAACTTGATGTGTTTAATAATTGAACTGTCATTAGTAATGCAATATTTGCATCTTTAACTTGTATGTCATATACCTGTATTTCAGGGTTTTGAGTTCACCATGATGTGTTGTAGCAATTGTCAACAAAGCACCAGTTTCAGCAAACGATTCCAGGAGAGACATCCCCAGTGCTGCTCCTTCGAGAGGATTTGTTCCTGCACCAACCTAACAAACGCAAAAGGAGTTGTGTAATACCTGTATTCATTTTTATTTCCTTTCATTTTTCATTTTTTTTTCCATTTAAAAAACAGTGAATTTAACCAGACCTCATCTAGTAGCACAAGTGAACGACTTGTTGACTGTGATTGGATGTCCTGCAAGAATCATAAACATATAGTCAAGAATTTTCACTGGAACTCCTGTTGTAAATGTATCAATCAAGTTTTTACCTATTCTACCTTCGTTGTTGATCATGTTTACCATATGGAAGCTTTACTAAAGACAAGGTAGAAAAACTTTCAGAAAGAAATTTTTTCTTACGCTTATATGTTTTAAGTGACTGGAAAAGGTGGAAAGCGATTGGGTCAGGGATTGTTCATCACCAATGTCAGCAAAAACTGAATCAAACCAAGGGATTTGTACTGATTCAGAACATAAAACATAAAGACCTGCAATGTGTAAAAAAGGGGGTTACAAGTGTTGAAAGTTGCATTTGTGACAATTTTATGTCCCTAAATACTTTCTACCCACTTGGAGAGCGATCGGTTTTCATTTCATAAACCTATTCATCCGAAGTGTCTGTGGACTGGATATTAACAATCTCAGATTGACAAGAGAAAGTATAACAATTACAGTATCTGTAAAATAGTGAGACTACTAGTAAAACTTGACTAAAAGAATTAAGATATCTTAGATAAACCTGATTTTGCCATCATAGCTGCCAATCCTATGGTCTTTAGGCAAATGGTTTTACCCCCCGTATTAGGGCCAGTGATAACCAAAACTCGTGTTTTTTTAGCTATGAAAAAATCAACTGGAATTGGTCGAGCTTGTTCCAGTTCTTTAGCCTGGAAAACAGAGGTAAAACATTCTTAACAACAAAATATCTGTTTAATAAATATAGGGTGTCTGCAAACTAAGAGATAAGAATTTCCTGCCAGCTGTATTATGAATAATCACCCTATTAAATTAGAGATTACCTTCAATTCTACGGATGAAATGTCGGTATCTTTTCCTGCTTTCTGTGTAACATTCTCTCCTTGTACTTTTCTTTTGATTTCCTAATAACAGAACAAAATGTTTATAACATACTTGTCAAGAAGTAAACTACTGACTGTTGATAAGTGGCAATCACCTCAATGCAAGTCCTATTGATCGCCACTCTATTAAAAGAATACAGTAAAAATAAAGTCGAGTTTAATTCATATAACAAATGGGCACCGGATTACAGTTATGAGTTATCACATAAGTACCATAGTAGCATTCTTTAACTCCTTCCTAGCCTTCTGTAAATTTTGTCTATGTTGGTGAAGTAATAGAGGATGATAAGCTTTCGGCAGATACAACACCCATTCACTCTTTGAGGGATCAGATGCTTGTTGATGTTTGTTCCCTGATAAGTTGGTCAAAGTGGAAGGGCCATGGCCTCCTGGTAGAAATATTTTCGGATATGTTCCCCCAAATGATAGACCATAAGTTGCTCGGGCATGGACCTACAAATTAACAGCCTAAACTAATGAATTTCTAACCAAAATAAGAGAAAAAGTAACAGCCGTAATGGCATTGAGAAAAAATTCCATCAAAATATGATCATGCAGTTGGAATGTGCTTCAAACTTGAGTAATGATTCTGAATTTTGTGAGGACTGCTTTTGAGGCATTCAAATTTAAGGTATGAAAGTTTTTTCTTTTATTGTTCCTTTTGTTTCTTTAGAAGTTAATAGATCCCGTTCAAGAATAAAATGAAAGAGAGAACAAGCTGAAATAAGATATCATTAAATGGTGGCAGCAACCTACCACATCCAATTGGATTATACTGTTGGATAGTTGTTCAATGTTATCAAGATCCATTTGCATCTGTACAGAAAACAACAACAAGATAAACGTAAAAAAGGGGAAAATATTATATAGCCAGAAAAAGAATAGTTATACCATGTAAAGCCAGAAACCTTTTCTGTTAACATTGAGAGAACTTCTGCCTCAGCTTCTGAAACTAGTACCCTTGTTCGTTGCAACTCATCATTTAGAGGGATAGCAGATAATGGCTCGACAATGCTTCCTATGCCTGAACGACTATAACATTATATCACTTTCAGGACTGAATCAATCAACATCTGAGAGAGAACTACAAAATATGATCAAGACCTTAAAACAATAAATAAAGTGTTGTTTGAATGCTCAGAGTTGATAAAAGTTATACAACAAACTTTACAGACCTGGGCAACAGCAGACCCTTGAAATTTTTCAGTTCGTTAGCGCTCGATTTTATGCACCACCTGCCATCAACGTTACTCACTTCCTGAGCCAATTACAGTATAGTAATTAGAAAAATAATCTTGAAGATGTTACCATATACATCCCTGAACTTGAGCTTCTTACCAGGGAGGGCGTTTCACTCTTGTCATTCCTAATTAGGCTGTCCATTAACTGATTAATCTGAACAGCAGAGCAATAAGTCATGCGATAAGCTGTGATTAAGTATGAAGAGAAACAACAACCTCAAGACCAAGAAATTCATCGTCTTCTCAAATGTCCATGGGCGATCATAAAGAAAACATAAGAACTTACCTTTCCCTCAAGCGTCCGAACTTGACTGCGTAATCGTTTCAGATTAGGACTCTAAAACAAGGAGCAAAAGCTTTGAATGAGGCAAGAATGCAGGGGAAAAAACACCATAAATACAAAGTAACACAGGTAGTAACGAACCGCAGAGTCTTTAACACTGCCATCTTCATCTATAACTTGCTGTATCAGCTTAACTAGTGACCGATTAACTTCGAATTCCATTATCTGTGCAAGCAGTTAAAAGTAGATACATATAAATACATTGAAATGTATGTCAACAATTGGTACTACTTTATTCGAAATCTCAACGTTGTTGTAAAATTTACCACTTCTGAAAGCGGCGTAAAACGTGTGTACCAATCTGCATCTTCCTTGATAGCAGCTTTAAGATTACTCTGCAAATTCTCCGCGTACTGCAGCATCGCCGCCACAGCTAGCGCTTCGTCTCCGTCTAGTGGCGAACTCCTCCGAACATGTTGTATGGCAGATTGCACCTAAAATTCAGTGAGAAGCGGGCAAAGTCATCAAATTCTCAGGAAATGAATGACAAGAGGCGTGGAAATTTGGAAGATTGCGTACCAAAACGACATTGACGCCGGTGAAATCCAAAGAGCAACCGCCGTGCTTGCGCATTTCGACGGCGGCGTTGGTTTCGTCCAAAAGCCTGAGGCTTTCTTCGTACGTCTGACTCAAAGACCAAAGCTGTGCCTTGGTGGCTTCGCGGCCTAACGAAGTACGCGCGAAGGAGGCGACGGAGTCGCAGAGCTTGTCCCATTCCAAAACCCTAAGGCTGTCGTAGTGCGCCTGCGATGTTGTGGCGGACTGGTAATTTAGGGAGGAGATTGAGGCGGCGCGTTTGCCTTTGAGGAAATTACTGGCGCGGTGGCCGAAATTGGTGAAGGTGAGGAAGACGATGGGGTTGGAGATTCCAAACGGAGCGCAAGAAAATAACATTTCTGGGAGCTCTGTGTGGCGGTGGCGGTGGCGGAGCGTTTGGATGCCAACGGCTACAAGTGGCGGGACTGGTTTCTCAGAGCTCACAGGATGACCAGACAAGGCAGCGTGTGGTGTTGGGCAACTAGCCGTCTTATGGATTGTGGGCCGGGTGGCCCGCGTCCGGAAGTCCAAAAACAATTTTGGCATGTAATGGGCTTTTAAAATGATCGAAAGCGTTTTTGATGAAAGGGATTCGTTGACCATTTGGCCTATTTCAATGTCAGCTCGTTTGGATGTGCTTTTAAAATGATCGAAATCACTTTTGATGAAAATGTTTTTAGAACAAAATTTTAGTAAACATGCAAGTAAATTTTGAAAAAGCACTTGAAGTGTTTCCTGAAGAAACACATAACTGGTGTTTCTTGCAAAAAGCACCCAAAAACATTTTCTCTAAAAGTGTTTTCAATCATTTTAAAAGCATATCCAAACGAGCCAATAATTTCATACAAATAATCAAGATAAAAAGCAAGACTATGTAACCAAGGAGAAGGTTTTATAACAAAAAAAATCTAGCCCTTAATTCGATTTTCTTGCATGTACATATACAAGTGATCAAACAATGTTGTTCACCTAATGTCCTCATTTCAAGGACTTGTGACGACGTTAGATTTAATCAAATGGTACATGTTCATCTTAACTTTAAAAATTGAAGTGTTATCTATTTTCCAACAATCCGTTTCTGATGAATCAAACCGTAAGCACAAAGGCCTATCTGTATCCTCCCTTAGTACTCAACAGGTGCATTTTTGCTCACCAGCCTCTAGTTGTGGTAATGTTCATCACCTTATTTATCATCCTTGAATGAGTTTAAATTTTGAGATTTGTGTCTATCCACTATAGATCTCGACATTTAAACTTATCTAACCGTGATAAATAGGATGGTGAGCATTACCATCGCTTAAGGGTGGTGAAGGAAAATAATCCCATTACTCAATGATTTAAGAGAGGCCTTTACCGTATCAAAGATAAACCTAATCAAGAAAAAAAAAATTTAAAGATACAAAAGATCACGACTTTCTTGCACAACACGCATGTTCTTTGTTTTTCTGTGTGTCTGGGTCATATCAATTGATCAGTTAAATGGTCTCTGCATTGCAAGAAGATTAAAAAGATTGAAGCTTGCTTGACCTCCAAGAAACCAGCAAAATCATCATCAACTAACGGTCGTTGTTGTCGATTCAGAACAGCCCTAAAAGAACCGCGAAGCCGAGGACGATCAGCCAAACAATGTGAACCAGAAGCAGGGCCTGAGCGGAGAGAGGGGCAGACCCCCCGTTGCCCACTTCGCAAAACCCTAATTTTCCCACCTTGACACCGGCACATTGCGCCTCTTGGCACCCACACCAGTAGGTAACCCCGTCCACCCCACACACCGGGTCTGGTCTAAAGCAGCTTACCGGACACATGGGGCGGGACAAGGGTGACTCCATTTGTGCACTGCACCGATCCGCGGACGTGGCATCTGAGGGCAACCGGAGATTAATCATCGTAGATGATTCGTGGTCGGATCGAACTGTAGTGAAGGAACAGAAGACAATGATTGGGAAGAGGCTCAGGAGGATGAGAGGGACTGGCACCGATTTTGCGAAGTGAGCTTCCATTGGAGTTATGAATTATTTCACTCAATTTACCAGGCAAAGGCGAGCTTTTTCCTTTTCTTTCGAAATCAGGAATAAAAGCGGATGGATTTCGAAAGAAAAGGGAGCGAAGCTCGCCTTTGTAATTTGCAAAACCTTAAGAAGTTTGAGGAGGAGAAATCATGTAAAATTAAATTAAATTAATCTCAGCTCCCCAAAAATCCTTGTTGATCTTCTTCTTGTTCCCTGAACCTTCCCCAAATTTGGGAGATTTGATTCTCCAAATCAGGTCAGGTTAGGTTTAAGGATTTAGAAATTATGAAGTTGGCGAATCTGAGTTTACCATGGGAATGTTTGATCCCTTTTGACTATTTACTCAATATGTCCCCTCGAATTTCTGTATAATTAGGGAAAGGATTAGCTTAACGTCCAGTTCAATCCCTAATTTTTCGGTGTTTAACGAAGGGAACAGAGATCGGACGCGTATGTGCCTATTTTGAGTTTGATTGCGCATCTACGGTGTCGTTTTTGCGGCTGATAGATTTGGACAATGAACGTTGATCTCGGCCGGATTTTTGGGACGGCCATTGTTAGGATAGGGGAATTAGTGTGATCGTACATGCACCAAGATATACAAAAGCATTATTTTCCGTCACTATGGTAAAACATCGATTATTGGCCTAGGTCAATTAATTATATAAGTGTAATCCCTCTAATTGCACTCAAGCTCAAATTACTTATGTCGTTTCTCTGTAAAACAAAGGAGACCAAACCTTCTGCACCCAAAATAGGTGTGGTCTCTCAGTGGTCCAATAAATGACTGACACGAATTTATGATCTTAACTTTTCTTAATTTTGTTGTCATAACTTTAATATGTATCGAACACTCATTGAGGCCGTAGAGAAGCCACATTTATTTTAGGTGCAAAAGATTTAATACAAAACAAAGGCTTTTAAAACAAAAGACTTAAGCATCTCCCATTCTTGATGTAAAACATTTTACCTCCCAATCTTAAGTAACTGTTACACAAGCAGTAATGTTTTGATGCAAATTTGAGAGGATCTGAGATCGCTTATTCACTTAATCAAACGATCATGGTTCATCTAGTCATATGATTTATTACAATTATTTTTCCACTAATTAAAGCAAAAACATGTTTACATATCTTTATTGGAGATACTTTCATTGTTAGAACTAGCTTGAAGACATGTTTATTACCGCAGATATATCATCTAATCAGAACGAAATTTGAAATGGCTACACTTGACGCGGGTTTAACGCATTCGATCACCCTAACTCAGCCAACCCATTTGAAAATTACGTGGCTTGATCCGCAAGCAAAGAATCATATGTATTTCAGTCTCCTCCTGATCATAAGTCTGGTTTCCACACATTTTGCTTAATAGTTTCACTTTAGTATAGTTAATTGGTATTTTTCTTTTGGAGGGGTTGTTGCTCTAAATTTTGGGAACAAGAGACACGTGGCGAAGGGGACAGCCTCACAAAATTTGAAAACGACCAACCGTAATAACGAACTGGAAGACCACCTCCTCTAATTTCCCAGCAAGAAAATCGGAGGAGAAACAGAAGTAGAGTTGTCGGGTTTGAAAATGCAGGTAATTGCCAGGCTGATGACCAACAATTTCTCCTAAACATAAAACTCTTGTTCCACTATATGAACCCATTCTGTCCTTAATCATCTTCCCTCAGCCTCAAACACCGCCCCTCCTCTCCTTTGATAAATACCTAATATCCCGGACCCCGACGTCCAACTCCAAAACTCGCTCGCTCGTCCTATCAACCGAATCAAATCATGGGAGGCTGTGCGAGCAAGCCAAAGGAGTTCGACACCCCTCGCCCAGAGACCCTCCCTAGCGAGACCACCAGCCCCAAGAAGGCTGATGGCCCTCAGGAGGGCGAGGCCACTACTACAACCACCACCGCCACTACCACCGAGGCTGCGAAACAAGAGGAGACCACCACCGAAGCACCCTTGGTAGACCTCTCAAAGCCAAAGGAGAAGGAGGCTGAGGCTGCGGCCGCACCTGCAGTTGTCCCTGCCGTTGCGGCCGAGGCTGAGGTGGTAGCAACTGAGAAGCCAAAAGAGGAAGTGGTTGATCAAGCCGAAGTTGTTGCCAAGCAACTGGCGGAGATTAATCTCGTTGAGGCAGTGAAGGAGACCAAGGGGAAAGAGCTGGTGGAGGAGCCTGCACCGAAGACGAAAGAAGAGGAGCCAGCGGTGCAGATCAAACCAAAGGCCACGGAGGAGGATGTAGCAAAGGCAGCAGCTCCCGCCGCGGCAGAGGACAAGGCTAAGGATGCACCTCTTGTTACTGTTTGATCGCATTGCATGCGCTTCCAATCCAGCTTTATATTAATTAATGTAACCCAAAGAACAAGAACCCTAAGGCCATGAAGTTTATATTTATATGCCAGAATTATATATTAAGTAGTGAAAATCCTAAATTTTAATTAATTTATAAGTATATGCCAGAATTATATATTAATCATGTATGTTTTAAAAATAAAAATTGTCACAAAAAATGTTAATTAGGACCGTCATTTCCTTCCAGCAGATCAATCAAAATTTGTGTTACATATCCTGTTGTGTTACAAACTTTACATGGAAAAAGAAAAGAAAAGAAGACGTCAATATTCATCATCCGTTGATATTAAAAACTATTCTAGTCAAAAGAAGACGTTAATATTCATTCTCTGGTGATATTCCAAACTATTCTGGTCAGATTCAAACTCGAGTGCAACGGGGCAACTGACCTACTCCAAATCCAATATTCATTCCCTTAGGGGCCGTTTGAAAGCCGGAGATCATTGAATTTTTAAGCATGAAAGAATCAGGCATGAAACTAATAGACAATCATGATCAAGAACTAATCATTCCTAAATTAAAGGAAATTTTATCAAAACATGAACTTCGATAAATCTGTAAAATACTTGACAATTTGAACATGATACATCAATTACACTAGCATTTTCATTACACTGAAGCGTGAAGATTTGATCGTGTGAACGTAATTAAGACAAATATTCGGATGGATTATCGATTATGGCAAATTCGATATGCTAATTAAGCTGACGACCATTATGATCACTTTTCTGACGCTGCAGGCTCAGCAACCTTCTCTTTTGTAAATTCCTCCACATCAGTCTTGCCTTCATCCTTCACAGCCAGCAATATCAGAACCACCAGCAACGGATAGCTCACGGTGTTGAGAGCGAAATTCGTAACCAATTGGGCGAGGAAAGATGCCTTGCGCGTGTCGACTTGCCAAGCAACTGCTGCCCCTGCACTCTGTATTCCCTTGTAGAATCCAACGTACCTGTAAAATACATGCACAAAACACGTATTTAGCATCACAGTTTAAGGCCAAGTCTCGTGCGCGGATTGGAGTATCCAGTCCAATCCAATCACGCGCGCGGAAAATGGCCTAAATGCACAAAGATCACTGAGATTAAAACTTGAGAACCGAGGCACGTTACCTGCTCAGAATTTCAGAGTTATCAGCCAAGGCTCCAATGATCCAGTAAACCATGCTCTGGAACATGGCATCAAGCAACCCGAAACTGAAATACAACACGAATGGTCCTGCGAAAGCAGAGCCCGAGTCCTTAAAATCCAACTTCTCTGGCAAATCGCTGCGAGAGTAGTTGAGCTGGTTGGCAAGTCCGCCAATCCAAATGGCAGTCCCGAGGACACCAACCACAGAAATGCCAGCGAAACCCCTCGCCCTCCTACTCTTGAAGCTGAAATCCATAATATGTCCAATCACGACGGACCCCAACATCTGCGCTCCCCAGTAGAACACATTGTTGAATCCTCTAGTCCTCAAATTAAACATAATCTGATTGACATTGTTGAATTGGTAGGTGTAGAAAAAATTGCTCGACCAAGCGGCCGGGATTATAAGAAGCATTTTCCAATTTATAAACAGCTTGACAATCTCAATTGCCTCAGTTCTGACATCTGAGTACTGAATGTCCGTACACTTAGTCCCGTCGTCCCGGACAACTTTGCTGGGGGGCAGGACAGCGAGGGTCAAAAGAGTCCCGATGGACATGAAAATCATGAACCCGATGTAAGTTGCATCGTTGACGGAAGTCGCTTCGCTCCGGTGGTAATTAAGAACGAAGGGGATTAGTCCTCCGATGACGCCGCCCATGTTGAAAATGCTCCAGAAAATCGAGATGTACGTCCCCTTTCGATTCGGGGGAGGGTATGACGTCATGATGGCACCTTGACCGACCCAGAGGAGGCCAGCGCCGATTCCGAGGATTGCTCCGGCAACAATGGCGAAAGCCTGGTGCTTGTAGTGGTTGTAGTAGAGGAATGAGCCGGCGTAGAGAACGTAGGTGGAGCAGGCGGAGAGGAGGGTGAGGCGGGGGCCGAGGATGTTGTAGATGCCGCCGCCGAGGATACCGAAGACGGCGAAGGTGGTGTAGAGGGCGGTGGAGGCGTTGTTGGACGCGGTCGGATCGACCTGGCCTCCGCCGCCCATGCCGGAGAGGGCGTTGAACATGCCAGGGCAGCAGAAACAGACGAATCCGATCAGACTCACTTGGACAAACGGCGAGTTGTACCTGAACTTCGACTGGGGCACCTCCGTCCCTCCCGATTCTTCCACTCCTTCGAAACCCATCGAATCCCAGATGATAAATTTAACGACTTTTTGACAATTCGATTATAAAGTTCCTCCCTTTTGGGAGCCAAACCGTTTTTTCAGAGCGATATTCTAAACTAATCTAATTTATGAAAAGCGGGATTTGAGTGGAGAGTGGAAGGGTCTGAAATTACGGGTGAAGAGTGTGATGAACTGACAATACGTGGTTGTGAATAGCAGATGGATTTAGCTCGGGATTATATAGTCCAGGACTAATTGCAAGGCTCAAAACGGACAAAGACTCTTGGATTGGACAAAGTGCATAGCAAATGACAATTTCTAGAGTCCAGGCTTTTTTCTGGGTTTTCAGAATCCAGTGGGGTGTGAGAATGGCGCTGGAGAAAGGTCGGATTATAAACCCATAATCCCAACGGGACGGGATATGAAACTGCATAAAGAAATAAAAATATTACTAAAATAAGAAATTTTTTATAGGGTCAAGGAATCAGTCAGATTCAAATTTTCAATCACTTGTTAGATTATAGGTGGAAGGGAATCTTGTATTTTAATTCCTATGCAACGACTATATAGTCTATGGAATCCTGCTTCGATGCTGAAAGAAAGTAGCAAGTGCCGTTGAAATACTAATTATAAACAGATACGTGTTTGTATAATTAAAATTAGAAATTATGATTAGGCACTTGTTCATTTGTGATTAAGTTTCAACAACACTTGATGCTTTTCTTTCAGCAACAAAGCATATCATGGTACAAGAAAAGATAGACAAAGTGTGAAGAGCAAAAACAACTTAGATATGGCAATTGCTAATGAAATAAATACACTACAACATTACACATAATTCTATTTTATTGGTACAGAACGCTACATTAACAATATATTATTTTATTGGTACATAACGTAGTTGTAAGTTGTAACCAACTTAGTTGTAACACACAACCCTTCTATCTTTTTTTCCGTAACATCAAATGATCCAATAATTAATTAAACTTGGTTTTATGTCTAATTTGCCGGCGTAGATAATCGAGTAATTGTTAATTAAGAGTGGCGTTGTTGTTTTCAAGTTGTTTGGCATACGTCACAGAAAAGTCTAAGTTTGGTGTGACAAAACCTTCAAACGCATGTGGCATTATTAGCTCATTAGACGGCCGGCCGGCCGGCAAGCAACTTTCATAATCTTGTTCATTGTTAAAGACACATTTGGCCCTGCATTGTTGTGTTGTGAGCTCGTCTGAAGAGAAATTTACATACAACGATGATGTTATTATAAAATAGGGCTACTAGCAGGGACGGAGCCACAGTGGGGTCAATGGGGTCGCACGACCCCTTGGAAGCCATGGAAATAACCTTGGAGCTCCATCTGCGACCTCTTGGAGCTGCTGGTGCGACCTCTTGGAGGTGCACACCACCTGTTCGACAAAATGGCTGAAAGAAGAAGAAGAGGAGCTCGGCAGGTAGAAATACCTTTTAGTGCATGATTTGATTTGTGTGGGTTATTAGCATCATTCTGTGGTCAGGGACTGAGATACTATTAGCAGTTGTAATTTACAGTGAGCATCTGATGGACTTGCAACCTTTTCATTTTCTTGTCTTCTTCGTGATGTATGCAGTATGCTACAGAAGAATTTCCAATATCATTAGCACAACTTTCATGCTATTAGAGCTGTTTTTCTTTTTTGAGTAGAATTTGAAATATTTCTTAGTACATGACTTGATGGATATGATAACATTTCAGTAATATGGTTATTTTTTTTGTAGCATAACTTTTGACTGATTTGGCGAGATGATTATGTGTAAATGTGCTTCTTGAAAAGACTAGTGTGTTTTGGGTTGTATTTGCTATTAAGAGTCAATGCTACTTTGTGATATGTTCGCATTTCACACTCAGAACAAACCTTTCTCTGATAGCTAGAGGATTGAGCTGTTTCTGTGATTTATGGGCATTGTTTCGTCAGATTGGTGCTTTTTACCAAGGCATGTAGTTTCTCTGCAGAATTGGATTTAATTTCGGATGTCATTTTAATCCACAAAATCTGAAAAGACTTCAAACTTCTTTCCATCTCTAAATATAAATAATTGTTTCAAGGGACTTATCTTCGATCCATTACTTTGTTATTGTTTTAAGTCTTTAACTTGAAATAGAGTTTTTCTGTTCAGTTTTGAGTTCTCATTTTAATAGGGAAGATCTGTGTCTCACTGACTCCAGATGTTAACAAACGTTTAGTGGTTAAAATTTTCAGCACTTGCTGCTAATATTTCGAAAATGGATGATGGTCGGCAACATGAAAATGGGAGACTCAAGATGGACTATTACAGAGGGGGGTGGCATCGCCGGTAAGAAGAAAGCATGTTTTACTATGTGCTGTTCTTATGCAATTATAGATCCATTTGAATAGGGTAGAGTTGAAATGTGCAGTGGAATATGATGGCCCAACAGCAAGCGAAGGAACCAAATGCCTTAGTCATGAACAAGAAGATCATGTCCATTATTGCAGACAGGGATGCTGCTATTCGAGAACGGAATGCAGCACTTGCTGCTGAAAAGAATGAAGCATTGGCTGCAAGAGATGATAGTGCCCTGATGGAACGGGACAACGCCTATGCAGCCCTTCATTCGCGGGATAATGCTATCAACTTCCCGTTGGGTGGTGGAGCAACGTGGAGCTAAACGCGTGCAGCGCCCCACAAAAGTAGAACAAGGCATCCAGGGCAAAGCAGTCACGGAAAAAAGTAGGCGAAGATTTGAATAGGCAGGCTTCCTCGGATGGGATTAAGTATAAATCAGAGTGGGATACTCATGATTTGGGTTTGAATCTTGTACTGTGATTTCATTTTCAATATGTTTTTCCATCCTAAATTTTTATTTGGACTTTTACACTATGACCCCTTGTGGTAAGATTCCTGGCTCCGCCACTGGCTAATAGGATGATTAGTTATGTGATAATAGGGTAGTTAGAAGATAGCATATGTGGTAAAAAAAATTATGATTTAATTAATCTTTCTGATGAAGTCTGTTAAGATTTATGCCAAAAACTGAAAATTTCGTCAATTCTCCATTAATTATTAGCACATGAGACTATTAATCCATCTTTTTTTTTAGTACATCGATATTTACACTAGGGGAGGAGGAGTTCGGCTAAGCCACAAAATGGGTAGCCTAATTTGGTATCGAATTCGCCATCTATGGGATTCGAACCTAAGACCTCTCACTTTTAAGCGAAAGAGGAATACCACTTAATCCACTAACGCATGTAGAATATCATAATGTTGTGTGACAGGGTGATTGACTTGAAATACTGACACACCATTATTTGCATAAACTTTATATACGCTGAGAATGTCGGTGTAGTAGTATTCCAAGTCAATCATGGAAGTTTCAACAAGACATGATTAACTTGCAATACTAACACAAGGCCATGATTTCATAAGCTTTTCATCCAAGCTTATGTGGTGCACTATCCCGTATTTCGAGCACATTGAAAAATCTCTCCATCAATAATAACGTTAGAGGAAGGATAAAGGGATGACGTAGGTTTCAAGATGATAGGTTTTGGCTCTACACCATTTTCTATTGTAGTTTTTGGAAGCAGATGAGAACCTAATAAGATGAAAACAAAACACCATGACCCTAATCTACAAGAGAAGACAAACGCATTAAATATCAAGTAGAAATTTGGGGACCATGTATCTAAAAGTCAACATTTGGATTCAACAAATCAAACTGGAAACACAAGGGATTATGCTCCACGATTACGACGCTTCAATTTTAAAAACAAAAGTAAAATATTTCACACTTTCACACTTTCACACTTTCACACTTTGTGTAGTGCAGTATAATATAACGAAAACCTAATAAGATGATCCGGGAGCAATGCTCAAGCCCTTTCGAGGCCCCTGGAGCGACAGTCAAACCTCCACTGAGGCCTCTCAAGAACTGCTCAAGCATTGCTCGAGTGGCTACTCTTTAAAAGTCTTAACATGTCCTAAAACCACTTAGTACTACGGTCCAGTGGTATTTCTCTTCACTTGTAAGTGAAAAATCTTAGGTTCAATTCTCGCCAATGGAAAAGTTGAACCACATTATTAGCAAACTTATTGTACGACTTAGCCCACTTTCCCCACTTCCTTAGTATATATACTATCGTTTGTTCAAAAAAAAAAAAAAAAAAAAGCGCCTAAAAACACAAAGTAGGATTTAGACAGCCCAACCCAATCATCTACCAGCAAAAACACACTGACAAGTAGGGGGGCCTCCGAAACACAACGGCTCAAAGGAAAACCTGATCCACCTTAAACATTCACCTTTGAACCGGATGAAAGAACAATAAGCCGACAATTTGCAAAATGGTGAGTTCCAACCCCAAAAATTTCAACTCCTTTATATGATTTGGCATCTGTCACTCTCATTGCAAAAATCTGACACCCTTTTAGTTAATCACAGCTCATATTAAGTGGACACGTCCTACCTTTCGGCTAAAACAACGATGAAAGCAACCTACGGTGAAAAATGTCTGGTGTGGAAGAGCCCTGTAACTGGTTGAATTGGCAAACAATTGAGAGAAGTCAAACTCTATGCTCCTTTCTTGCGGTTCTGAAGCGAAAATCCTGATTCCTTTGCATTATCTTGATTAGTTGTTTCCTCGATCATTCGAACACCATGATCATCAGATCCTTCTGAGGAAGCATCATCACTGTGCGTGCCTCCAGTTGATCCACGGGTGGAAGGATTGTTAACCAAGCTTTTGTAGATACTTAAGGCTTGAGAGATCATGGCAGCAGGATTATTTGAAGCACTAGGAAGCAACACTGTTGTGCCCTGCAAAACCGATCACGAAAAAGAAGGCAAAATGCTTTATCAATCAACTAAGCATTCATTAGACGCAGCATATATGTTATCCAAAGTTAGACGGTTTGGTTTTCACCTGTTTAGCGATATTACCAAAGGCACCAACGTACTGCTCAGCAATTTTCAAACCAGCTGCCTGCAAATCAGACCATAATATTAGTTGCTTTCCTCCACACGTACAAAGCACCCGAAAGAGAGTTTCATAAAAGCTGTATACCACATGATCATTGCTTATAAGGAAAACCTCGTGGCTCTAGAAGATGCAATGCACATAGGATTTATGGGGGACGGGCAAAATAACAGTATATCAGAGTGAAAAAGAAGAAACAGCAACCAGTTAAAAGTCCATACAAGGAATAAACAAAGATAAAGATCCCAAAATCCCAATAACTAAGAAAAAGAGCCTGCAGTGCTGCAATATTTTTTCAAAATAATAGTAAGCCTATTTGACAAGATGCGGGAGGGGAAACCACATGATATTACATACTTATATGAAAATAACAGTGTAATCATTGTAGTGGCTGACGAGTGTAATGTGTTAGACTTGAAAAGAATATAGTAATTAAATCCTGAAGGGTTAGAAAGGACCGCAAAGATGGGAATGTGAATGTGTAATACACAAGAAAGTTAGTTGTTCTGTGAGTGCTGCATGAAGATGTTGCAAATTTATGAGGAAGAAAAATTATTTTTCCAATTACACACCTTTTATTAAACAATAAACATTAACACTACTTGTAACTGAAGGTGTAGTTTAGAATCCCCGGCTTGAATATTCTATGCATTAATTGCTTTTTTATATTTTTAACCACAAAAGGAAGGGCTCTGTAGCCTGAATGGAATAAGAAGACAAGTACGCCTATTTCCCAAAAAGCACGATGAAGGGAATTGAAGAACTCACCTCTGCACCCCCACTTTCATTGAGAGACTTTGACACAAGGGAAATTCCTCGAGATGTTGCATTTGCTTTAGCAAGGATGGATTGCGCTTCTCCTATAAAATGAGAACGGAGAATTGGAAGACATGTCAAATGAAACATCTGTAAGACTAAAGGACCGCGAACATCAAATGTCCACAATGTATTATTCCACACTACTGGGACTGGTTTATATCAGAACTTTATCTACCTTCTGCAGCTAAAATTATAGCACTCTTCTTTCCGTCTGCAATGTTTATGTTGGCCTGCCTTTCTCCTGTGAAAGATTAAAACACATTAGTTTCTGCCAGCACATATCCTACTTTATATAGTAACTACAAAATACTTCAGGTAAAGGAAGTCCACAAATTCAAAAAGAAAGCCATCATCAGTTTGCAATCCGAGGTACTAAGTCTAACTACAGCGTTTCACTTGCATCATGTATAACTGAAATATCAAACAGACGTAGAAGTCCTTACCCTCAGACTCAAGAATTTGAGCTCTCTTTTTTCGTTCTGCTTCTGCTTGCATCTCCATAGCTTCCCTCACCGCACGAGGAGGAGTTATGTCCTCTACACAAGTATGAACAGTCAAACATTTAGAAAAAATTTCTGAAGAAAATAACAAATAGTATCAGACAAAACACTTGCAAAAGGGATCTATTACTTATTTCATAGCGGAGGCACTCCAACCCCCAAGCTGATGCAGCCTTGTTGAGAATTGTCTGCAGAATGATGCCACTCATATTATTTCTTAACCTAAAATGTTAGCTTACAAGGAAAATGAGGTCATTAAGCTGCTGAAACAATCTTTAATAACAAGTCTAGACAATCTTAAAGCATGCCCCCTATTAGACATTTTCTTGTTACCAGATAATTATCACATAAATATCATAAAAATACGGGATTGTCAGAGACTCAAACCAAAATTATTAATTCAAACAAGAAGAACAATTCTTTCCAGAGTTTAATCGTTACAGTTATTAGGAGCAAAAAAGGAGATGAACATACCACTATCTCATCATTGAGGGACTCTCTCTCCTCAAAGGTCTTGTCAAGAGTGATTTTCCCAATCGCAATACGCATGGTAGTCTGTGCAAGCTGAATAGCTGCATTAATAGGATTGTCAACACCATAGGAGGCCAGCATAGGATCCACAATCTGCACCCACACAAGAAATAATCGAAAAGAAGCTCTCAGTGACCCAGTAATGAAACACGGCGCAAAATCCCAATTCAGGAATGTGATATTACCCTAACATAAAGCACACCATCAATCATAAGGGCGACATTGTCTTTGGTAATGGCGGACTGGTCAAGAACATTGATGACCTCTTCTTTCAAGGAATGCACATAAGCGATTCTATCCACAAACGGAATCAGGAAATGGATTCCAGACGGCAGAGTCTTGATGTACTTTCCGAACCGCTCAATCACAAAGGCCTTCTTCTCAGGCACAATCCGAATGCCCCAATTCCTGGGAGGCGTAATCCCATAGCTTCTACACATAAAACCCGGAGTAACTCACTGAGACGCACAAACTCGCCCCACCCATAATTTCAAAAACCACAAACACGCAAAACCCAAATCAAATCTGCAAGTCATTTCTGATTTTACCGATTACACACCAAGCCAATGCGCACAAAAGAGTAAAATACCTGAGATCGCGGCTGCTCCGGTAGTTTCGAACGGCAAGCAGATTGTGCGACGGTGCGAACGCAGACGGAGAGGGAGAGGGAGAGAGAAGTGGGGTCGACTGTTTGAGGATTAATGACGAACAGGTGGTGAGCGCTCTGACGCCGGCGGATTGGGAGGCACGGAGGTGCCTCAGAGCTCGCAGCGAATTGAAGGAATTCAGCTTGAACATACTCATCTTCTTCGCTGTTGCGGATTTCCGTGGTGGTAGTAAGAATTTCAATGGGCGGTTTTACAGAGGCGAAGACGAAGGAGATGGAGACGAAGGGTTTTATAAAGCCCTTGTTGTCATGTTGGAGAATCAAATCTGACTACTCACTCGCTGCTTATTTTCTCTCACAAAATACAATTCAGCTTTTTTTGCATCTTCGTAGCTTCGATTTATAAATTTAACAAAATTTATCATTTGATCACAAAAAAATTTCTCATTTTTTTAAAATGAAATTACCAATACATATTTTGAGTGCGTCGGAAACAAGGTTCGTACAAACCAAATGTACCAAATGTAATAATACAGTTAATTAGAAACTTAAAATCTAATCAATTGTATTATGACAATTGACTGGTGTGTTATCCGTAAAATCTGAAATAACCAATTGTATTAGTTAGAAACTTGAAATCCAACAATTGTATTATGACATTTGACAATTTGCTAACCGTGTTTTCTCTTGATCAAAGTCCCAAAAATTAAGCTAGTTTCAAATTGAATACAATATCATTTGATTTTAGACACTGTTATTTACACATTCATTTTTACTCCTCATATCCCTCTCGATTTTGACTCGGATCAAATGATTTAAAGAATATAATGGACTAAAAATAAGCAAAGAGTGTAGGAGTATGAACAAAAATCTATTGACATAACACAAGGGTTGTTTTATTAACACCCACATTTTTATGAATACACCCCATATCTAAAATGTGTCTCTAAAATTCCAACTTTGTCCTCCATTTTTCTAAAGCCACATCCCCATAAACAAATGACTGCAAAAAAGCTAGCTCGACGGGCACGGGCCACCCATATAAGAGGTATCCGTCATCGATATAAGCATAACCAGAAACACCCCACGTAGCGGAAGTTGACATCCAAAACCGACTCTCTAACGTACTGAGAATTGCCCAACACTCTTGATTCACACACCCCATCTCCCAATTCCCCATTACCTACCGACGAGTGGCAGTGGCTAGTGATTGGGTATACACACATATATATGGAAAGAGAGAGAGAGAGAGAGAGAGCATGGCGAGTGGCTACGATTTTTTGCCCATACACTGGTGGTTGGCAGCCAGCATAAGGGGGAGTGGATGAGGTTTATTTTGGACTTCAGAACTTAATTCATCAGAGCAAAAACAAAAAATTAACTGAAAAAATAAAATTATGGAGTATTCATAAGATTGTTGAGTGTTAATAGAATTACCCTAACACAATTCTTATGAGATAAATTATAAAAAAAAATTGATATATGTAACACAAGTATAATAAAAATGAGTTGACGTGGACAATGGGTCAGCCGTCTCAATCCAATAATCAAGTAATATTGAATTATATCTAAAATAATGTTAGAAAGACTAAATTTTTAAATTCAAATTTACAAACCAAATAATATGATTGTTGATAATTAAATTATTACTTAAACTTTAATTAATGTGCTTATTTCCTATTAATGACACTTCATTTGATTAGCAAATTTAATTTAAATTTTGATCTTCATAGCATCCAAATAACTAAAGATAATTAAGTAGCAGGCACAAAATTTGACACCCGATATATTTTGGTCTAACAGAAAACCAAAACCTAATGAAATATTGCTTTTGAAGACAAAATTTATCGATCCAAAGCCAACCAAACTTATAAAATTTGCCCACATGAACTCTCGAACAAAAGGAATGACTAGCCAATTCCACGAGGAAATTAAACTACATTCAGAAAGTACGCAAAAACAAACACTCTTCATTCGTCTGTAACGATGGTTCCCCTCTCGCTCACATAGATACCATCAAGAAACTTCCTGATATCCTTGTTCTTGACATGGCATTTCTGTCGAAACAAATATGATAAATAAGGTATCAGCAAGCGAGCGCAGCATTATACATGATACATATCTTCTGCATAAACAGAGACAAAAACTAGATCAATAGCGGGAGAGAGGGAGAGAGAGAGGGACCTGGTTGATCAGGGCACAAGACCGAGAAACAAGCTCGATATCATTTCCATCCAAGATAAGCTCATCCTTGACCTTCTCAGATCGGGTGATATTAACACCGTCAAGCATATCCACCTTCCTCACCTGATTGAGCAAGCATACAAATCATCAAGACGAATAGACTAGAAAGCACAATAATACATGATTAACCGCAATCTGACCTACAACATATTCATTAATAATACATAATTCCGCAATCTGCATTCAAACTTTTCACTTCTCATAAGTTACAAACCATGTCATTCGGCTCTTTATAATCCCATGACATAATTTCCAACATCTTATTGCGTTCAAAGACGGTAAAAATCACCAAATTCTAGCAGAAAAATGAATGTAAATGGTATAATGCTAACAGCACCTAAATCAAGAATAGAGGTAATCAAGCAATCAGAACAAGAAACCGACACATTTCTACAACATCGATAGGAGAGACTCATTCATTCTTCTGGTGTCCATCACAACAGAAAATGTCGATATGGTATCTTTAAGGACTAACTTACATACCTCATCTTCAAGGACTACATTACACCAATGACAGCGAGGACTACTATATCTAATGTCACCTTATGCATAACACGCAACTATGTATACGGTCGAACAAAAATAAGTAATTGTAATCACTCCAATCATGCCCACTCTGAATTCAAAACCAGAAAAAAGCGCATAGCATCACGATACTCTGTGCAACTCCGCAACATCAACAGGAAAATAATCATAAATCTCAGCCTAAAATGGCAATGAAATCTCACATACAAAATCAACTTTCACAAATCAAACAGTTGAGACAAATCATCGAGCTAATAAAACCCAAAAATGCATAACAAACATCAAAATCAAACTCAAATAACCACAAAAACAAATCAAACCCAGTTAAAATCAGGCAAAAGGGTGCAAAAGGGTACCTTCTTTTCACCCAAAAAGTTACGGATCTCGATCGCCTTGGCCTCATTAGTGATGGAGGCATTGATGGGAAAATGAGCATACACGAAACGCATCTTGTAGCGGTACCCCTTGGTGACGCCGGTGATGAGATTTCCGACGTGGGAGAGGGCGGTGCGGATGGCGGCGCTGGTTTTGCGGGTGCCGAACCAGGCCTCCACCTTCAGCTTCCGCTTTCCGGTCTCCTCGTCGGTGACGAGCTGAAAGTCCAGGTTCAAGTGCTTGAAGTTGCGGACGAGCTTCCCGCGAGGGCCTTCGACCTCGATGATCTTGGCGTGAATCTTGATCTTGACACCGTCGGGGATGTCCATGGTCTCGGAGGAAAGGATGGTCTTCATCTCCGCTGCTGCTCTGGTTGTTTCCCTCCCTCTCTCGCACTGCGGCTCCGGTTGGTGTGTGAGTGTGATTTGGGCGAGACAGGAAACCCTAACGTCTTGTGAAATGTTTATATAGGATGTTAAACCCTATGACTTACCTCGTATGGGCCGGGCCGTGCCGATAGTAGCCCAAAGTGTTATGGACCTGGGCTTGATTTTCAAATTATAGTACAAGCTGGGCCGGTCGAGTTAAGAGAATTGGGCTCTTTCAAAAATAGTAAGAGTTAGCCACGACCAGGGATCGCCCCATCACCTCGTAGAGTAAAACATTTTAAAGTGTAGTTTTATCTTCTTCTTTTTTAAACAAATGATATTATTTATACTAAGGGGAGGGCGTGCGCTAAGCCTCACAATGAGTTAGCAATAATGTGGTTGAAACTCTCTTTTGGCGAGAATCGAACCTAAGACCTCTCACTTACAAGTGAAGAGAAATACCACTAAACCGTAGTACTAAGTAGCTAAAGTATAGTTTTATAAAATAAAAAAAAATATATATATATATAACCAATTAAAAAATTTAGTGAGATCTCATAAGAAATTAATAAGTAAGAAAGATGTTAGTAACCTTAATATTTGGGATTTTTTAAACTTTTTTACATGGCACGTGCCATATTTTTACACAAAAAACAACTTTTCTTTGAAATTATAGTTTTTAGTTTTTATCTTTAATTTCTAGCCAAAAGCTTTAAAGGATTTTTTGTGTTTGGAGAAGTAAAAATGTCCAAATACAAAGGTTGCTAGCACTCCTCCTTCATTAAACCACAACACAATTTTCTTTCTCTGCATGTGGTTCAATATCTTAGTGGCTAGGGTGTAGGGTTTTTACTCATCATGCGTCTCGGGTTCGAAACTTATTATCCTAAACTAATGTAATAGTTTCAAACTTCTCCTCCTCTTAATAATAAATTCTAAAAATTGAATTAAAATAGTGGTCATGATTCTCTGGTTTAAAAACCCTAACTAACCTCGTGTTGGATAGCCTTGTTTATTACAAGTAGGCAATACATACCGCACAAATTTAGGCCATGTCTGATGCCTAGAATTAACACTAGGTTGCATATCGTAACATCTCACATCTTTTAACTTTCAAACTCCACCCTTTGTTTTGTTTTGATCTTTCCGCCGCCGCCCATATGATGTTATTTTGTTGCAATAAGTCTAGAAGGCTTAACCATATGACTGACTAGCTACAAAGGATGTCATGCCATGGCCGAGAGCATAAGGATGCCATGCCATGCCATGGCCGAAACCATCGTTGCACGCCTTGTTCATCGGTCATTAGGTCATGTCAGGCCATGGGTTGGAACTTATACATAAATATGTCTGCCTTCTCAAGGAAAATATATACGCAAGAATTAATGCAACAGTAAACTAACTCCTCCGTATCGTTCCAAGCACAGACTCTTATCATTTCGAAACTATCGGGTCTTTGTTTGTGCTTGACAACACATATACACACTACCTGCAAAAACACCACAAACATCTTCAGCCTTCAGGCAAATCTTGCAGAAAGGGTGTTTCTGTTTTTCCTTCTCTGCTTATCTTTCTCCTCAGTAACATCCATGGCTCCTCCAACAAAATTCTTGGCGCGGGCAGCTAGCAATTAAATGACTAGCCAAAGTTGGACAATTCGTAGTAGCAAGACGTACGTATATAGTATTCAAACATATATAGTGATGAATTTAAATTCTTACCTCTATTAATTAACAACTTAGGCAGAAGTTGTCTCCTAGTAAATAAATAAGGATACAAGCAACAACCATTTTCATCTGCACGTAAACTCTACTTATTATGTATTTACATAAAGCTGAGTTTTGACTTTTGTGCTTCAAGCATGGCCTAACTCCGACGAACAACCGGTAGAATTATCAGAGAGACGGACCATACAGCCCACTTCCAACAACACCGATATTGTCCCCAACTTAGTAATCACTACCTGCACAATCCGTCAGATGTGGAGTTTTATTACAAAAGGTTTCGGTGTTAGTTAGAGTGGGGTTAGGATATTTAAACTATTACTTTTCTTTTTGTATGGCAGATGTGGGATTCAACACAAACGACTATTTCACAATCTTTTGATCGTTTGGGAAGCTTAAAAAAGTATTCTTCCCAAACCCCCTTCGTTTGAAACTTATGGAGTGTAATTAATAACTTCTTCTAGACCAACGCATTAGTGCATACTGTGTCTTATGATCTCCGTCAAAGTCAATAACTTCAAGAACCTTTAGATGCGACAAGAAACAAGATCGCACTATATCTGCATTACATATGGTAAGTTGTTTGTTGCAATAAGAGAATGAGATGCGTTCAAAAAGAGAATGAGATGTGCAAAAATAAATCGTTTCCATTTTGTGCAGCCACCCGGGCCATATAGTAAGTTGTTTGTTGCAATAAGTCTTGGGAGACTTCACCTCCATATGACTAGCTACAAACAATGTCACACCGCACGCCATGGATGGCCGAAAGCAACCTGATAGCAAAGTTCTTCGCATGCAGTCGATCCCATTGTTTATTCTTTAAATTTGAAATTGTTTATACGTCTGACTTGCCAAATATATAAAAATAAAATGGATAATAATTTTTCGTTCCAATGTCAAACATGACTGTTTATCCGACCCATCGCTATATATATTCACTCACGTAGCTATGCCTCCTCCCTCTTTGGGGCCACCACCTCAAATTTGCCACAAGATAATTATTAAAAATGTACATCTTAATTATGATCATACGCTATATTTTTGGTAATCGTTTTGACTTTAAGATCTTAATTTGAGTAGAATATCGGTGATTGAATGCTAATTTGGGCACCTTCAATGGAGCATGCATAAATACATGCCCATTATAGCATTCAGATACCAACACATAGATCTTATTTGATAAAAAAGATTACTAATATTCCTTTCAATTAAACAAAGGCAACAAAGCACTGTCTTATTTTTTCATAAAGCATGCAGGAATGTATTCGATTGAGATTTTGAGTAAATTCGCTTAAAATTTAACAGGAGAGGTTAGATTTGTCAAATCTTAATATATAATATAGAATCTCTCTAAATTCGTCAAATCGTTCATTAAAAATCTTTGATCGATACACTTGGATTTATATCTTTTTTTAAAGGGATTTATATTTCCAACAGTGACATTTTTGGAAAGAAAAAAAATTAGAGTTGCAAAACTTGTGAAATCCAAAAGCGACAGGAACTTGAGGAAGAGGGCAAGCAAACAAGGCAAGAGGGGGAGAGGTAGCGTTGGTTACAAGCAAAAAGAAAGAACCTTTTGGGAATCCATTGGGGGTCAAATTGCAAACCGCGAATAATGCGCGCAAAGGTATTTATTTTTGGAGGGTGGAAATCAAATCCTCCCAAAAGATACATGCTTTTTATTTTATTTTTGCACTACATAACTGACGCTTTCATGAAGACAACATATATGAGGTTGTCCCTTAAGCACAATCCACGACAAGTAATCCGAGGAGGTTGTGGTGGTGGTCGTTGAGCCCGAGGATCACTCCTCCACTACCTGTTATTCCGTTAACTTTTTCCTCCTCCTCCTTCTCCTCATCGTCCCCGAAAGCTAGCGCATCTTTTCGAGAGCCCGGTGATCATTGACATTCATTCTATCCTTTTGTTCGCCATTGTTTTTGGCTTTGGTTTCCGGCAAAAGGCAGGCAGGCAGGCAGGCAGTTGTTTGCCTCCTCTTGCTGCTGCGGCGGCGGCGGCGGTGAAATCGTTGTGTGTTTATTTATTGGTGAGAAAGTTGAGAGAATAATAATATACGATGACGAAGACGAAGGGAAGGATTTCGAGAATTGGAAGCTATGCAATTGCGTCTTCCAAACTAGACGGCCACCACCAACAGCCATGCATTACCTGCACCACTTTCAACATCCTCGCTCCAATTTACAAGCGCCTCAACCATGACGTACGCATCATATTCTTTTGAATCCTGTAGAACTTGTCTTGTTATTTGTTGTTAATCATTGTTTGTAAAAGGTAATCACTGTTTGTAGAAGGGTAATCTCAAGTTTTTAACTTTTGATGTTCAGGATCCTGATAGTCGAGAAAGCGATCGCAGAGCGTATTGGTTGGCCAGGAATCAAAGGATACTGGATTGTTTGTTGGCTGAGAGATCTTCCATCATTTGTCTTCAGGTTTGCATTTCTTACAACTTTTTGAAAGCATTAGGGATGGGAGTTGCTACACATTGATGGCATAACACAAACGTGGTGTTTATATATCTCTCTGATTGGCACAGGAGTTCTGGGTTGGAAACGAAGAGCTTGTGAACATTTACGAGAAGAGACTTGGAGATGCTGGTTATATCAATCTCAAACTAGGACGAACCAACAACCGTGGCGATGGTATGTCTTCTTCATTTTCCTGTTTAGATTGCATAGCATCATCAATTCCCTTAATCTTGATTCGAGAAAAAGAATAAGAAAGGGAAGAAAAAAAACAGATGGTGAGATTGGGAAAGATTAACGAAATAAGTTAATCTGCGATTTTGAATCGAAAGAAAAATCTGTTTTCTTGGGGTCGGTAGATGATGGAATCTGCTTATCCTATTTTTATAGACGCATTAAACATTGTCATAAGGTGTTTCTGCTGGTTTACAGGTTTGCTGACCGCGGTGCATAAGGACTACTTTAGAGTTGTAAACTATGAAGAGTTGCACTTCAATGATTATGGTGATCGTGTTTCTCAGTTGATGCATGTGGAGTTAGCCACCCCAATTTTGCAGTTCCGAAACAATGACATTCGGCAAGAGATTCTCATTGTGAACACCCACTTGTTATTTCCTCATGACTCGAGTTTGTGTATCGTTCGATTGCATCAGGTAGCTTCATTCTCGATTTCATACTCTTCCTTTGTATGTAAACAGTGTAACATTTTCTTAGTGACAACATTTTGTCGGTTTCTCGCTATAGGTCTACAAAATCTTACAACATTTAGAATCGTATCAGAAAGAGAACAAGCTTAATCCCATGCCGATTATACTCTGCGGGTATTCCTAATGCCTTACATTTATAGATCTTTTGCTCCCTAATTTTCAAATCATAGCCATTTGTAATATTTTGTTCCAATCTCTTCTTTCTTCAGTGACTGGAACGGAAGCAAACGTGGACATGTTTACAAGTTTCTTCGGTCCCAGGGGTTTGTATCTTCTTATGATACTGCTCATCATTATACCGATGCAGATGCACACAAGGTCAGTATCTTCAACTTGACACCTATAATTTCGTTTTTGTATGCCTGCAACTCATATTTTTCATGCAGTGGGTTAGCCACAGAAACCATCGGGGAAACATATGCGGCGTTGATTTTATATGGCTTCTCAATCCTAATAGATATCGTAAGCTACTAAAAACTAGTTGGACTGAAGCGGTATTTGGAATGTTCAAGGTCAGCAATTCATATGCATTGCCTGTATACTTCTTTCTGTCACATTGCTGTTCGTTCTGTTTCTGATGGGATAAATTTTCACGATTTCAGTATCTACTACGAAGAGCTTCGCTGACCGCGGATGATGCCTTTGCTTTTCTAAAGGCTGATAATCCTGTTGATTACATTACCTATTCAGGTTTCTGTGAAGCACTTCGACTGGTACGATATCAATTAAAACTGATATTTTCTCCTAATCTGTATACTCTTGTTCTGAGTAGAACCTTTGCCTGCTAGTAAATATTCCAATTGGTTTCTTTCTATGTTATGCAGCTTAACATGACAGGCCATTGCCATGGACTTCGCCACGACGAGACAAAGGATTTGTGGGTTCAAGCAGACATAGATGGAAATGGTTTTCTTGGTTACATAGAATTTCAGGTAAGTTATTTTCACCAACTATTTCTCATTGTTATTAGTTTTGTACATACTATACACCGCGGAGATTGAATAGTAGTACAGGGAGTTTAAGCTTTTATGACGTTTATGCTACTTCTAATGGCATTGCAGCAGCGAATTTGGAATCCTACGGGGCCAGAGCAGAAAGATGAAAGCGGTAGTGACTGTGATAGTGATTCCAAGGGTATTCAGGAACAAACAATTGGTTTCAGTGTCAAAAACGCGGTTCTCTTCCCTCCTGAAGTGGAGAAAGGAACGTGGCCCGAAGACTACTCTCTCTCCGATCATGCACGACTCACTGTGGTTTTTTCACCAATAAGAATGCCTTGCTCTCAGATGATTCTCTGACAACCTCAAGCTCGGCAGTACTTGAGTGAAAAGAACGTTTATCGGCATTCCTCCTTTTTAATTGTGTCTGTGTTCGAAGCTCAATCTCTCGTATACAAACGGGCAAACATCAGTGAACTGGCCTTTGATCTGCGACTAGCATCCGGATTACACATTCGGCCCTTCCATTGTGCCCATTGACGTGGGAAAAAAAGAAGGAACCTAAGAATAACAAAGAAGAGAACAACTTTGCCCACCCCCGAAAGTAATCTAACAGCAATCAACGGAGGCGTTTGAGCATAACTCCCACTTTAGGGGGTGAGCAAAGTTGCACTTAACAAACAAAGAGTTGTATAGCTTCTGTGCATTTGTAAAGATCCTATAGAGTTGTATAGCTGTCTGTGCATATATGTAGGTTTGCAGCTATCCCCTATTTGTAATTTTGTAGCAATATTGGTGAGATGTACCAAATTAGAGGCCTTTTTGTACTTGCAAATGCATTCAGCATCACTGCTAATTAATAACACACTAATTGCAACTGATTTTGCTCTTCTGCAACATATTGCCATCTTACATTCTAACTTTTTTCTAATTTTCTGACGAGGGATATTCTAATCTACTCTACTCTATATGAAGGGAGATTCAAAATCGGACGCAATATGGTGGGCACACTGTTCTAACTAGCTGGCCTAATCCACGCCAACATCATTGACAATCATAAAATAAAGATAGATTAATTATGGCTAAAGTAATGTGTTCTCTCTAATCCTTCGTATAGTTTAGTTGAACTTCGTATAGTTAACAGTTGAAATTTTTATTTGGTTGAAAATAACAGGTTGAAATAAGAAATTAAGTAATGAATCTAATGACAGAAATTCAACCGAATATTGAAAATAATAGCCTTGTTTTGGACTATGATTCAGAAACCCTGTACTTCTGATTAACAAAGCATACCGAAAACTTCAAATGCAGTGTAATTAGGGAAACAATTAACAGTTCCTGCCGAGCCTAATCTCAACAAGTTTTTGTTCTTTTCGTACGAGGTACCAAGCTATATAAAGCACAAAGTTTACAGAAAAAGTTGGAAGTGGAAGATGACCGCTCTATTTTTCGGTCAAATGATAAGGATGATACGTGGAAATCGTACTTGAATATCAATTTCAATACCTTTTTCGGCTTTTTAGCATGGTGTACATGTTGGAAATTATATATTATAATATGAAATATTGTAACATATAATTTTAATAATTGAATGAAAAATAGTGTTAACCAATTTCTTAGAAAGGTTATGTTGTTTAGGTGTATTATAAGTGATGTATACTTATATGAAAAGTTGCATCTCTTTACCAAGAAGTACTTGGGTTCTATATAAACCCATGAAACCATTATCAATATATATAGAAGATTAGAATTAATTTTACTCTTGAGAAATAGGGTTTCCCCACTTTGTTTCTCTCATGCTTCGTGTGTCAAATCCGAGTCGTGTCCTGAGAGTACGGAATATATGAAGTTCGCCAGAGTCCGAAGATTGAAGTGCTTTGACTTCGGATTATAGATTGTTGAATCCTGGGAGATGGATGCCTATCGAACTACAAGCACAAGAGTAGGGGCGAAATTCTATCTTTAGGACATTGCATTTATGCAAGCCTCAATCTCCAAGTTTGTCAGTATATCTAACTATCTCCCTAGTTGTTTATATTAATCTTGTATACTATTGATGCTGTAATTTTCTTTATGATTATTATCATTGGAATTCTTGTATTATTTTCATATTTTCTAATATTGCTCCAACAATCTAAAGATAGAAGTTTTTATCTCTATGCAATAATTAGAAGATAGTACTGCAAAACAATTGCATGTTTCGTTCTATAATCTTGTATGCGATACACATGATATAGACACGAGATTCTTTGTGTGATTTTATTTTACAGATTTTCGTGTAATCTGGGTTATTCAATGCCGAACGGTTATGTATGAATTAATTTGCAACGGTTGTTATACAAACCAATTGTTTGGTATAGATGCATTTGTATGATTATTGTTTGACAGTACACATATAAGTAAATGCTTTACATATCAATATGAAGCATATCATTTGACTTCGACGAGTTTAAAGCTGTGGCTTTAAAAGTCTTTGACAACATAGAGGGTTGTATTTGATGTGTAGCCTAGCCCCTTTATGCTATAAGATTTGCATAAATTGATGCAATTAAGACTTCAATCTCTATGATTTTAGTCGTGATGACTAGGCTTAGATGATGGTTTGGAATTATCCATGGGGAGTGGTATCCATGCAACCGCCTGTTTCTTTGAAAAGATAAAAATCAAAATTAAAACTTTTTGGTTTATTTGGTATATTTTTATGATTGATTGAAAACAGGAAGAAACAATATATTTATATTTGGTTAAAGGGGACACATTTGCGTCCTGGGAATTTTGCTTAAATTGATTCATTTTTCTTAAATTGATTCATTTTTCAAGTTGTTAAGATCTGCATGTCGCTATATGTGTTGGAATTTTTGGATCGCCGGGCCCGTCCCACTCTAACGACACCGATACTGTCCCCAACTTAACTACCTGCCCAATCCGTCAGGTGTGGGGTTTTACCACAAAAAGCCTCAGTGTTAGTTAGAGTGGGGTAATCATATTTAAACCCCTTGGTTTCCTTTTCACCCACCGATGTGGGACTTTAACAATATGCACATATATTTCTCTATTGGTTCATTTTATTCATATGACTTTGAGAGACGGTATTTAGACAGAAATATATGATACTTATTTTCAATTTTGTTTATGCTGGTTTCCAATTTATCTACTTAGTTTCTGAATAACCACACGTGACTGTGTTGAAACTACAAAGTTTGTTTCCTGTTAGTAAGGAATTTACAAATGCACACAGTGATCAGGAATATAAGAATATACTTATTCTTAAGTGATTACATGTTTATGACTTTTCAAAATGTCAGTTATTTGGTTACTCAATGCAGAAACTGTATGCGACTTCTGATAGTCGCACCGATTCGAAGTGGGAACTAATTTGGAATGGATGCTTCTTTTGAGTTCTTGCAGTGCATGCAGGTATAATCGTACAGATTGCACACGAATGAACTGCAAAATGTAGATTTAATTTTAGCGACTCCAAGAAGAGTCTCACCATTTGAAAGCAAGACCACTTGATTAAGAACTTTGAATCTTGATCCCTTTGTATCTCTATGCCAATACGGAAACGAATCGGTGAACCATTCGGTCACTGGTTACGTGCAGAGATAATGTGGTCACTAGTTTGGTTCTTTTCAGACTGTCATATCGGTTACAGTGATAGTGCCGTTTGGGATTTTGAGTGGCATAAGTTGATTTTCTTTATACGTAGAATGCCACTATATGATATTAGCAGCATAATTGAAAATAAAAACGCATATAAAATGCTCTCTAGTAATACGGTTCTGCTTTTGTTCCCAAGCACATAAATTTCTAATATGCTGCAGATGCAAGTGTCCAAAACCCAGGGTCGTATATATATGTTGGATGAATTTGGGAGATTAATAGTTCTCCAAATTATTTGAGAATGATACAATGTCTTACTGCAGATTGGCAAAAACTATTGTGCTTCATTTGTATAATACCACTTAGAAGAGGCAAGTTGATCACTATGACATATGTGCATTCACCTAAAAGGAAAAACGAATCCTTTGAGAGGCGAAATAATGTGATGACCATCACCGAAGTGTCAAGTGAAATTTCTTTGAGAGGAATTATATACTGAAAGTGTGGGGTTCTTTTGGAAAGGAAAAGACGATACACTGAAAATGTGTGGAGCATCTTGCAAAATTAAATTAGACATGATGATGCTTATTAAGTAAGCATATGCATGGTCATGCATGGTAGTTATAATAAGGAAAGAATGAAAACCAAGAAGTGATTTTCTCATAATTTCTAGTGAGGCATGAAGGCCTAAAAAGATAGAGTCTATCTTAGTTGTTCCTTACTTCTTAAAGTGGAAAATGTGATCAATTTAATGATAGCATTAAAAGAAACTACAATTATGAAAGAATTGTGGGGGTTGGTTAAAAGTAAATTGCTAATTGAACGACATTTAAGATGTCATCTCTTGTAATGAGTAATTGTTTAAGGTATGGCAAGGTTAGAGACCTTCTTACAAATACCTTAAATGTGGGGGAGTTTACCCAAGTGCTTATTGTTAGCAAATTACTTAGTAATTAAGTCCTAAATAAAAGTTTGAGGACTTGACAATTCAAATAATGTCAAACAACTACTCTCGTATGAAATATAATTTCATAAGATGGATTATGCACACCATTAAAGATAGTCAACCTAAATGGTACCAAATATTAAAGGTTAGACTAGAGAGTAAGTTGATCATCGAGGGGAATGAGGCTAAAGCCAACATAACTAATGAATCAGCCGAGCGGAAACCTAACTTAGTTGATTGGAGATCCCATGGTCTAAGTTCAATAGGCAAACTGGTTGGGCATGATTCAAAGAAGTTAACACACTATATACCTCATTCCTATGGTGGAAGAAGTGTGTTGTCTGCAGAAGATTTAGGGTGTATATTTATACTTAATGACAATGATATCTTATGAGTAAGAGGAATAGAGCAGACTATTCTTAATCAGTGGGCATCTATGTGAGAGTAGAAATGGGTCACTTCTATGAGAATGAGATGGCTAAATTCTCTAAAGCTCTCATGAATCCGGGAATTGTTCAGGACCAAAATGAACACAACCGTATGAACCGTAATATATTAGGATTAGTGATGTGTGTTGCTTATTGTCTCGGTTTACTACTGCGGTGAACAGTTCAAGATTTTATATTCACTGCGTCACCAAGTAAATCCGATAAGTATTCACTAGGGTAGGTTCAAGTCCAAAAGACACATCTCCCGATGCATCTCTTGTCCGCCTGTACTCTCAAATTCTTCCTAATTTTTCATTCATGTGGGGGATTGTTGGAAATTATATATTATAATATGAAATATTGTAATATAATATATAATTTTAATAATTGAATGAAAAATAGTGTTAACCAATTTCTTAGAAAGGTTATGTTGTTTAGGTGTATTATAAGTGATGTATACTTATATGAAAAGTTGCATCTCTTTACCAAGAAGTACTTGGGTTCTATATAAACCCATGAAACCATTATCAATATATATAGAAGATTAGAATTAATTTTACTCTTGAGAAATAGAGTTTCCCCACTTTGTTTCTCTCATGCTTCGTGTGTCAAATCCGAGTCATGTCTTGAGAGTACGGAATATATGAAGTTCGCCAGAGTCCGAAGATTGAAGTGCTTTGACTTCGGATTATAGATTGTTGAATCCTGGGAGATGGATGCCTATCGAACTACAAGCACAAGAGTAGGGGCAAAATTCTATCTTTAGGACATTGCATTTATGCAAGCCTCAATCTCCAAGTTTGTCAGTATATCTAACTTTCTCCCTAATTGTTTATATTAATCTTGTATACTATTGATGCTGTAGTTTTCTTTATGATTATTATCATTGGAATTCTTGTGTTATTTTCATATTTTCTAATATTGCTCCAACAGTACACACACACATGCAGGTAAAAATAGTAAATATTGGAGATAGACAGTAAATCACTTGAGATTAGGGAGTAAATCACTTTTCCATGCAGATATATATATATATATATATATATATATATATATATATATATATAGTAAATCGCTTTTCCATGCAGATATATTAAAAATAGTAAGGATTGCAGATATAATATACACACTTGAGATTAGGGAGTAAATTGCTTTTCCACAGCCATGCATGCAATATGCTAACCGTACTGCACAAAGCAGTCCAGCACGATGAAAAAGATTCGCAAGCTTCTTTCAACTCACTTTTCTTTGTGTTCACATTATTAGGATAACACAAATGAAATTTTAATCAAAAGTTACCGAATACATTGGAATCCTATGATGGGAAAAAGACAACAAAAAGAAAGATGTACGAAATCCTAATTAAAAATGTGGAATGTGGGGTGATTAAATATAAGATTATGAGTTTGTTTGTAAGTGTTTTTAAAAGGATTGAAAATGTTTTGTGTGAGAATATTTTGAAATCAATCTTTAATAAAATGAAGTAAATTCTGGAACAGTATTTAAAGTGCTTTTTAACAGAAGCACATAATTGGTGTTTCTTGTAGAAAGCACTTCAAGTACTTTTGAAATCCGAAATATTTTCTCAAAAAACATTTTTAATCACTTTAAAAGCACTTTTAAATGATCTATTTATTTTTAAAAAGATATATAAGATTACTTTAACTTGTAAAAAAAATTCATGTGACAAGTTAGATGTAGATTGTAATGAAAAGTTTAAAGTTCAATATGCCCGCACTAATATTGACATATAAGCATAAGTAAATCTCGAACCTTTTAATTTCTATTTTTTTTGTTGTTGAAAAAGCTCTTCTCTTTAAGATCCTAAAAGGATTTAGAATATACCATGAAGATTAGGGTTTTTCCAACAACCTTCCCAAATCTTGTTCTTCTTTTTTTATTTGTTGAAAAATGGGGCTAAAAGCAAAAGCCCAAACAAAACAAAACTGATCAATAATAAATTTAGACCTGAACATTTTAAGGCGATCATTACAAACAAAGTTAACTGAACAAGAAAAGAGAATTATCAAAGTAAAAACTGCCTAAATCTAAATCAAAACTATAGTTTGCTAAACTATCCGTCAAAAAATTCTTTTCTTTGTGGACATGCCAAAAATCGCGCTGCCCAAATGTTGTTCATTGTTCATCGTAAATATCGTGGAATTTGATAGTTCTAAATTTGTTTATGACATTAACATCTGGTATTAGACATAAATAAATGCCAATGGCTTCTCTATCCACTTCTATTTCATCAATATAATTAATACATAAAACTTAAAACTCATATTTTCCAATATACAACATAAAAAGTTATCCCTATTTTCCCAATATCCAACATAAAAAAAAATAAAAAAAACCCTTCAATTTTACGTCAATAATCTAACGGCAATCAACGGAGGAGTTTGAGCTCAACTCCCACTTTAGGGGATGAGCAAAGTTGCACTTAACAAAGAAAGAGTTGTATAGCTGCTGTGCATTTGTAAAGATCCTATAGAATTGTATAGCTGCCTGTGTATATATGTAGGTTTGCAGCTATCCCAATTTGTAATTTTGTAGCAATGGTGAGATGTACCACATTATTAGAGGCCTTTTTGTATTTGCAATGCATTCAGCATCACTGTTAATAACACACACTAATTGCAACTGATTTTTCTCTTCTGCAACATATTGCCATCTTACAGTATAACTTTTCTAATTTTCTGACAAAGGGATATCTAATACACTCTACTTTATACGAAGGGAGATTCAAACTTGGACGCAATGTGGACATACCATCCTAACTAGTTGGTCTAACCCACGTTACCATCATTGACAATCATAAAGTAAAGGTAGATTAATTATTACCTTTTAGTCTAAACTTAGTTGAGTTGGCTAAAATAATGTGCTCTCTCTAATCCTTCATGTAGTTTTAGAAATTAGATGAACATCGAATAGTTTATCCTATTAATGGTTTATAAAACAATAAAAATTATATTTTTGTTAGTAAACAGTTTGAAATTTTTATTTAGTTGAAAACAACAGGTTGAAATTAGAAATTCAGTAATGAGTCTATTGACAAAAATTCAACCAAATATTGAAAATAATAGCCTTGTTTTGGACTATGATTCAGAAACCCTTTACTTCTGATTAACAAAGCATACCGGAAGCTTTAAATGCAGTATAATTAGGGAAACAATTAACAGTTTCTGCCGAGCCTAATCTCAACAAGTTTCTCTTTTAGTTCTTCTTGTATGAGGTATCAAGTTATAAAAAGCACAAAGTTTACAGAAAAGAGTTGGAAGTGGAAGATGACCTCTCTATTTTTCGGTCAAATTAATGATAAGGATGATGCGTAGCAATCGTATTTAAATATTAATTTCAATACCTTTTATGGCTTTTTAGCATGGCGTGTATATATATAAAATATATATACATGCAGATAAAATTAGTAAATATTGGATAGAGAGTAAATCACTTGAGATTAGGGAGTAAATCACTTTTCCATGCAGATATATTATATATACACACAGTTGAGATTAGGGAGTAATCACTTTTCCACAGCCATGCATGCAATTTGCAAACCGTACTGCGTAAACCACAACGGAAAAGATTCGCAAGCTACTTTCAACTCACTTTTCTTTGTGTTCACATTATTAGGATATAATATAATATAGATGAAATTTTAATCAAAAGTTGTGGAATAAATTGGAATCCCAAGGGGAATAAAGACAACAAAAGAAAAGAAGTATAAAATTTTCCAAAAAAAAACAAGAAAGAAAAGAAGTATAAAATCCTAGTTAAAAATGTGGAATGTGGGGTAAATAAATATAAGATGATGATGTTGTTTGGAAATACTTTTAAAATAATTAAAAGTGTTTTTTGTGTAAATATTTTTAAAACTAATTCTTAGTAAAATGCAAGTAAATCTTGAAAAAACACTTAAAGTGTTTCTCAAAAAAAAAAAAAAACGTAATTTGTACTTCTTGCAGAAAACATTCTAAATGCATTTGGAATCCAAAAATATTTTTTCTAAAAATACTTTCAGTTATTTTAAAAGTATTTCAAAACAACTCACACACAAACATTACTTTAGCTTGTGAAAAATTCATTAGACAGGATAGAAGTAGTTTGTACTCGTTTGAAAAGTTTAAAGTCCAATGTCCCCGCGCTAAGATTCACATATAAACATATTTAAATCTCGAATCTTTTAATTTCTGTCTTTTTTTTTTCTTTTTTCTTTTTTTTTTTTTGAAAAAGGTCTTCTCTTGGAGTCTTAAGAATCCTAAAATTCTAAATTCCCTACGTGAATATGCCATGAACTTTAGGGTTTTTCCAACAACCTTTCCCAGATGTTCATTTTATTATTATTATTATTTTTCTTTTGAAAAAGGGGCTAGTAGCAAAAGTCCAAACAAAATTAATTAGTAATGAATTTAGATCGGGACATTTCAAGTCGATTTTCATGAACAAAACTAACTAAATAAGAAGGAGGATTATCAAAGTAAATATTGCTAAATCTCAATCAAGACTATAGTTCGTTGAACTATCCGTCACAAAATTATTTTATTTGTAGACATGCCAAAAATCCACAGTGCCCAAAATGTTCTTCATTGTTCATCGTAAATATGGTGGAATTTGATAGTTCTAAATTTGTTTATGAGATTAACATCTAGTATTCGACATAAATAAATGCCAACGGCGTCTCTATCACTTCTATTTCATTAATATAATTAATACATTAAACTCAAACTTCATATTTTCCATTATACTACATTAAAAATTATGCATATTTTCCCAATATCCAATACAAATAATAAATAAACTTCAATTTTACATAAGTACTCTATTAGCACAAAAAATATTCATAGGAAACCCGAACTCGACTACTCGAGGGTGGTTTATCTATTTTTTTTATTTTTTATGCAACGATATACTTATATTAAATTGTTTCGAATTTGTCATTTACGAGATTTCAATTTAAAACATCTCACTTACAATTAAAGAGTAATACTAGTATACCGTATAAATTACCGCATAAAGTGACAGGAACATCATTGACTATCGATAAACATCATTGACTATCGATAAAATACCGCATAAAAAATAAGAAAAAATATTTCTCACATAATGGTCTGATGTGTTATGTTAAAAACAACCGATACTAATTTAAGTAAATTCATACATAAATAACCAAATAAATCATCCATAACGATAATCAAATACTATACCATATTAGAGAGCGCGTTATACCAAAAAATAATTCACTTTCTCAAATTGTAATTCCCTCACATTGTAGAAGAAATCATGTATAATCTTTTCCTTAAAGATAAAAGTTTCACCACACTATCACTTCACAAATCTTTTGACAATGCCTATGTTCATATGGCCCCCCATCAGTCTCTTTCTCCTTTCTCAGGCCACCACATTCATTTTCTTTTTAACTTTTTTAGTTTTTACATAAAAACAATTAAATTGTTAAATACAAAAATATATATATGAAAAATTAGGGTAAAGTTCCTAGCAATTTGCCAATCTCATACCATATAGCAACAAGAGGGACCAGCCTTCCGGCCGAGCGCACTCGCTTACGTGTCCGTACCTCATTGGCTTGCATGCACAATCAGCCCGCAATACCTTCGTCACGACGCTTTGTAAATTCTCCCTTATACCCCTACTATTACTCAGAATCACTCTTCTACCTGAACGCGGTCTCTTCTAGGGCAAGCCGGTCCATGGCGACAGTGGCAGTGTCGAAAATTTGAGGCATTGAAATACCCCTGTTAATCTTATCGGACGCGGTCTGTACGTGGAATTTAAACGCGGGCTGGTGGACTCGGCAGATGTATATAAACTGTGTGCCTCTCTCTCCTCCCTCAGTAGAGCCTCTCACAGCTTTCTTCGTTGCTTTCTTTCTGCTGAAAGATAAAAAAAGCTAGAGAGAGAAAGGTCCACACCTGATTTCAGAACACCAAAATCTCCATTTCGAATTCGAGAATCTATCCGATTCCTAGTGTTTTCTTTTGGGTTTCTTGGAAAAAGTTTTGGGTTCCTGAGAAAAGCCAGGTTTTTTTTAGTTTTTCCTCACTCTCTCCGTCTCTCTGTTCCTCTGTTCCTCTGTTTCTCTCTCTAGAGTTGTGGTTGAGTGGTGATGGCGGACATGGAGGTGCTGTCTATGAATAGTCTGCCGCTGGGGTTCAGATTTCGGCCGACGGATGCGGAGTTGATCGATTATTATTTGAGGTCGAAAATCAATGGCAATCACAGACAAGTCGCTGTTATCCGTGAGATTGATGTTTGCAAATGGGAGCCCTGGGATTTGCCTGGTATTAAACTTTTCTTTCTCCGTCTCTTTGGTTTCACATTTTTCTGATAATTTTTTTGTGGGGTTTGATTGCACGTAGTAGAAAAAGGTTAAACTTTGCGTGTGATTAATTGCTTATATGAAGTGGCGGAGCCAGAAATTTACGAAGAAGGTTCAAAAAATAGCTTTCTAGAATCGATCATACTTTCATTTATACTTGTCCGCGACGTGTTCTTATATCCTTTAGTGTGTTATTTAGTTGTTAAATTCACTATTTAGTTTCCATTGGGTTGTAATTAAGCTGGGATTTTGTTGGATTATTGAAACATTGGGAAAGTTATGAACTTTTGGTAGCAGCAAGTACTTGATTTTCTCACCAATTATCTAAATTGAAGGTCTTCAATTTTTGGGGTTTTCTCTGCTCAATGTTAAGCTTATTTATGCCGCAGATTTATCAGTGACTTTTTAACAATATGTCCTTTTTATCTGTTGGGGGTTTTGACTGAATGTAGTAAAAATGCTTGCACTTTGCTTATGATTATCGGCTTTTCGTAAAAGCAATCGATTTAATGTCTCATTTAGTTGTAATTAGGCCGGGAATTCGATGAATTGTTGTAACTTAGGGAAAATTATGAATTTTGGTAGCAGCAACTTGATTTTCTCACCAATTACATATTTTTCGGGTTTTCAGTTTTGTATATTTTTGCTCAATGTTATGTTTATGCTGTGCTGCAGATTTATCAGTGATACAGACAACTGATCCGGAGTGGTTCTTCTTCTGTCCACAGGACAGAAAGTACCCGAACGGGCACAGGTTGAACAGGGCTACAATTAGAGGGTACTGGAAGGCCACTGGAAAAGATCGTCAAATCAAGTCGGACAAAATCTTGATTGGAATGAAAAAGACATTGGTCTTCCATACCGGGCGTGCTCCTAAGGGCAAGAGGACTAATTGGGTTATGCACGAGTATCGTACGACACTGAAGGAGCTTGATGGCACAAATCCTGGCCAGGTTGGTTTTCTCTTCAACCTTAATGATGTTTAATTGATTCTATGATCACATTTGGACACTAAAGTCTTGAAAATTGATAGTTTGTGCAATCAGTTTAAGTGTAATTTGTATAATTTAGTCAAAATCTATTACTTCGTCGGGTTTTAGTTTCAGTGAGATATCTTATGATGTTTAAATATGATTCAAAGCGTCCATCCGATTTGAGGAGAACGGATGGTTTGGATGTCATATCATAACTGATAGAACAAAGAGGTTCATTTCTTGGTACCTAGTTGTTGTTGTTTCAATGGAAGTTCCGTAATTGGTTTGCGTGTGCGTTTGTATATTGCATTTTTGTAGTTCTTCGGAACACGTATGCTCAGATCACTGACCGGGAATTTCAAATGACTGAACTTTCAGTTACTAATCAGACGTTATGGTCCGTGTTTTATTATGCAGAGTCCCTTTGTCCTTTGTCGCCTGTTTAAAAAACAAGATGAGACTATCGAAGATTCAAATGTCGATGAAGCTGAACCTACTGCTTCATCCTCCATCGCTGTTGTATCGTCTCCTCAAGACGTGCAGTCTGATCTTGCACCGGTTCCAACATCACCATCATTTGAAAGGCAAGATGAAAAGCCTCTGACCAAAGTCGAATGCACCTTTGCTGATAGTGGTAATGCGATGGGATCAGACACTTTACCACCTCTACCAACTGTTGAGTTCTGTAGCAACAGCTGTGGTGGTTATGATGCAGAAGGTCAACTGAATATGCCACTGGGGGAGTTGGACATGTTTTATGATCCCCCGCAAGAGCCACTTTTTTCCCCATTGCACGCGGAGCTTGGTTACTATGGCAGGAATGACTTTATCAATGATCATCAAGGGGTGACGTTCAATGAGCAAGATGCATATGTATCTGAGTTCTTGAGCTCAATTCTAAACAGTTCAGGGGAGCAAATTGATGTCGATGCAAGCGCAGCTGAAGTACAGGTGAGTGGAAGATTTCATGTTACATTTTAAGTTTTGCCTCCCAACTTGCAATTGTACATATCTGCAGCATTTTGTGTCATGTACGTGCTTTTAAAAGATTCTCTAGAAAATTTTTTTTGCTGATCTCATTTCATACAGTTTGAGACAGAACTTCGAAATGCTGTTCAGCCTGAGGAGAATATTGACAGAAATGATCCGTCACTGTTGATGTCAATTCCACAAGATTATGGTAAGTATTTTCTCTTATTAACATTGATGAGTGTAAGAGATTTGTGGATGGTGTGCTATATGAATGTTGGTAATGAAATGCTTCTCCATTTGGTTTTGCTGCAGGCCAATCCTCAAGGTCTGAGGTAACGAGCAATCATTTGAATGCAATTATCAATCGCGATGCTGGACCTGTTATCAAGCTCAGGGCTCGCCAAACACAAAATCCAACTAGTGCAGAGAGCTCTGTGACACAAGGTGATGCGAAAAGAAGAATAAGGCTTGTAACTAAAGTTCGGCGATTCCAATGCAGCAGTAGACCAGAAGACAATGAACGAAAACCAATAGCTATGGAGGTGAGAAGTTTGTGAAGCACAAATAATGTCAAAGTCTGATGAGATTTGAGGATTGGTAATGAGTTTAACGCTGTTTGCAGGAGATAAGCAATAACGAAAAGAAACCTATTGGTGCTGTTGATACTGATGGTATTAGTGCTGACATTGATCTGCCAGAAAAAGGAACCGTGCCCACAAGACCCAACTTCACTACGGATGGCAGCATTGTTACCAGCAAAAGGCTGCTTTCTGTGTTGTTGAAGGCCGTCTCTCCTGCCGGTCATTCTATGTGGTCCTTAGCCTTTCTGTTTACAGGAGTTGTGGTTGCATTCTTGTTCATAATCTTGCTAGCTCATGGGGATTTCATTAGTTTTGAAGCAGCCAGAAGACCTTTCGCGGCCTAGCGTACTGCCCAAGCCCTACATTTTAAGGGTTTGTTTAATTTTATGAGGCTAAACACAGGATAGATTTGTTAGGTTCAGAGTCCTCATGTGATTATCTACAGCAGCTAACAATTTTTGAGGGATTCCATAACTAAACTATGAACTTTTAGTTGGGCTGCACTTATTTATCCCAAATTGTTCTGTATTTCTGTATAAACTTATACCCGTCATGCAATTAACATGTAATTCACCGGAAAAAACTAACCTACAACAGAATATAACTGCGACGTATACTACCATGCACAAATCATAATTCACGAGAAAACTAACCTACAACGGAATGTTACTATGCATAGTCATACTCTCTAACTTCACACCAATCGCGAGGGATGGTACATTTTAACTTCCTCGCGTGACCGTTTCTATTTGTTTGGGTATTGCCACGATTGTGTTGCTACAGTCGCCAAACTTCATGAGTGAAAATCCAATTGCCAATTCTACCCCTCTGCGCCGCTGCTACTGTCGTTTTTCTTCTCCCCAATTCCGGTCAGACAAACAGAGACGGAGATGGGTTCTTGGTCGATTGCCAATTTTCTCCTCGTTTTACTACTCTTCCCCCACTTCTCTTTCTCTTTGTACCCTCCATGGATCTCCTGATCAAACCCACCACCCAAAAGAGCTTCTGAGCGCAGCCCACAAGATAAAAACTGGTTAATATCCGTAAGAAGGCAAATCCATGAAAACCCAGTACTCAAATACCCGATTGCCCAAACCGGAATTGTTACGGAAATCGGCTCCGGTTCGAGCCCTGTTGTTGCTCTTCGAGCCGACGTGGACTCTCTCTCTCTAAGAAAAGATTTAGAGTACTTGGATCTAATGGAGGACATGACACACACGATCGAGCGTAATGACGCCCCATTTAATGAGAAAAAGCTTTGTTGTTGATGTTGGATTCTGAGGAAGATGTCTTAATTTTGTGTGGATTTTAAGTTTAAGCTTTTGGAGGTTTTTGTGGCGGTGGTTGTGATGTGTAGGAGCTTGTTGAGTGGGAGCACAAGAGTAAGGTTGATAGGAAAATGCACGGCTGTGGACATGATGCTCACACCACCATGCTTCTTGGTGCTGCTAAGTTGCTTAATCAACGAAGAGAAAACTCAAGGTCAGTTTTACGTTTTATCAGATCCGGGTTAGGCCAGTTGAAAATAATACTATTCCGGCCATTTTTTTGCAAAAGTTCGAGTCCTTGTCCTGTAGACAGTTTAGAATATAAAAAAATGAACTTTAATGAAAAGTTCTTGGTACTGTTTATTTTAACGAAAAATCATATTTTTACATTAAAAAGTCAATCTTGGTACTATTTACTTTACCTTTTATTTTGTCCTCAAAGTTTTCAAACCATTTTTATTAGTTTTGTTTATAAAAGATGGTTAGTTGTGTTTTATGTTGTGCAACAAAGTACATGTGCATTTTGAGGTTCTCAGTTAGAATTTCAACATTTCTATTGAGAGCATAATTTTGTAAACACGGGTTATGCTGGTTGGTTAGGGCAGTGTTATCACCTTTTTACACAAGTTCGGATATGTATTCCGGTAAACATGGTTGTTTAGAATATATATTTTCTTATCAAAAAAATCAGTTACATTTTATGTTGTGCGGCAAAGTAAATGTGAGTTTGACATTCTGAGTTAAAGTTCCAATCTTTCTATTGAGACCATAACTTTCAACAATGAAAAATTGCAATAGTGTGATACAATGAGAGAAGCCAAACTTTTATTTTGTTCATAAGGTGCTGAAGGGAACCATGAGACTACTTTTTCAAACTGGTGAGGAGGGAGGTGCTGGCGCCTCTGAAATGATGAATGGAGGTGCTCCTGGTGAAGCTAAAGCGATATTTGGGATGCACGTTGATTTTACAATACCCACAAGAACTGTACCGTCGGTTGCAGGGCCACACTTAGCTGCTGTTTCCATGTTTGAAGCCAAAATAGCCGGGAAGGCGGGCATGCTGCAAAACCCCATAGCTCTGCTGATCCAGTACTTGCTGCCTCATTTGCAATTTTGGCGCAACAGCTCATCTCGGGAGAAACTGATCCCCTCCACAGCCATGTACGTGCCTTTGAAAGAAGATGAGAATTCTTTTCTGGTGATATTTTAGCTTTGATTTCACTCCAATTTCCGTTGTTTGTCAAACTGATCCCCTCATTGTTTTATCATTCTGAAAAGCTTTAAGAGTTTTCTGGGTATGAAAGCACTAAGCATACGGAACAATAACACAAATAGTTCCACAGCAGCATAATGCTAACAGCTAGTTTTCTGTGCTGAAGGTCCTATCTGTTACTTATGTTAGAGGTGGGACTGCATCGAATGTAATTCCATCGTATGTTGAATTTGGAGGCACTTTGAGGAGTCTTACAACTGAAGGCTTGTACCAACTCCGGAGACGGTTGAAAGAGGTAAACGACATTTGCTGTTCTTTAACCTCATTCCATTAGACAGTTGGACTTAGAACAAACAATGCTGGATGTTTCTTTCATCACTCATCAGTAACTAGGTAGAATATCAACTATCTTGTTGTGAAAGAACAAAGAAATAAACGAGTGAAGCATTCGGTTCATAAACTGAGATTTCTTGCAGGTTGTTGAAGGACAGGCAGCCGTGCATGGATGTAACGCATATGTTGACACACAAGATGAAGAATACCCACCATCGCCTGCCTGCTGTTGTCAACGATGAAAGCTTGCATATGCAGGCACAGAGGGTCGGAAAACTTTTGTGTGGATTGCACCTAAAAAACAATTAACACTTCAAGGCCAAGAGCCTCACGCGCCCACGATGAATGGGGGGCTTTGGCCGAAGAACCTCCGATGCCAAAGTTAGAATTTAGAGAGAAATAGTGTTTAGAGAATTTTGGGATTTTTGCAAGAGTGTTGGAATGAATCTTTTGTGAAAATGGGAGCATATATATAGGGATAGGCCGGTCCTCTTTGGAGAAAGAGTGGCCGGCCATTTGGTTAATCTTTAGGTTTAATTAGACAATTTATTATGATTAATTGGCTAATTAAACATAAAGGGAATGTTTTGGTGGTTATGGAATTAATTGACTAGCTAATTAGTGTAATTAAAAGGGAGAAATGATAGAAAGGGTAGGAAGTATGGTGGACTCCTTTTTGGATGGGGATGGCCGGCCATTAGGTTGATTTTGGTGTTAAATGGATGATTTAATTGACAATTAGGGGATTAATTAGGCAATTAATCCCTTAATTAGTCAATTATTGTGATTTTAAAGGTGGATTTTAGGATATATGGAAGGTATATATTATTTAGCTAATTGATTAGCTAAATAATGAAATAGAAAATATATGGAATGAATTAGGTTTTGGAAATTACCTCATAGAAAGGACTTGATGAAATAGGCTTTAAATTGTTACTTATTTTGGACGCTTTTGACTTAGTTGAGGGATGATTGCATGCTGCTCGCGCGTAGGAATCCCGGTATGCATCAAGGGTAGTTTGGTCCTCTTTTGCCAAAAAATTCACGTGTCGCCTTATGATTATTTTTGGCTCCACATTTTGCTTGGTCATGAGAATGTGAAGTTGTGCCAGAAAGTGATGGCAGGTGAAGACTCTGCCTTCTATCAGCAGTTGACTCCTGCAATCATGCTTAGCATTGGAATTAGAAATGAGGAAGTGGGTTCGGTTCACTCTCCGCACTCCCCTTACTTCTTTCTTGATGAGGGTGTCCTTCCGGTTGGGGCAGCATTACACGCTGCCTTGGCGGAGAGTTATTTGGACGAGCAGCAGCATTCTGTACACGTTGAAATTTGAAAGCGATTGGAGAAACCTTGATGGTTGCATACTATTAGCCTTGTTATGGTGAAATTTCAGAAGTAGCTTTTGTGAAGTATGAATCTTTGAGCCCATGTAAACTCCCAAAGAATACCCAAAAACAGTCACCATGGAAGGATCCATGATTATAAGTTTTTGTGGTCGGAGGATCCATGATTATATGTTTGTATTTTAAATGATGATGATGGTGTTTGGTTTAATCAAGTTTGCTGACTTTTAGGTCATTTGTGGGAAAAAAATTTCAATGTATTCAGACCACGGAACAGGACATCAAATGTTATTATATAATTGGAGATTTTTTTTTTTCTTCAAGTGTCCTTTTAATTGTATAAATGACATGTGATATTTCATTTCGTGTTTCAAAAACGTTTAAAAATATCTCCTTTTGTGGATGGTTGCAGGAGAGATTTTTAGTGTGACCGTCACACGAAGTGGTCACGTGTCATTTATACAAATGGTGGGATACTTGTGTTAAAAGGTTAATAACTTAAAAAATAAAAAATTTCATCACTTACATAAAAACACGTGATGTACCATCTGTATTCCCGTCACAAAAACATGTAGTTGTAGAGGGAAGACACTGCATTTTGTATACTAAACTACACTAGGGTCTGAGCCAGGATGCAATGAGGATGGAAGGCCCTTAACCACCGGGGAAATTCACCATTTGCAGACTGAATGTTTAGAGTCAACAAAAAATATGAAATCCCCCCAAATCCACCAAAATTCATATCTGTTTAATATCGTTTAAATCCAATCCTGATTTATTACACCTACACTTCAATATACTTATTTAAAATCTTAAATGAATTCTCATAATTTTTATTGACTTCTTTAAAATTCTAATCGAATATGATCATCTAATATTTTAAACTTTTCAAAATCCTTCAAAATCTCTATTAAATCCACAACTAAGTTTATGGGATCATTAAATCAGGTGAACTTAGTACTAGAAACAACTTAATCCAAAAATAATTGGGTGGTTGATTGTGATTACTTTACTAACTAAGCCAATCAATCATCTAGATTCTTCTAACCTCCCATCGATCACAACGATTGCATGCATTGGACCGCACCTTGGCCCTTTGATTAATTGGAATCTCTTAATTGATGCGTAAACCTTTAGAAAGAACAAATCATTCTACACGTAACCTACATCTTCCAACTTTTATTTTATTTTATTAAAAAGAATGATGTTAGAGATGTCATATACTTGAACTATATTTTATAAATTACATAATCGATCTGACGATTAATGATTAAACTCATTTAAATCATTATAGAAAAATTCAATCATCAACCGTCACATCATAAGATTTACATAATATGATCTAAAAATATGATCTCCCGAACATTTTCCTATAAAAATGGACAACAGATAATCAAGGAGGTCAACATAAATTCTATTTGGTCTGTCATCTTTTTTGCTGATCAAACTTTAATTAAGGAGCTGCATGAGGACGTAAACTAAAAAGATTATGTTGTTGGTTGGTGAAATTTGTTTGTCTTGGAAAATTTTGAGTGGTTGCGAAATAATTCACCAAACTTTTTGACTTGGAAGGGGACTTCTGTTGCTGTTGCTGACTCACTCCCAAGTGTGACCACTATGGGAGAAGTAGATTTGTAAACTCACTCATATCAACTCTTTTATTATCACCACCATTTGACAAGTAGCATGGTGAATGTGATGGAATCATGATTTTAGCTTAGGAGAGGCCTAAAAGTCTCAATCTTAAATGTTTCCTGATCTTACAAAGATTACTCTGCCATGTGTGAGAAACTACCGTCCTTTTGGTCTGGTATAGTGATGTCCTCATCATCCTCTTCCTTAAACCTAAACCCAAAATCTCTCTGACTTTTTTCCTCTTTCCCTCCACTGATCCCTAGACTAGAGTCCTCCTCAAAGCTCACAAGCAACGGATTGCCACCAACCCACCCGATGAAAGAAATTAAAGTAAAACGTTGGTTTGGGGCCTTGAGCCTACAAAAAAGCCTAGAAAATCATAAACATAACACTAAACTTTTGTGCGTGAATAAAATGTCAAAATCAATGGGCCTCAAATCATCCTAGTCCCTTATAGCTCCGCCTTGGTGAAATAAGAGTAATTTTGTTTTCAGGCTTCCACGTTATATTACATGTTCACTCATGTCAAACAATCTATATTTCAATACTGTACTCTCCACCTATAATATACCAAAACTATAATATATCAATTAAAAACACCATATAACAATACGAGTGTCACACTCAAAAGTTTATCGTGAAATAATTAACCATACCCATCACTCTCTTAGTGTTGGTGCAGGGAAGTGAGAACTAATTGAATATTCAGCAAAGAGAAAGAAAGAAATAAGCTTTTTGAATGACTTGAAGAAACATCAAAAGAAAGAAAAATTGACAAAGATGAAAGGGAGGACTAAGTTTTGTGATATGGAGGAAGCAACCCATGTGAGATATCAACTGTACTATAGCTGGATCGTATAATTTTTGTTTTGAAATACACGAAAACTTGGAATGCAAAATTTCGCATCCCCACGCTTCATCCATCCCAACTCAGTTATGCATGATTCATGAAAATTGGAATTCTCTTTGCTTAATTTGGAGTTTTCTTCTGGTATTGAAAGTACTTACTAAATGTTTGTGAAGAGTTTAAACACTGATTAATTTTAATCATCGTTTCCTTTATCACGTAACTTTATTCTTTTTCTTCTCTACAGTTAATGGCTAAACTAATTAGGACCACCAAGAAAGTAGGTCATCATAGTCTAAAAACAGTAATAAAACATGCAGAACAGCATATACCCAGAATAGTGTACATATATTTACTTGTTTAATTTGATCACCCCAAGTAAGGCATAATCATCGAGTATTATTTGAGGTTTGGAGGTTGTCTCAAATCAGAAAGTTAAGAGATTTTGTATGTCCAAAGCATATGCTTAAGTGTCGTCATACGTGAGGGGATTTGTGAAGATATAGAGTGATGTCTCTCATCGAAGAAATCTTGCATATTCTTATTGGGAATTGAGCCATTCGCTTTTGCTAATTGGTTATTTGGTTTTATAGTAGGAATCACAACTTACTTTAGATTATCAGTAAAATAGTACATAGATAGACGATCAAGCGGTAACGATTGATGGTTTATCATGCTCCACCTGATTACCTACAACTAAAATACTCCAAGAAAATTATGTCATGCCATATATTTTAATTTTTTTCAACATAGCACTGCGTAATTAGTTTGTGACAAAAAAAATTATCCTTGTGAGAAGTTTTCTCAGTTCTTTGAATAAGTTGCTTAAGGACCAAGGTATCCAGGTTGTCCACACAAGAATAAGATGGTGACACATGTGTGACACTTCACCACCTCGTCATGAAAAATCCACCAGTCGGTGGTGATGGAATTATTAATTTTTATTTTTCAGTTGGTTAATTATCTTTTTGTCATCTTTTTCTTTCCCTCTCCTCTTTCTATTCACCCCCTGCTGCTCTATAAATCTGCCAAATCTGCTCCACCGGTATCTCCTCTCTCTTTTTCTACCCCATCAGCCTTGGGGATTGCAAAAAAGAATTAAAAAAAACACATTATTAAGAGCTTCTTTTTGTATAATTTAGTGGCTCTGCATGTGCTCTAGAATAACACACTGATTTTTTATCTAATAAACCAACTGCAACCGTCCATCCATTATACTCTCTCATCACTCGTCTCTCACTCCTCTCACCTGCATATATAAATTAACACCACCTTCTCTTGTAGCCCTCTCCCCTTCTTTCTCTCTATCTTCTGCTCTTAATTATTCTGTCTAATTTTGGAGAACTAAAAGTTCATACTCATAATTGACTGAGATAACAAATGGGTGAAGAGGCTAAGCAGGTTAGTGTACTTCATTAATGTTTTCTAATTGGCTTGTTTGGGTTTGCATGCATTTGTTGTGTTAATACTGTTTGGCTTCTTTCGTGAAAGGAGTCATTCCTCATTTCTACAAATATAATCGATATAAGTTGAAATACGTCATCAAACACACAAAGCGAAACATTTTTGCACGCATGTTAAACTGTGAAATGTAATTTTTGTTGGATAGGAGCAAGCTAAGGCAGAGGAGAAAGCCGAGGTGAAAGTAGAGGAAAAGAAAGACGAGAAGGCAGAGGAGGAAAAAAAGGAAGAGCCAAAGCCTCCTCCTCCTTTTGTGTTGTTTGTAGACTTGCATTGTGTGGGATGTGCAAAGAAGATTGAGAGGTCCATCATGAGAATTAGAGGTATTTCCTCTCTCTCTCTCTCTCTCTCTCTCTCTCTCTCTCTCTCTCTCTCACGAAAGTAACTTACGACAAAGAGGGCACTCTAACAGTATTCCACACCTATTACGCTCAATTACATCGATGTTGCATGGAAGTTCTTTATTTTTATAATTGTTGTTCATTTTTGGTTTTGAAATGCAGGAGTGGAGGGGGTTGTGATAGACATGGCAAAAAATGAAGTGACCATAAAGGGAATAGTGGAGCCTCAGGCAGTTTGCAACAAAATCATGAAGAAAACCAAGAGAATAGCAAAAGTCTTGTCCCCGTTACCAGCTGCTGAGGGTGAAGCTATTCCAGACGTTGTTGCTTCACAGGTAGTCCAACCAAAACCCTTAATCAAAATTAATCAATAAATCACATTAAAGCGTAAATTTGTTTAAACACTTGACTAATAAGTAGTGGTTCTTATTGCAGGTTAGTGGACCAGTAACTGTGGAACTCGAAGTTAACATGCACTGTGAGGCCTGCGCAGAGCAACTCAAGAGAAAGATACTCAAATTCAGAGGTATATATCCATTTTTTTCTTTATGATTTTTTGAGATAAAAGAAACTCTTTGTCCACAACTTCTTGTCTGTTAAACTAATTGATAAATTAATTGCAGGAGTTCAAAGTGCTGTAACTGATCATAGTAGCGGGAAGGTGATGGTGACAGGGACCATGGACGGGGACAAGCTAGTAGAATATGTGTATAGACGAACCAAGAAGCAAGCCCGAATAGTCCCACAACCCGAGGCCGAACCCGAGAAGGAGGAGGAACCAGCTGCAGAAGAAGCAAAACCCGAAGAGAAGAAAGAAGCAAATGCAGAGAAAAAAGAAGAGGAAAAACCGGCAGAAGGGGAGGCAAAGAAGGAAGAGGGCGGAGCTGAAGGCGGAGAAAGTAGTAATAAGGAGGGGGAGAAAGGTGGTGAGGAGAACAAAGAAGAGGAGACGAAGGTGGAAGAGATGATGAGTGGCAGTTACGTAAATAGTGGAATGGATGAGGAACATATGAAAAGAATGATGCAGTACTATTACCAACCTCTTTACGTTATTGAGAGAATCCCACCTCCTCAGCTGTTCAGTGATGAGAATCCCAATGCATGTTGCATTTCATGACCAATTTGATCATGGTCAAAAATCCTTCTATATTCCATAATAACAGTGTATTAAAATGTTGTTATGTTACTTAATTAATTACGTAACATAAAAGTTGTTTTACAAGTAATTAGCAAGTACCACCACTCGTGACCAGAATTTTAGACAAGTTTTGAGTTTGGTGGATGGTAGTTGGTGTCAAAAGTAATATTAATATATATGTTTCATCCAAATTGATCCATAAAATATATAAAAGCTAATCATTCTGTATCATATACAAGAGGGCTATTTTGATATAGGCGCCTCATTTTTGAATTTTTTAGATTAAATATTCATGCCTTTTAGTAATTTGATTAAACTTTTTTTATCATAATTTTGGTGCTACATGCACATTATATTGTAACAAATTTCCTATAATCTAGCCTTTTAATTACACTCTCATCCATTAGAGATAATTGTAAAAAAAAAAAAGAAAAAAAAAGTTGGTTAGATTCAATTTATTTTCATAATAATGCTACAATTTAGCAATAATTATCTACAATTTAAGATATTTTCTTTCCAAAATAGTTTAAAATATTTTTAAATCCCACAAAATCAAATGTACCGAAATAAGTTTTTTTTTTAGTACGTTTAGAGAAAAAAAGGATTGAGAATAATATAAACGTACCAATACACAATGTGTACAAAATAAAACGTACCAAAATAAAAATAATGTACCAATATTAACAATATGTATCAAATCAAACGTACCAATATTAACAATATATATCAAATCAAACGTACCAAAATTACAAATAAACGTACCAATTAATAATTTTTGTAACTTCAAACGTACCCGCAGATAATATATATACGTAATGTATTGTACCTAATAATAATTCGTCAAACAACTATACTTTAAAAAAAAACAACAACAAAAATTGAAAAAATTACACGGGGCTTTTATGTTGATCACCAACTATTTGATTAAAAAAACATTTGAAAAAAGAAATAATATTAAATGTTTGCATAACAAAAAAAGAAATTGTGATCGAAAAAAAAACATATCTGGAAGAAGAAAAAATATAGTTTAATTATTAATATCTCCACTAAATAAGGAAAAGTGCATCATGCAGATAAAATGATAAATTCAAAAATTATTTTAATTTTAAAAGATATAATAATGACATGTAATTTAGCTTGAGGTGGTTATTGGTCAAAACACTTTAATCAAAATTTAAAAAGACACAGATGTTTAATCTAAATGATATAGAAAAACTGTAGGGGATTCTAATTTTCCCTATACAAGATTAATACATTGTTCCATATTATATTGTGTAAGACATTGTCCCTTGCTAATATATATGGATTCTAAAGGATATTGGAACAACCGAAGCAATGAATGAGAATTATATAAGGGTATGTTTCGATGAGGGTTTTACAAGACTCAAGGGATTGGTGTCGAGCTATGAAGAAATGAATTGCAAAATATAACATGGATGGGATTAGAGAAACTCTCTATGCCAAAGACATGTCGACTTGCAAAATCCTATTTGGGAGGGGTAATCTCCAAAACCCTATCACATGTTTTTGTAATGCTGATGAAGAGTTTTTCTAATTCCCTTCATATTATATTTTATGGTCCATCAAAACCCTATCACTCTCATCAAAACTAGAGACATGTACATTTCAAGGAATGCACTTATTATTCACATGGATAATTAGTTTTTTTTTCTTTTCTTGAAGACAACCGATGGTAAGTCACAGTTATCCACATTCTTTGAGCCCAGACAGACTAATGAAAAAGTTTACTTTGCATGTGGCCATATGGATAATTACTTAAAAGATACAAATTTGATTGGGGCCGTCGAGATTTCCTAAGATAAAATAGAGGTGTGGGTTTCACATGGTGGGCTAAAACTGGGACAAGGATCCCCTCTTGAGCATTAGAGGCGGAGCCTCCTAACCAGCCCATCTGGGCCATTGAAATTTGATCCAACGGTTGAAATAATTATAACTTTTAGAGAATCCCCATGTTTGTAACCGTTAGATCAAATTTCAATGATTCAAATGGGCTGATTATGAGGCTCTGCCTCCTATGCTCAGGGGAGGATTCTTGTCCCTCAAACTGTTGTATTTGAAATCCGAGTCATCCGAATAAGCCAAAACCAGGTCACCAGGGCATCACATCAAAAGAAGAGTCATGAGTGGGACCCACAATCAAAGACAAACGTGGCAGAGATGGTGATGGTGATGGAATCGCACCTGTCTATTTGTCGTTTTATCGCAATCACAGAACAAGGCACGCACCCGCCATGGCCAATGCATGTTGCTTCTCAAAAGTGGAAGACAATGTGAGGTCGATCGGGTAACCAAAAGGCCAAAAAGGAGAAGAAATGTTTGGAACTCAACGTAGTCATTCTCCTCTCTGTGAGAAATATTATACTCGACTAATAATAGGATTTATTTAATATCTAGTTCTGTAAGAACATAGAGAACTTTAATGACATCCGAGTTCAATTTATGTAGCAGGGAATTCAATTGCAATGCAAATTATAACAATCCCAAACAAATTAGGATTTGCAGTTTTCTTCCTATAAGATTTTTCTAAACATATTTGGATCAATATAGCCCATCTAAATTACATAGACTCGGAGAAGCCAAACTTGTTATATAATAAAGCACGTTAAGAAAACAATAGTATAAAAAACATAAGTGTTAGAAGTCAGAAGCTAAAGCCTGAAAGGTGATTAAAGCACCAACGAAGATTAAAACTTTAAAACTTTAAAACTTTAAAAGATACTTTTTTTTTAACTCGAAATAAGGCATACATTATCTTAACTTCTTGATTATTCTCAACGCAATTAAACAAAGTAGAAAATCACTTTTATTGTGGGACTAACCTAACAAAGTGGAAAATCACTTTTATTGTGGGACTCACCTATCTAGTCTGGTATATGCATGGTCTATCCAGTGTTTTTGAATATTGGTACCTTCTAGACTTCTAGAAATTTGAGGGATATTTATAGAGGATTTAAATTAGAGAACCGTTTATATTCCAGTGAGAGTGGTAATTAAGATGATGGGGAGAAGTAGGGGGATTCAGCGTTCGAAACTTTTAATTTGTAACAAAAAAGAATTAGAAGACCATTTAATTGTTTTAAATAATTTTAATTAGCATGAACATCAATTTTCAAGTTAGGGTTCATCTGTTTTGGTACGATCAAGAAATTAAAAAAGAACTTGCATGCATGTGCATGGCGGCATAACCAATGAGAGCGCAAAAGGATGAGATGATGCCGAGAGTAAGTAATGCGCGCGCACATATGTATATATAATAAATCGAGAGGAATTACATGATCGAGAGATATATAATTAAAATTTATTAGGATTAAGTTAGTTAAAGCAGTATTGTTGTAAGTTCCAAAGTCTGAAAGCCAAACTTAGTTGATAAGGAAAACAAGCCACATGGGAGTCGTAATCTGAAACTATACATATACAACTGATCGACCAGCAGATATGCATGCATGAAGGGGAGAATACATATATACACTGCACTTTTTGTATGTCCAACGATGTAAAGCCATGTAAAGCCAGCGCTGCTGACACATCCTTCCACTCATCTCACACTCATAATCCACATCCTTCCAATATCCAAACCAAGATTTCTCCAATCAAAGTATCTTTAATCAACTTTAATCAGGAATAATTATTGCTTAATAATCTTTATATTATCAAATGAACTGGTCAATCGGCAGCCGTGCATGGTGAAGCTTGAACAGAAACATGATTAAGAAAACACACTCAGCCTAGCTATACCTTTCCATTTTTAATTAAAGATATCTTGGAATACTTAGCTGAGTCGACCTCCACAATGTCTAGTAACTTAACCCTATATAAAGCCTTGCAAATGTGACACATAGATTAATGGATAAAAGATAAGGGAAACATCTCAAATGACCGAGTAAGAACAACATCAATCTCTGATTCTCTTGCATGCATTCGTATATATATATCTTGAATCTTATATAGTTAAATTAGGGTTTGGATTTGAATATGGCCGATATGCAAATCGTTCCCGCCTGCAAAAACGTAGAGGCGCAGTATGTGGAGATGATGGTTCCTCTCTATTCTCATGGATGCGAGAAGAAAATAGAGAAGACCCTCTCCCATCTCAAAGGTAAACTACATATCTCTATACGTAAATATTAGTATAAATTACTAAGCGCCATCATTATCGATATTTTTCTATGTATTTTAAGTTGAAAATTATTGCACAAATAAACGTATAATATTAATATTTTCTGACATTTTCTTCAACCGAACAATGCAACATTGCAAGGTGGTCATCAGTCCCCTCCAATTTCATGTTCTAATTTGTTGTGTTGTGTGTGCCCGCCCTCCAGGTCATGAGTGAGACATTATATATAGTAGCAGTCGTTTCCTTTGTTTCTAGGTCATGATGTTTGTTTAGCTTGACTAGGCCTGATATCATTGGCCCTTCGCAAAATTGCAGCCTACAATTAGACAACTTTTGTGGGACTGTGACTATACATTAGGGTTTTCGTTAATTTTACTGTCTGGGTTAGTCCAGTAGGCAGTAGGGGAATTAAGCAGCAAAATGTGAACTAAACCCCAATTAATGTTGTGTTGTAACATTATTTATATGTACGTGCAGGGATATACTCAGTGAAGGTGGATTATAACGAACAAAAGGCGACGGTATGGGGAATATGCAACAAATACGATGTGCTTGCAACCGTAAGGAGCAAGAGAAAACACGCATGTTTTTGGAACCCTGAAGACAACATTGCCTTAGAAGATCAATCACCAGAACCCGTCTGTGACAACACCACCACCTTCCTCTCCTCCTCCTCCCATAACTACTCTTTCAAGTTTTAAATACACAAAGCCTTCTTTGGCTCTGATTAGGGTTCGATCTTTGAGCTGGAAAGCATGGACTCCATGGAAAAAAGTCTTCAATAGGTCCTATTCATTACCCTCAAGGCTGAAGCTCAGCGTGAATTGATTATATATAAAGATCGATAAGAAAATGTAAAAGAAGAGATTGTTTGCTGCCTTCTTCTTGTTGCAATTTGGATTAGATAATTAACCAATACTTAATTAGCTTGCCTACTTGAGAGTGTTTAATCCTCTGTCTATAGAAGCTGGTATTGTTTAATTACTGCTAAAACTTAATTAGCTATGCCTACTTGAGAGTGTTAAAAAAAATATATACTCGTGACAAGTTTTTTAATATAATTAAGACTCATGCAATATATAGGAAGACTAAGTGATGCATATACGTAAAAATTTCACCGTAGTAGTTCGTAAACATGACTTTCTCCATGATGGACATCCTTTCACTTTCGTAGTCAAAAGAAAATGGGTACTGGTCTTATCTATCCCCTCTTTACTCTTTATATATATTCAAAATTATTTGGCAGGATCTGACAAATTTCTTCCATGTTAACTCTTTGGTAGGGGTCAGCATAATGATCATGTGCCCATATAATGTTACCAATTTACTGCAATTCAAAATTGTAATACTAACTAACTAAATAACATGACATATGTATATACAAATGCATACAAATCACAAATGTTAAGTCAGATACATGTGGGAAAGGGAATTGGACCTCATATGATTTAGAGATCCTAGGATCTTCACATTATAGTCATTCATCGTGAATCGTATAATCAGAAATTATTTAACTTTTTTTTATTTAAATGATTAGAATGTAAGAATTTCGAAAATTCTCATGCTCCTCTTCCGTGAAAAAGCAACATAAAGCGGACCACATGGCATTTTTCCCTGCGGATTTGATGCGAATTGTCTTATGGCTAGTACGCAAAGACCTTTCTAACTTTTAAGCCACTTCACGCCCATCCTTCCAAAACCCTCCACTGGGATCTTGCCACATCAGCCAACAAAAAGCGTTGAGGTTATAACAGTGCAAGCAAAAGTCTTATAACCAGGCGAACAAAACGTGATGAATACCACTTTAATCATTACATTTTACGCGTAAGCTGACCAGATATTTGATTACAGTCTACGTAATTTGGGTGAAAAAGTCTCTCCATATGGTAATTTTAATCCTTAATCGACGTTATGCCCAACTTGATACGAAAAATAAATAGAAGATACCAGAAAGTTCAAAAAATCCAACCAGAAATAGAGTGTAATCTGTATGCATAATCTGTATGGATTTATTGCATTTTTTGCCGTCACCTCACCTGATATCCATTATCTTTAAAATCAAATCTGGCCAAATAAAGTCCGCCCGTTACAACAACTAAAAGGTATATATATAAGTCACCAACGATCTACGACTTTGAAACAGAGAATTGAAGACCGGAATTTCTTACATATCTACCTACCAATCAACCTCTCTCTCTCTCTCTCTCTCTCTCTCACAGATTCGCGCTCTCGCTCTCTTAAACGGAGGCTCTACAATTTGTGTGGGGTGAGAAAATTAATTATAAAAGAAGGGATGATAAGGGTAGGCATTGTTGCAGAGCTGCTAGGGTTATACGCGGCAGCGCTTGCGAGGATGACGGAGCAGCTTGTACCGGCAGGGCAGCGCAGTGCCAGTTTTCATGGTCTCGTGAATAATCTTCGCCTAACTTCGCGGCCGGCCTCCACTCACGACGCTGCTTCTTCCTTCTATCTATATTTTTAAGCTAGTGCACGTCACTGATGGATACACACTCAAGACTCATGAGATGGATTGGGCGGCTTTCTTTCTCTAATTGGTTGCTTAATTTGCAAGTCTTTCATTGATATCTTTTTCTTTGGTTACTTTATCTCTGTATTCATTTCTTGATGCTGTAGTATACTTCCATGAAAATGGTGTATTTGAAATCTTTGTTTTCTGCAATAATCTTTATTAGTTTAATTTATCTCATTATTAGTCATACGTGCATATGTAATCTTGGATCATATATTATACAATTTTATATTGCAGGCAGCAGGTTTTTGTTAATTAATTAGTCTCTTTTTACTTTTTTAGTACAAAATAATGCTGCGAATTCGATAAACTTGGTAAACAAATAAATTAATGCAATAAAACAATTTGATAAAATTATTCTTTAGCCATTATCAGGTATAGTTACTTCAATATCTTAAATGACATTTAACCTATAATATAAAGAAAATAAATAAATAAAACCAGAATGATGGGATGGAACAAAAGTGGCAAATTTTATGGCTGATTGCTTGGTCAATCTAACCATTTTCAAGTCTGTATCATGAAATTTAATAGAGCTGTCGGTGTGGACATTTAATCTTTGAAGAATTTCCAACGACTTTACTAAAAAATAGTTAATTAAATAATTAAAAAGAGAGTTGAAATTTTAATAAGACAAATTAAATTTTGTAACATGTTCAAATTTGGTTTAGTGGCTAATTAGTTTGAGTAATCTTTTAATTTTGTCTCAAGTTGCAAATGATAGAAACATGTCATGAAAGATGTTGAAGAAGATGAACTGCAGTTTCTTGCAGAGTTGTCCCACCCATCAATTCACTCTCAGACCTCTTTAATTTGGTCCATTTATAACTCCTTTGCTCCCATAAGTATGGACCAAACCTTGTCGATTTTTGCGATGAAGCTCGTGATCATAAATTACTCTATTTATAGAGAGAAACTTGACCACTAAGCATGGTGATTGTATAACTATGACAACTCTCGGACCGAATAAGTATAAAACTGGTGCAAAACTCAAATACAAGGAGTCATTTTTTGAAAGAGTATTATGAATATCTAACCAACCGCGCGGTCAAGCTTTTTCCTTATTTACAACCGTTTAAACTATGGTCTCATGCAATAAAATTTGTAATAATGAAAATTATTATAGAATGTTATTAATTCACCTGTCATAATATGAGTGAATCATAAATATAAAGTTTATAAACTAATAAAAAAAAAAATGTGTGTGTGTGTGTGTGTGTTATAATATAATACGAATTAATTTGTCGACAAACAATATTACGATCTCCATTAAAGACTTATTTCAATTTTAAGACCTAGATTCATATATACAAGTCCAAAATCTTCCTTTTCTTACTCACAATTTGCAAATATAAAAGTTGAACATTGTATTTTGTTTATACAACAATGCTAAGAGTAGAAGAATCAAACTTAAAACGTTACGCAAATAGTTAATGTTGAATCTTCAGTTAGACTTGAGAAAAATGATGGAAGTGAATACTTTTTTTCACGCTCACTCCTCATTATTGTTGTTAAAATAGTTTAAATTTTAATATTTATGTCTTAGATTAATTAAACTAAACTAATCTAACGGTAACAAATAAAAGGGTTTAGCATCACTGATTCACCCTATTTTAAGATGAAAAACAAAGTTCAACGGGGAAGAAAAATGAATTGTCAAAAAGTAGGAGGAGGTAAATCATTTATGCAAATGAGAGGGGCTTCTTTGTGATAAGCGAAAATCAAAGGCCAAAACCAAAGAGAGTGACGTTTACCCGAAATTTTCTTTTTCCTGGTTTCTCTTTAGATGGTGAAGACCCGGAGGACACTCTGCCACCGGTCTCTGCCTCTCTCTCCCCTCCCTCACCCGTCACTCCTCTGGTATGAATTTCTCTCCGATTTCTTGAATTATTTCCAGATTGGTTTTTGATTTTTCTGTTTTTGCCATATTCTGTAATCTGGGTTTTCTTATTGATGTAGCTGTAGGATTTAGTTAAGCAAGACAAATATATATATATATATATATATATATATATATATATATATATATATATATATATCTCTATCTTTTAGGGTATGCTACTTGTTTATAAATTTTACAGCTTTTGTGCTTTTATTTCCTCCTTGTTTTACCCAGTTAATTGGGAGATTGCCGAAAAGGGATGCTCTGATCGTCGTAATATATTGTAAGCAGCATCACCAATTCTTTCATTTTTTTGCACGATTCCCAAAGATGATAATAATTTAATTGTTAATTGATAATCTTTATGCTGGTTGATACATGGGTTCTTCATAAAGTTTTGATTTTTGTCGTGAATGTTCATGTTTTTGGAAATTTTAGCTCTGATTGTTATTTCAAATGGCTTTTACATGATGTAAATTTTAGTGGGTCTTGATCAATTTACTTAATTTGTGTCTTAGAACCAAGGTCGAAGAATGGCGGGATTTGTGCCTTATGGAAATGGAGGATTTTATCCATATTCTTTATCATCGCCTTCAAGTTTATCGGCTTTAGCTCCACCTTTTACTGTCGATCGGTCTGTGCCGAAACCCATGTCTAACCCACTTGATGTGACTGAGACACCTTATGCTGCCCCCATGAATTCTTCTTTGCACAATTGGCTTCCTTCTCACCCGACCGCTACGGGGTCTAATTTCTTTGCCAATCCCACCCCAGATTTCAATTCAATTCCTTCATCAAATGCGTATGGATATGCAGGCCTGCAGACTGTTGAACCATCCAATACAAACTTGCCTCCTTTGAACACTATTACCACCGCTTCATCCAGCGCGTTTAAGTATGATCAATCCTTCGATGCTGCTGCAACTAATTTTGTTGAGGTCAAACCTTATTACCCCTCTTATCTATCCTCAACAATTCCGAGTGTTCCCCCCACGGTGGTTCCTAATCAACCTAGTTATGATTGGCTGTCAACTACTCATTTCGCTCCATTGGATAGCTCCTCTCACAAGGATTACGCTCAAAACCCTTCTGATCCAAAATATACTACTCAGTGGGGTGGCTTGTGGGAGTGGGAGCAGGGTAAACAGGGAGACTTTAGTGGAAATTTCTGCTCAAAGAAGACTGATGTTTCCAGTTCATCACTGTACAAGAATTACATGAACCAAGGTATGTCTCCCCCAAGTTATGTGCCTATGGAATTTTTCCAGTGCAACTACTTTTTTTTTTTTTTTTTTTTTTTTTTTCACTCTTTGTTATGCAACCCTACTCTATTTTCCCCTAACTATCTGTGTAATGTGCAGGCCCCTCTTGTGAAGAAGCATCACATAGCATCAATATTCTGGGTTGGGAAAAGCTTGGTGGATCTGTAAGTGCAGAGCACTCAGGTGATAAATCCTTTGTGGCAAAAAATTCCAAATTCATCCCTGATGACTTTAAATCTGTCACGGGGTCATTTTCAGCAGTTCCAGAAGCCCATCCTAAGGCATCATCCTCACAGTTTGTCACGAACACCACAAGCTGTAAAACACCGTACAGTGTGTTCTCTGAGCAACGACAGAATGATGCTAGTATGGATGATATTTCGTCCACTTCAAAGTCTTCCTCAGCCTTTGCCACTAGAATACCAGTTACTGGCACTAAATCTTCAGAACCAGAGATAGGTCTGTTCAAAAGGTTGAATTTCAGAAGTGATGCAGCTGAGACAGATTGTGGTCATTATTATCCCTCTAGGGTACAAGAGTCTCGTCTGCCACAAGTTTCTGAAGGCAACGGTCGTTTCAGTTCAAGCCAACTTGACAGTCTCCTTGGAATAAATGATAGCTTCTTCACAGAAAGAAATGAAGAGCTGTCAAATAATAGAAGTCTCAACAAGAATCCCTGGGATCATGTGTTTAAAGCGAAATCTGGACTTGAAAATCCTCATGTTAGTCCTGGTGGTTTTAATGTGGCACTTAATACAAATGAAACCGTCAATTCTTTTCCGATTTCATCTGACAATGTAGATCCTAATAATCCAGCTGTGGACTCACCTTGCTGGAAAGGAGTTCCTGGTAGTCGTTTTTCTTCATTTGAATCGTCTGAAGAAGGAGTTCCAGAACAGATAAAGGAACTAGAGGACTGCAATGGTTTGCATTTTCCAATGCCACTGATGTTTCCACTAAATGCTGCGGAAAATGTTTCCTCCCAAAAGCCTATCAAGAACACAGTTGAATACCATGATATTGGGTGGCTGGAAAATGGTCTGACCCTTCCTTTGAAGAGATATTCAGTTGAAAACTCATCTTTTGGAGAACATAAATTAGATGATGCCATGAAGACCACTTATGACTCGGAAACAAGCCATGATAGAGGACCTCAAAGTTACAGGGATGTCCTCCATAAATCAGGGAATGGGGACAATTCCTTTAGTCTCTTTGGCCATTCTCACACCATGGAACTAGGTCATGGTGGAGAAGTTGGATTAGCAACTGAAATAAAGAAAACAACATTGAGTTGTGGTCCAGATGTTAAACTGAATGTCAGTGACACTATGGAATATGGTTCACCGCATGTGCCTTCTCATGCTGTAGAAAATATATTGTTTTCATCTGTAGAGGATGCACCTACTAAGCTTTCCAAATCTGATGGGGAAGATTCTATGCTAAAAGTGGATGCACAGATGCTGGTTGATACAATGAATAGCTTGTCAGAATTGCTGCTTAGTAATTGTTCATATGGCTGGGTTCAATTGAAGAAAACTGATATTGAGGCCATAAAAGCTGTGATCAATAACCTGCATATCTGCATATCAAAGAACGGTGAGAAATTGTCGCCGCCACAGGAAATGCCATCGTTCCAGCAAAACACTTCTCAGTGTAATGGAGAGTTCACAGAGCATAATAAGGTATGCTGCTTAAGTTTTTGGATTTCGGACTTCATTTTTCAAATGAATAGCGGGAGCTTCACCATGCAGTTACTACCTCGTACTCTATAATAATGTTTTGCTTGGCTGAATAATTTCTTCAGGTTGTGAGTGCAGACAGGGCATCTGCCTCTAACCTTCAGGATGAAGTTCTCGGTTCTGTTTTTGGGAAAAGTGACAAAAACATGGCTAAAGAAGATAAAATGACTCAGGTACCCCTATCCCTAGCATCATAATGTAAAATGTCAAGTTATATTTCTTCCCGTTGGGGGATGAGGAAGTACAAAAAATTAGTTATTTATTTTTCCATGGACCTTGGTTTTGTAGGCTATAAAGAAGATTCTTAGTGAAAATTTTCATGCCGAGGAAACAAACCCTCAAGCCCTCTTGTACAAGAATCTATGGCTCGAGGCTGAAGCTGTATTATGTTCCATTAATTATAAAGCTCGTTTTAATCGTGTAAAGATAGAAATGGATAAGTGCGAGGCAGAGAAATCCAAAGGTTAATACTCTTACATTACTGCTGTAGTTTTATAACCTATAAACGATAAACTTTGACCTTATCTTTATTTTATGATTGTGTTTAAGACGTCTTTATATATAATGCAGATATGATGCAGCAATCAGTGTCTGAGGTTTCCCCTGATTCAAACCCAGTTAACCCATTGATGCCTGATGCTCAGGAATTTCCTACTTCAAATCTCCAGGATTTGCCTACTTCAAATCTCCAGGATTTGCCTGTATTAAGCCAGGAAGATGATGTATTGGCCAGATTTCGTATCTTAAGGGACCTTGTTGAGAACACAAATTCGATTGGTGCTGCCAATGGGGGTGAATCCAGCTCCAAGGTTTCTGAACCGAATAAGGTTGATAATATTCCACCTGAAGTAAATGGTGGCTCATCATCACATGGTATTTCCATTCAGGATTCTACTACATCAGATACAGTTGGGATGACAGATGATTATGACGAAGCTTCTGTTATGGCCAGATTTCGTATCATAAGAGACCGGGTTGAGAAATCGAAATTCATTAGTTTTTCCAATATGGAGGAATCATCCAGCCCCAATGTATGCCTTGAACCCAAGACTGACATAATTGCACCCACCGCAAGTGATGTCCCGGCACCTGAGTTCAGTTTCCAGGATTCTTCCATTTCAATCAACACCAGCCAATCAAACGCTTGCGAGGCTTCTGTTCTGTCCAGACTTAATATCCTCAAATCCCGGATTGAAAACTACGCTGACTTGCATACTGAAGGGCAACTTCTTCCAAAACCCAAGATATCTGCAGTTGCACCTAACACGAGTGATAGCTTACTGCCCGAGTTCAAAATCCAGGATTCTCCTCGTTCTAGCACAACCGGCCAGTCAAACAACTGTGAGGCTTCTGTTATGTCGAGGCTTCAGATCCTTAAATCCCGGATTGACAACTCTTACATGCATTCAGAAGAGAAGCAACAGCCGGAAACTGATGGTCTTGGATATGCTGGTAAGAGAAACCCCTGGCCGTTTATAAGCAAGAGATCAGAGGGTGGAAGTTCAGAACTGAAAGAGCAACCTATTTTTCAGAGTCATGAAGCTGACAGTAGTGAAGGTAATATGGTTGATGCTGAGGAGTTCGATCTGTTTGTGGACGGTTCACCGACAGATTATCGGAAGATCAACAGTCCTGGGAATCTGCTTCCGGCGGGTTGGCACGATAGCTCTTCCTCGGATTGGGAACATGTCTTGAAGGAGGAGATTTGGGGGCAGAACTGATGAACCTGATGCTGTAAAGAAAACATCCCTTCTTGGATGGTGGATGATTACTCGGTTCTTCTTTGCGCGTGTCCAAATTAAAAACTCAAAAAAATAAAATAATAATAATAAAAAAATAGGGTTGAAAAAAGAGGTAAATGACTCTGGATATAATATTTTTGTACAAAGTTCTTGAACTTAATTTGAATTGTATGGAACGAGTGTGTTCTAGAATTATGTAATTACGATCGAGTCTCCTAGTCTAGAGTTATGTAACTACGATCGAGTCTTCAAGTCTATTTATGTTGTGTGGGAAGATGCGTGCATGCTTGCATTTCATAAAGAAAATTGAAACATTAATTTTACATTTCATTCCATGTGCCAGAAACAATATCATTATACAAGCGCAGGGGCACTTAAAAAAGAATTCCCTCCATTTGTATAATAGCATATAGCGGCAGAGCCAGAAATTTACAGTGATAGGGTCATAAAATAGAAAGCTTTCAAAAATTAATCATACTTATACTTATAATTGCAAATTTATAAATTTTTTTTTTTTCTGCAAAATTTCATTCCAAATCAATCAATACAAAAATTCTAAAAAAAATCTTAGGATGAGAAAAAACAGATATGATTGGGATTCGTGATACAACCAAGTGAGATGGGGTGCTTGACCGACCGAGCTGAACACTGGAGAAGCTTTGAATTAAGAGATATGAAGTGTAGGTGTATAAAACGTTTGTGTGTTTGGTAAGTCTTCAACTTATTTGAGAATTAGCATGCTAAATTTTTTAAGTGAAATAGAACACAAACAACGCAAATTTGATTTGTGTCAACTTAAATAATATTGATTAAAGGTCTCCTTATTTCATTTATCTTGGCTAGTATAAAGGTCAAACAAAATTTCGAAGGGGGATTTTATATGTTATTGGGGTTAGCAGCAGCCAGTGCCTCTACATTGGCTTTGCAACTGATGACATATGACATACCATATTGTGTTATGGGCACACTGAAAAATCTCACTCCAAAAGGTAAGCGCTCTTCGACTTATAGTGTAGATGGATAGTGTTAACAACAATTTTCTTATGATTTTGCCCTAGAAAGTAATTTCTACACCGTTTTTAACCTTCTACATTCTCCACCTTGTTTTCATCTAGTTATTAAATCGAATAAATTTAAAAATAATTAAGAGAGGCGATTAGGAGAATAAGCGCAGAGTTGTTTGTCATTACATGTTTAATGTGTAGGAAGTTGGATCCTCACGGATCTTAGTGTCCGGAGAAATCCGAACACTTGGTTTGTGTGAGGATCGTCAACTGAATGAATTAAAGAGGACCGTCAGTTTCAGTTTGAGTGGTCATGATTGCCTTTGAGCTCCGAAGTGAGTCTCTATCCTATCCAATGTTTATCCAATCTAAATCGTGGAATAGAAAATCGGACGTGGGTGTATGGATAGGCAAATTGTCCTACTCACGGCCAACCCGACTATACTGAGTCTACAATGTGCCAAATTTTGAAAGAGTATCCACCTTGGATCCTGGTCTTAATTTACATTTTCTTATCCATTTACACAACTATTTGACAACAACAATAAATAATTATCTTCGCACACGGAAAGTAAAAAAAAATACAAACCTGCATTTTGACTCCTTCCATTTGGCATTTTCTTTGCTTTTCCATTATTTTTTATTATTATTTTTTGCAGAAAGTATGCAATCCCAGTTAAAACCTAAATGTTTCTGGTGGGCATTTAGTGTGATGCTATAACAGTCGAAGCTTCGTCATATGAACCCCCAAGCTTGTCCTCTTTCTTCTACTTGCTCATCAAATATTTTAAATCTTTGACGACTTCCTGGGTTTTCAATAATTAAATCGCGATTAAACACGCATTTCTGGCTATAAATACAGATCGTTATTCGATAATCCTTCGTTATTCGGGATCCAGGCGTCACGGCCGGTCTTGTGAGAATGCACTTTCATGACTGCTTTGTTAGGGTAAGATTTAACGTGCTTGTTATAACTTGACCCACACGGTAGAAATAATGTTAAAATTTTAATCTTTGAATGTTGCTCCTTTTAGGGTTGTGATGCATCAGTGCTCATCGATTCCACTTCCTCGAACACGGCAGAAAAGGACTCGCCGGCAAACAACCCGAGTCTTCGAGGGTTCGAAGTCATTGACAAAGCAAAGGCCAGACTTGAAGCTGCATGCCGAGGTGTTGTATCCTGCGCTGATATAGTTGCTTTTGCAGCAAGGGACAGCATAGTTCTTGTAAGATCTGTGTTTTTTTTTTCCTTTCAAAATTTAATATTATTAAGGGAAATGAAAGAGTTCGAAACTATTACAATGTTTAAAGGAAGGGAGGAGTTTCGAACTCGGAAGTGACCTATTGGTAGAATCCCAACACCCTATCCACTAGTAATTAAGCAATGTACTAAGGAAATTGCAACAATATCACATTCTAAACGACGGTAATTAATCAACGAGAAGGGAGATCTTGGTTCCAAGGGGGAGGGCATACTGCTTTGCCAACTGGCCCAAACCACGCGTACACGTGATTTTCCTTATCTATGCGACTCCTTCTTATCAATTTCTTTTGAAATATATATACATGATTTTCCATGCAGACTAGAGGGCTTGGCTATGACGTTCTTGCCGGAAGAAGAGACGGCAGAATTTCCAGAGCTTCGGACATACCCGGAAACCTACCTCCCCCTGACATTCAATGTCGACAACCTCACTCAACTTTTCGCAAACAAGGGTTTCACACAAGAAGAAATGGTTACTCTCTCTGGTACGTTGAATATTTTTCTTTTGAAAATTACACCATTAAGCGACAAATAAAGCTGCTTATATATCAGACAATTTGTTTCTACAGGAGCGCACACCATTGGCCGCTCTCATTGCACTTCTTTCAGCAACAGATTGTACAATTTTAACGCAACAACAAATCAGGACCCCAGTTTAGATCCGGCATACGCTGCTCAGTTGAAGCAGCAATGCCCGCAAGGCAACACAAATGCAAACTTGGTGGTTCCGATGGACCCAGCCAGCCCTACTGTCACGGATGCAAGTTACTACGCTGGCATCCTTAAAAACCGAGGCTTGTTCACATCAGACCAAACTCTCCTCACAAACTCAGTAACCGCAAACCAAGTGAAACAGAATGCAAGGATTCCTGTCCTTTGGGAGAAATTTTTTTCTGCTGCAATGGTGAAGATGGGACAGCTCGAACTCTTAACGGGCAATGCCGGTGAGATTCGAGCAAATTGCAGGGCAATTAACAGCTAGAGCCTGGAGAGGATGCCTCAACCTGCTTCAGTAATCTAGTTCTTCAATTGCATCAGTTATCTTGTTCATTAATTGTGCAGCTTATAGTTTAATAAAATAACAAACACCATGTTGTTATGTCAGCCTACAAAGGGCTTTTTAGCCAAATTAAGGGTGTTTGAGATCGTATATATAACTCTTCACTTTGGTTCCTGATAAAGAAAATCCACTTGTCCATTATAAATCATTTTGATATTTCTATGAAAAATCTATTAATATCCTCGTTAAATTGTAACGTGAACGACCATGTGACCATCATTTTAAGGTATTTTTGTCAAACCAACCCTCCATTTAAAGAGGACATTGACAGAATTTTCATTGAATGACAAAAATGATTTACGGACAAACTCAAGGACCATCACTATTGATTTTTATTGTTAGGGACCAAAGGAGAAAGTTATGCCAATCTCAAAGACTATTTTGGTGCAAAAGCCCCTACGAATTAAAGCAAAGTATACATTACATTTTAAGTTGATCAGATTCATCAGTTAATTACCTTGAATTTTCCAGCACACATTCCGCGGTTAAGATTCATTGATGTGCTCTAGAATTTTCGTAAAATTAGTGCATCCGAATTAATGGAGGAGAACTGTAATGTGGCAGAATTAAAAGATGAAATAGAAACCTCAATAACTCATGACACAGGAGTGAAGTACATCAGCAAACCAGAAGACCTCACTACCAATGCTTTGAGTCCACAAAGGAAAAGAAATGCACAATACATCCACACATAGACCCGCGTCCGATTGGATGACAATAGCGAACGAACGACATTGATTCAAAAAAACTCATCATCAACTGACAATGAGCTCGAGGAAAACAATTAAGTGGTGAGTTCCATGATAGCGCTGACAATGTCCCCGCTGTGTGTCTTGAGAGCCTTGACGGCCTTGCTCCTTGACACACCGGCCTGTGTCATGACCAAATCAATGTCCTTAGGTTCCACCCCGGTTTCATCAACCTCTTCCTCTTCTTCATCTGCCTGAGGTCCAGCAGCTGCTCCAGAAATCTCTGGTTTCCCCATCATAGAACTCATGTCCGGCATCCTGAACTGCTGGGCAGCCTGTGTCTGCAGCTGAGAGCTCAAATCCTCGATCTTGGCCTCGCCAAATATGACATAGGTATCAGAGTTTGGGCTCTTGAAGGCATCGGGTTTCGATATGACAAATAGTATCTGAAATACATAAAAAAGAACAACCAATGAACATCGACCATCACATAACCATATCTCTGTTTTACAACCGGAAACCAAACATCAACTTACGTTTTTGGTCTTCTTGATTGTCACCCTGCTAACACCAGTAACAGGCTTCATACCCAGCTTCAGCATTGCCTTTCGACTCTTCTTCTCGCTTCTACTCTGTTTCGATGACTCATTTCCACCTGTTACATCGAATTAACATAACTCGAAGGACAACACAGGATATAATACATATTCATTGTGATTGAGCAGCAAAAGTACGATTCGACTTTTGGGTTCCATCCAAAACATTTCAAAATTAACATCAAAATCAACCAAGCTACGTGATTTACCCTCATTATTTCCATAAGGCAACCCCAAGCCAACAAGACTCCGCTTTGAAAAAGGTTGTTTCCACGACCCATGACACTTCAGTCATAAAGAGCAACCTTTCCGTTGTGCCAACCGCTCTCACTATTTACATAGCTTTTGCAAAAATATAATATTTTCACCCTCTTTATGCTCCTACCAATCAAACATACCTTTAAAAAACGCAAAGACATTCATGACAACTCCAAAACTCATCGAAAGGATAAGAACAACAACAAAAAAAAGGAACAAACCTTGACCGCCGTCTTCCTTGTCGTCGTCGTCATCCTCGTCATCCTCGTCGTCGTCCTCGTCGTCGTCCTTGACGTCCTCGACCACGACTTCCTCTTCTTCCTCGTTCTGACAACATTCGCAGCTCCGAATTCAAAACATATATGAACCAAACAGAAAATGGATACTTTAAATAAAGGGAGGAGCTTTACCTGATTAGAGTTCTTGAGGAGCTGTTCGGCGGAGAGAACCTCTTCGGCGCCGGCCTCGGGCTGAACCAGTGGAGCCGATGACATGTTTCGGGCTGGTGGCGGAGATCTAGAAGCTCTGAAACTGATAAATACGAAGACTGAAGAGTAGCAATTCGGCTACACCACGCAGGCGCAGCGGTGTATAGCGACCGAGACGTGATGATTCGCGAGGGCAAAGGGTTTCGGTTTCGGAATGGGCCGCTAGTTTTTGGCGGCACCACCAAGCCCAATCATTAAATCTCCTGCGTTATTTTCTGATAGGAAAACGATTTTCGCACGCGCTCGGTTTTTTAACTCCGTTCTTCACTGCTTGTTTTTGTTTATTGATTCTTTTTTAATTTAATTTCGATAATCATATTGATTCTCCTTTGATTTAACTAAACCAAAGGTCATAAGCAAACAAAAGTGTACACTGAGAGAATGAATGCCAGAAAACGATTTCCTTTTGGTAAGAGTTCATCTTTGAAAGTCAAACCTACGACCCCTTACTTATAGTTAAAGAGGATTATTATTAAACCGTAACACTAAATGATAACATAAACCACGCTAAGTGAGAAATAACCCTATAGACACTACAATTTGGATCAACTCGTTATCAAACCTAAGACATCCCGCGTACAGGTAGAGAAAAATATCATTAGTATATCCATGAAGCATAGAACTCTCGTGTGGAAGAATTAAAAGATGAAAATAGAAACCTTTAATAACTCATGACTCGGGAGTGAAGTACATCAGATAACCTTGACGGCGATCACTGCCAATGTTTAGAGTCCCCAAAAGAAAAGAGAAGCATAATCCAGATCCATATAGATGGGCTTCCGTTTGAGCTACAAAAACTAATGACCGACACGACAGTGATTCAAAACAATCATTAAGGAAACAAAGTGCTTGAGGAAAACTACGATTTTGGCCAGTTAAGTGGTGAGCTCCATGATAGCGCTGACAATGTCCCCGCTGTGAGTCTTGAGTGCCTTGACGGCCTTGCTCCTCGATACCCCAGCTTGTGTCATGACCAAATCAATGTCCCTAGGTTCCACCCCGGTTTCATCAACCTCTTCCTCTTCTTCGTCCTGAGCTCCAGCAGCTGCTGCCGAAATCTCTGGTTTCCCCATCACAGAACTCATGTCTGGCATCCTGAACTGCTGAGCAGCCTGTGTCTGCAGCTGAGAGCTCAAATCCTCGATCTTGGCCTCGCCAAATATGACATAGGTGTCCGAGTTTGGACTCTTGAACACATCAGGTTTCGAGATGAAAAATAGTATCTGAAACACCACGAAATAGAAAACAAACAATGAATATCGAGCATCATACAACCACATCCCAATTGCACCAACTGGAAATCAAACATCAACTTACGTTTTTGGTCCTCTTGATGGTAACCCTGCTAACGCCCGTTACAGGCTTCATACCAAGCTTCAACATTGCCTTTCGACTCTTCTTCTCACTTCTACTCTGCTTCGAAGCCTCACTTCCACCTGTTGATCATCGTCGAATCAACGTCACTCAAAGGACAATGTAGACAATATACACTCGTTGTAATCCAACATAACTACACTTCGGGTAAAAAACAATCCAAAATTTAAAATCCAAATGGCCAACTACGAAACATTAGCACAAATGAACAAACAATTATGCATCTTTACATTCCTAACAAGGTTTCGGGTCGAAAACATTTCAAAACCTACATCAAAATCAGCCAACAAAACTTTTATGCTCTCATTATTTCCATAGATTTCATTACAAAATCTTAAAATTGCACCCTCTCAATGCTCATAACAAAATCCAAAACTCCAAGCAATTGAGATCATTCAGGAAGCAGCACAGATACCAAATGAACCACAAAAAAAAATGACGAATATGCCCTAGAATCGAAAGGATAGGAAGAAAGAAAAAAAAAGGCAACCTTGACCGCCGTCTTCCTTATCATCGTCGTCCTCGTCATCGTCCTCATCGTCGTCCTCGTCCTTGTCATTGTCGTCCTTCACGTCCTCAACCACCACTTCGTCTTCATCCTTGTTCTGCCAAGTGCCAATGATACCAGTCCAACATTCAAATTTAGTAAACAAATAAAAATGGAAAATGAAAACAAATTATTTCATCCCCACAAAAAGGGAAAAGGGAAAGGCTTTACCGGATTAGAGCTCTTGAGGAGCTGCTCGACGGAGGTGACCTCGTCGGCGGCGGACTCCGGTTGAACCAGTGGAGCCGGCGACATCTTTTGGGTTCGTCGACGGAGCTCTGGAAAGTTTGAAACGGATAAAGGGGAAGAGCAGCGTGTATGGAAAGCGAGATGGAGATGGATGATGATATATGATTTATGATGATTCGCGAGGGCAAGGGTTTCTTGTTATAATTGGGCCATCGGTTTTGGGCTTTTCATTTATTTTGTTTGTAAACCCAATCATTTTAAATCACATATTATGTATGTCGTACCAGGAGAATTCAAACTCGGATGCAAATAATACCTGATTGTTCCGGTATGGAATTTTATTCCAGATTCTTTATGTGCGACATATCTTGTTTCAACATGAGACCCACTTGTTTTTACAATTCTTTGTGTGTAAGTAAATACAAACACGATACAATAAAACCTCTTTAAAGTTAAACAGTTTGAACCAAACCAATTTCATAATTTTAAGGAGGTTATTACTTAATAGAGGGTGTACTTAAAAAAAATTATTTATTGAATTATTTATCCTTGATGAATGTTTATTTCCTAAATAGGATTCTTTGAACAGCAAGTATTTTATTTTTTGTATATTTTTGTAATCATTGACAGTTATAACTATGTGGATGTGTGCTTCCTCAAGATGAGACAAACAAAAATTATAACTTGTTACAATATGGAGTTTATTCCATTACATACCTGAAATAATATTTATTAACTTATTTATCCTTAATGAATGCCGCTATCTGGAGGTTCGAATCTTTCAGTTCAAGAACATACCTGACCCACGATCCTTTTATTACGTATTTCCTAAACAAGATTTTTTGGGCCCCAATTATTTTATATTTTTGCATATTTTTGTATTCATTGACAATTATTTATAACTATGTGGAGACGTCTTTCCTTAAGATGGGACCAAGAAAGATTATAACTTATTACAATATAGAGAACTGGTTATACATGGGACATGAATTTTTTTATGACTTTAAAGAGATTATTCACCATTATAGAGTATTGCCTTCAAAAAAATTACTGTATATATCATGAAAGAGAACGATACTATAACCTTACATATCCATTCCCCATAAACCTATTAAGGGTAGGGACATCCTTGTATTTTGTTTTGTTAGAAGCTTCGGCCACCAAATTACAAACGATACTGGTGGATGAAGGATTCCAGCACATAGTATTGTTTGGGAGAATAAATATTGCACGTTACTCAAATAGTTAAATTGAAAACCCTTTGATGCAGTCTCCACCGTTCATGTCAAGAGAACAAATGTATCTTAATAGTAGTGATAATAATGTATATAGTGGAACATTCAACATCTATCTATTATATATATATATATATATATATATGTGTTGAAAACATTGGTAGTAAGTATTGAAAACATTTGCAATGTTGAAAATGTTGGCATATTAATGAATGCCCACGTAAGTTTTTCAATGCCCATGCAAAGTGAATTTGAATTAGGAAATGTAAGGAGATTGTATTGTCAAAAGAGGTGCTGCAAATTTCAATATGCAGTTAATGCATTAGTTCGGAGATGCTCTATAAATAGAGCACTCCGTATGCTTGTAATTCATTCATAGACAAAAGGAAAGAATACAGAGAGAAATAATACAGAGAAGAAACAGATAGAAAAGATTAATACTTCAGTTTCCATTCCCTCCTCTTACTGAGTCATTCTCTTGTGCTCTAGTTTCAGTGTAATATTTTACACCTGCTCCGCACACCTCACTAGTAAAGGTTATTTCCCTAACTTTTAATTATTTATAACACGTTATCAGCACGAGTCTCTAAATATAACTAGTAAATAAATCATTCTCTCATTCCTCTTCGCCGAACGAAAAAAAAAAAAATGTTTCCTCTGAGGATTTTACTGTTCATCTTCTTCCTCTGCCTCAACTTCGCGATATACCCTCGCGACGAACTGTTTGCTCCATGCCTGCTCATAGTTCTCAACCTGACGGTTACATATATCTTTGATTTCTTGTTTGGTTTCGATATTGATTACTAACCCATTATTTATTTTGCTGCAATCCAAGATGGTGCGGTACAATCGCCCATCTTGAACTGCAAATTTCATCTTACTGCGATCCAAGATGGTGCGGTATCATCGCCTATCTTGGACTGCAGATTTAATTTTACTGCAATTTTTGGTGGAGCGGTATAATCGCCCATCTTGCTCTGCGTATTTAAATTTTCTGCTACTTGAGTGGTGCGGAATAATCGCCCATTCTATGTTATATTATTTCAATGAGAATGGTGCGGTACAATCGCCCTCCTCATTCACCTTGAAAATCTCGAGCCAGAAGTTTCGAGTGCTTATCATTTTGGCTTGAAGATCAAAATGAAAAATTTGTAAGAACCAGAAGTTCTAACACTATATTCCTCCAGGAATACATATTATTGCAAGTTCTTACACATCTCATTTTCTTTCAGAAAAGAAAATGGCGAACTTGGCAAAGCTTGAGTATGCTGCCCTGGACATTACCGGGAAAAATTACCTGACCTGGGTATTGGATACCAAGATCCATTTGGAAGCAGGGAATCTTGGAGATACCATCAGGGAGGAGAACAGCTCATCCTCTCAAGATCGGGCAAAGGCAATGATTTTTATTCGCCGCCATCTTGATGAGGGGCTAAAGAGCGAGTACTTAACGGTTGAAGATCCGTTAGCTCTCTGGAATGCCTTGAGAAGTAGATACAATCACCAGACAACGGTGATCCTTCCAAGAGCTCGATATGAATGGTCTCACCTGAGGATCCAGGATTTCAAATCCGTGGCTGAGTACAATTCTGCGTTGTTCAGAATCACCTCTCAGATGAAGCTCTGTGGGGATACTATCACTGAGGAAAATTTGCTGGAAAAGACTTTCAGCACATTTCATGCCTCTAACGTGCTCCTGCAGCAGCAGTATAGAGCGCGAGGCTTCACTGAGTACAATCAGCTGATATCCGTGCTCCTGGTAGCTGAGCAGAACAATGAACTCCTGATGAGAAATCATCATTCCCTACCCACTGGATCTGCACCATTCCCAGAAGTGAATGCTGCTTCCCTCGAAGTGAACGCCACATCCTCTGGTGGTGATTCTCATAGACGAGGACGTGGCCAGAAACGAGGTCGGTGGAACAGGAAAGGCAAGAACCATGGTGTTCAGTTTCACAACCAGGTTCCGAGGCATAATTCAGGCCCAAGCTTCAAGAATGTGAATCGCCATAAAGGCAAGGCTCATATGAGCAATGCTCCCAGAAACTCTGAAGGAGCATGCCATAGATGTGGTGGCAATGGGCATTGGGCGCGTACCTGTCGTACCCCAAAACATCTAGTGGATCTGTATCAAGCCTCCCTCAAGGAGAAGGGTGTCGAGACTAATTTTCTCGACCAGGCTGAACCAATGAACATACCTGATCCAGTGTCCGACTTATCAGGGCAGTTGGATACCACCCACCTAGATGTATCGGACTTCATTATGGAAAGGGGGAATGAAGTTTACCGGTCCGATTGAATAGTTTATGTTTGATGTATTGAACTTGTAGTTCATAAACTTGCATTTCAAATTCAATAAAAGTGGCAGTTGAATTTTCTGTTATAACATGCTTTTAACTGTGATTTCCTTACTCAGAAAGCATGGATAAGAATTATGGTCATTCTCAAAACAAGAGCAATGGCGGAGATATTTGTATTGCAGACAGCGCAACCACACATACAATACTTCGTGATCGAAAGTATTTCTCCAGCTTAATGCTCACAAGAATAGGGGTAACAACAATATCTGGCCCTTCAGATGTGATTGAAGGCTCAGGGAAAGCCCAGATTATGTTACCAAATGGAACAATATTGTCCATACAGAATGCATTGTACGCCACTCGATCTACTCGAAATCTGTTGAGTTTCAAAGACATACGTTTAAATGGATACCACATTGCAACGAAAAGTGCAGAAAATGTGGAGTATCTATGCATTACCTCCAATGATACCCAGAAGCGTATATTGGAGAAGTTGCGTGGTTTGTCGAGTGGATTGTATTGTACATACATAAAGACAGTTGAATCACATGCTGTCATGAACCAGAAGTTCATTGATTCAAAGATCTACATGCTCTGGCATGATCGTCTGGGTCACCCAGGATCTACCATGATGCGTAGAATCATTACCAACTCTAATGGACATCCATTATTGAGTAGACATATTGTTGTCTCAAATAATAACCCTTGTAAGGCTTGTTCTCAAGGGAAGTTGGTAATTAGACCATCACAACTAAAGGTTGATGCAGAATCCCCATCATTTCTGCAAAGAATTCAAGGGGATATTTGTGGGCCTATTCAACCATCTTGTGGACCATTTCGATATTTTATGGTTTTGGTTGATGCATCTACCCGATGGTCACATGTTTGTCTCTTGTCTACTCGGAATGTAGCTTTTGCGAGACTTCTTGCTCAGATAATTAAGTTACGAGCACAGTTCCCAGATTATCCCATTAAGTCAATCAGACTTGATAACGCTGGTGAATTTACGTCTCAAACCTTTGATGATTACTGCATGACATTGGGCATTGATGTTGAACACCCTGTTCCTCATGTCCATACTCAAAATGGTTTAGCAGAAGCATTGATTAAGCGGCTTCAGTTAATAGCTCGCACTCTGCTTATGAAAACAAAATTGCCAGTGTCTGTATGGGGACATGCAATTTTACATGCTGCATCATTGGTTCGGTTGAGACCTATAGCCAACCATCAATACTCATCAGTACAACTCGTGTTTGGACATCAGCCAAACATTTCACATTTACGAGTTTTTGGTTGTGCTGTTTATGTGCCTATTGCACCATCACAGCGAACTAAAATGGGACCTCAGCGCAGACTGGGAATTTATGTGGGTTTTGATTCACCATCTATCATTAGATATTTGGAACCCTTAACAGGTGATATGTTTACAGCTCGTTTTGCTGATTGTCACTTTAATGAGACAGCCTTCCCATCGTTAGGGGGAGAAAAGACCGTTCCTGAAGAACGGAAAGAGCTGACATGGGTTGTTCCCACCTTGTCTCATTTTGATCCACGTAGCACTCAATGTGAAATTGAAGTGAAAAGGATCGTTCATCTTCAAGGCATTGCCAATCAAATGCTAGATGCATTTAATGATGCTATGAAAGTGACTAAATCACATATTCCAGCTGCAAATGCACTTGCTAGAATTGATGTCCCTATTGGACAAAATAAGGTGGCAGCGAATGATTCATCTGGTGCACGCCTGAAGCGTGGTAGACCACCAGGTTCGAAAGATTCAGCCCCTCGAAAGAGAAAAACGAGGGCACAACTGAATCCAAATGAAATCATTCAAGAAGATAGAATGCATGACAAATCCACAATTCATGATTCTGTACTTCCAGAAGAAGAAAATGTCCTTGATGAGACACATGTCCCTGAAGAGACAGAAGTACATGAGAGCAAAGAAATCTCTATAAATTATGCATGTACTAATGAATTGTGGGATCGCAATGAGATAATCATTGACGATATATTCGCATTCGCTGTAGCCTCAGAAATCATATTAAGTGATGATATTGAGCCCCGCTCTGTTGATGAATGCAAACAGAGACAGGATTGGCCTAAGTGGAAAGATGCAATCCAGGCAGAATTAAATTCCTTGGAAAGGCGAAGTGTTTTTGGACCAGTAGTCCAAACCCCGCCTGGTGTAAACCCTGTGGGTTACAAATGGGTATTCACAAGGAAACGCAATGAGAAAAACGAGATTGCAAGATATAAAGCACGACTCGTTGCACAAGGTTTTTCACAAAGACCTGGAATTGATTATGAGGAGACATACTCTCCTGTAATGGACGCAATTACGTTCCGTTACTTGATAAGTTTAGTGGTTTCAGAGAAACTTGATATGCAACTTATGGATGTCATCACTGCGTATCTATATGGAGAATTAGATACTGACATATACATGAAAGTCCCAGAAGGACTTAAGTTGCCTGAAACAACTAACAAACCACGAGGTATGCTCTCAATCAAATTGAGGCGATCCTTGTATGGGTTGAAACAATCTGGACGAATGTGGTATAATCGTCTCAGTGAGTATTTGATCAAAGAAGGTTATATCAACAATGTCATTTGCCCTTGTGTGTTCATTAAGAAATCCAATTTTGGATTTGCTATAGTGGCAGTATATGTTGATGATATGAACCTAGTTGGAACTCCTGAAGAGCTCAATAAAACTGCTGCATATCTGAAAAGCGAGTTTGAAATGAAAGACCTTGGAAAAACAAAATTTTGTCTCGGCCTGCAGATCGAGCATTGTGCTAGTGGAATTTTGGTCCACCAATCAGCTTACATTGAAAAAATCCTGAAGCGATTTGGTATGGACAAGGCTTATCCACTCAGCACACCAATGGTCGTTCGTTCTTTGGACATTAAGAAAGATCCATTCCGTCCAAAAGAAGATGATGAACTGGTCCTTGGTCCAGAAGTACCATATTTGAGTGCAGTTGGTTCTTTATTGTATTTAGCACAATGTACTAGACCAGATATAGCTTTTTCAGTCAACTTGTTAGCAAGGTATAGCTCTGCTCCAACAACTCGTCATTGGAAGGGAGTCAAGGATGTATTGAGATACCTTCGTGGAACAACAGACATGGGTCTCTTCTACTCAAAGAACTCCACAGATGACCAGGTTCTTGTTGGATATGCTGATGCTGGTTTCCTATCTGATCCGCATAAAGCCCGCTCACAAACTGGATATGTGTTCAAGAATGAAGATACAGCCATCTCATGGCGCTCAACAAAGCAAACATTAGTTGCTACATCTTCAAATCATTCAGAAATACTTGCTTTACATGAAGCAAGTCGTGAGTGTTCTTGGTTAAGATCAATGATCCATCATATCCGGAATTCATGTGGTCTAACTTCGAAGACAGACAATCCAACTGTCATTCATGAAGATAATGCAGCCTGTGTTGCCCAAATGAAGGAAGGATTCATCAAGGGCGATAAGACTAAACACATATCTCCAAAATTTTTCAGTGCACATGAGCTTCAGAAGGCTAAAGTTATTGAAGTCAGACAAATCCGTTCCAATGAAAATCTGGCAGACTTGTTCACCAAGTCTCTACCAAAGTGCACGTTTCAGAAGCTAGTGCAAAGCATCGGATTACGTCGAATTACCAAACAGCTAAGTTTGGAGAATGCGGAATCAGGGGGAGATACAAATCAGGGGGAGCATCGATGATACATGCATGTTGTACTCTTTTTCCTTCGATTAGGATTTTTCCCACTGGGTTTTTCCTATCAAGGTTTTAACGAGGCAACATAAGCATACTTCACACTATATCAACAATCCAGGTAAAGTTGTACTCTTTTTCCTTCGCTATGGTTTTTTCCCACTGGGTTTTTCCAAGCAAGGTTTTAACGAGGCAACTGATGTTGATATGTGGGCATCCAAGGGGGAGTGTTGAAAACATTGGTAGTAAGTATTGAAAACATTTGCAATGTTGAAAATGTTGGCATATTAATGAATGCCCACGTAAGTTTTTCAATGCCCATGCAAAGTGAATTTGAATTAGGAAATGTAAGGAGATTGTATTGTCAAAAGAGGTGCTGCAAATTTCAATATGCAGTTAATGCATTAGTTCGGAGATGCTCTATAAATAGAGCACTCCGTATGCTTGTAATTCATTCATAGACAAAAGGAAAGAATACAGAGAGAAATAATACAGAGAAGAAACAGATAGAAAAGATTAATACTTCAGTTTCCATTCCCTCCTCTTACTGAGTCATTCTCTTGTGCTCTAGTTTCAGTGTAATATTTTACACCTGCTCCGCACACCTCACTAGTAAAGGTTATTTCCCTAACTTTTAATTATTTATAACAATATGTATATATTATATAAATAGTGAATAGGGCAATGGATACTGTCGATTTGGTGTCACGGTTTCGACAAAAATGTTAGGACAAAATTGCCTCTCAACAAAAAAAAATTCAAAAGTAGCCTAATATAATATATCAAATAATGCATGGGTAATTTGGTAATTTGGCCATCATAAAATAAAATATAAATATAAATGGAAAGAGAGAAAAGAATAAAAAATGGAAGGCTGAGTGAAAGTTGATGGTGCCCATGTGAAGGGGAAAGAATAATAAATCAGTACCGTTTTTTATTTTTATTTTAAATAGGCTAGTAATAATGTGATTCAATAAGATGTTCATGAAATATTATTTTCTCTATTTTTAAATACGTTCAAAACATCTTAAGAGGCGTGTAATGCTGGTTATAAAAAAAGTATTTCCCATGCGAATAATAATGTGATTAAATTAGTTGTCAAATGATTGTTTTTTTTTTTTTTTTTTTTTTTTTTTTGTTTAACCAACGATATTATCTATATTAAAGGAGAGGGGAGTGGGCTTAACCTCACAATGGATTAGCAATAGTGTGATGCAATCAGTTGTTTATTAACATTAAATTAGTTGTCAAATGATAGTTTTTTTTTTTTTTTTTTTTTTTTAACAAACGATATTATTTACACTAAGGGGAAGGAGGGGTGTGCTTAGTCTCACAATGAGCTAGCAAAAGTGTGATTAAATTAGTTGTTTATTAAATATTTTTTTGTCTATTCTTAATGTAAATTCTATAGAGACCGATTTTATTATGTGGATTCAGCTGCTTTAATTGGTTTATGAGGGGTTTTTTTTTCTAGCTTGATGTAAGACTATTCATTTACTTCAAATATTTGACTTTCCTTTTGTCAATTTACGTATATAAATCATTTAAAATGTGTAAGTCGTACGTAGCACGTTGTGATTCTAAAAATATCTTCTGCACGCGCATGAGAGCGTGCATGAAGGTTAGTCATATCTTAGTACATCCTGCTTTAGTCAATTGTACTGTGGAAAGCGCAAACTAACCAATGAAAATCTAAATTGGTGAACAAATATTTTAATTAAACATGTTGCACAACTAATCTCTTAAATTTTTATTACTTTTGCATGGTTGGTGAAGAAGTTTTGTTAATGGTTGGTGAAGAAGTTTTTTTAAGGAGGGGAGACCTTTGTACCTCTTTTGGTTCTAGAAAGATTACTTTTCTTCGGAAATGGATTATTTCTGGATTGCTTCCATCTAATCCATCAAGTCTGGGGATTCGGGCCATTGAAATTTACTGAAAAATTATGGAGGCTAGAAAGAGAGAGTGCCACATAGAAAGAGAAGAGAGAGATGTGTAATTATGAGGTGTATTCTATTCCACCCTATTGTGTCTTTATTTATAGTAGTAGGGAAGGTAAATTCCTTACCCCAATAGGATTACAACTCTAATAGGATAATATCTAACCCTAAAGAATATTTCAAGATAACCCTAGATACATTAGATTTACACAATCACATTCATAATCTAATAAGACTACAACAATTGTCACATATTTTTTTTCATTTTTGTTTCCTATTTGTAAATTGCCAAGAGAATCGGTCCCTTTCATGGATTAGTCAGGATAACACAAACAATGGCAATGACATCATCTCAATTTAGTATATCATTTTTTGAGCTTGACGAAAATATGATGCTTGATCAAGAATACTGTAAGGATTTATATGAAATGTGTTTATCATCACGTGACGTTTCATTTTTATTATATAATGTTTGTGTAAATTATTTTAAACATTTTATTACATTATTGAATTGAAGCAGCACAATAACGATAAATTCGTTTCATGCAAATTGCTCTTTTATAGTTTGTCCAATGCCGTTCCAGCCTCTTTGTTTCATTCACAATTGCTTAGATTAAGTAACCTGTTTTTTCTTTTTTTTTTTTTTTTTTTTTTTGGAGAACTGGCAAATTCATAACCAGGACCGGAGCCAAAAGAAGAAGAAGGCCTACAAGGAGGCAACGACCAGATTAAGTAACTTGTTTTGCAGGATCAACTAGGGAGAAAAACTTTGGACTTAAAAACTTGTCAAACACCATAACATATAATAAATAAGTAACAACGACCTTATTGTAAACTATGCTCTATCACCAGCTACAAGGACTTGAAAAAGGAGCAATTCACTATTTTTTTTCCTGTTCTCCCAACTCCAACTCCAAGAGAACAATATATCAGTAGACGTACTGGTGTGAAATGCGTTCGCGTTAATTTAGACCATCGAGTATAACATTGTATTGAAGAAAACTACACTTTTTGATAGGAAAGTTTTGGATTTGTAAGGGCCTGCAAGCCAACAAGATTTTCCGCTTTGAGGTGATAAACGTTTATCATACATATTATTATTCTTACGTTGTAAAGAGATTGTTTCCAAGACTCGAACCCATGAATTTCCGGTTACAAAGGACCAACATTTCTATTGCGGCCTAACTTGCCCTCAAAGTTTGGATATGTAAATTATCATTAAGTTTGTTCATATATTTTTCAAAAACAAAACTACGAGGGAAAAATATTAAACACAATACCTTAAGAGATTTTTTATTAGCACTCCAAAAATTTCATTCTACACTTCTCTTAAGTGTATTTTTCTTTTTAATTATAGAAAATTTGGAGTGCCAAATGAGATTTTTAGAGTGCTAATAACGATTTTTTTTACCTTAAATATAAGTATAAATACTCTTAAGGATCCCTAAAAGGAAATAAAACAAAACAAAACCAGATAAAGAGTACAATATAAAGCTAGACTTAAAAGGTAAGACCTGTGGGAGGCATGCGGGGTCCTGCATGGTGGTCGACAACTTGGTACCACATCAAGGGTATGTTTACCAAAGGGGAATGAGATGGTGGGAACCAGAATTGCACATATCCCTAATCATTCCAGCGATTACCAAACTATCAGGAATTAAAATAATTGTGGGACCCGATAAAATCAAGAATTCAACTCCTGAAATGGCCGGAGTCCAATTCTTGAGTGGGATGATGTATTTGAATTCCTGGAAATGGTGTCTATCAGGAATCCAAATTTTATACAGGTAATACCCTCAAACTCCAAAGATGAGAACTGCATCATTGTTTGCAGCCATTGCGATTGTGATAGCTGGCCATAGGTGTGGCCTTCAAGCCCTTGCTTGACAAGGCTCGCGATCAGGGGTGGGTCGGCAGCAGATAAAGATGGGGACGAGAGAAAGATGCCTGGGGAATTTTAGAAAGGGGTGGGTCAGCAGAGAAAGAAGGCGAAGATAGGGGAGGAGAGAGAGATGTGCCTGGGAAATTTAGAAATGGATGGGTTGGCACGACAGCAGAGATATGGGGGAGAGAGAGGACAGGGAGTGATATATTTTTTTTTCTTGGAGTTTATTTTATTTTGGTAACTAGTAAGGACCAATGAAAGAATAAAAGTTACTAGAAAATAAAAAAATAGTTATTCTCTCTACTGAAAAATGAAAGAATATTAGTTTACCTAAAAATAATTAGATATAAAATAAATTAATTACAATAAGGGTATTTTTAGTAATCATATTATTTTTATTCCGATTCATGTGAATTAATAAACAGTTAATATATATATCAATATCATTCATATCCCGATTACAGCCAATTTTAGTAAATGTCTTTAACATGAATTTGATTATGATTTCATTTTATTTCAATTCATTCTCAATTCAATTCATTCTCAGTTCAGTTCCTCTCAATCTGATTACGGATTAGTAAATGAGCAAGGTGGTGGGTGAGTAAACAAATCCCTATATATTGCCAGTTAGCACACCCATCTCTTCTACCCTCATTCCTCCTCCTCTCTCTCTCTCTCTCTCTCTCTCTCTCTCTCTCTCTCTCTCTCTCTCTCTCTCTCTCTCTCTTCTACCCTCATTCCTCCTCCTCCTCTCTCTCTCTCTCTCTCTCTCTCTCTCTCTCTCTCTCTCTCTCTCTCTCTCTCTCTCTCTCTCCCTCCCTCCCAACACCAACACCAAATCCAAAAAATGGATTCGACCGGAGAGACTCAGATGACTCCAACCGAAGTCTCCGACAAAGAAACAAACCTCTTCGCCATTCAGCTAGCCAACGCCCCCTTTCTCCCCATGGTGCTCAGGGCAGCCCTCGAGCTCGACCTCCTCGAGATCATGGCGAAAGCCGGGCCTGGCGCTTTCGTTTCTCCGGCGGACATAGCTTCGCAGCTGCAGACCAAGAACCCTGACGTCCCCGTCATGCTGGATCGCATGCTGCGCCTCCTGGCCTGCTACTCCGTCCTCACTTACTCCCTCCGCACGCTTCCCGACGGCAATGTCGAGCGGCTGTACGGCCTCGGCCCCGTCTGCAAGTTCTTGACAAATAACGAGGATGGTGTTTCCCTTGCTCCTTTCTGCTTCATAGGTCAGGACAAGGTCTTTATGGAGAGCTGGTAATTACCACTCTTCTTCTTAATTTATCATGAAACTAATGAAAAAAGCTTGAAAACTTTGAGTTTTAACGGTAAAGTGAATAGTACCATAATTGATTTTTAGTGTAAAAATATAGATTTTCGTTAAAGTGAACAGTACTGAGACTTTTTCATTAAAGTTCTCTAATTTATCGTCCTGGTTTGATCCTAAACCAACATTAATAATGGAATTTTAAACAGGTTCATCAGAATAAAATCATAAAAATGTTACTAAATGTGAGTTGGGCCTTGAGTATGTGACTGTTATCTATATTTTTAGGGGGTTATTAAGTAGACTGATTTGCTAAATTAAATTTGCAAATTAAATTATGTGCTATCAATAACAAATAATGTTAATCAACATTTAGGTAATAATCCAATCATCACAGTTATATCATTTAATTTACAACATTTAGTTTAAAAATTTAGTCTCCCTAACATTACCCTTATTAGTAGAGTAGAGTAATGTTATGGAGATTATCTATTTAATACATATTTTATAAGAGAAATGCTAAGAGGACTCTCTCAAAGTGACACTTTCCATAAACTCTCTGCTACTTTACAGTTTAAAGTTAATTTTCTTATCAACATTATAAAACATTTTGTAAAAAACATGAGGTGTCAGAGAGTCTATTGAGAGTTGCCTTAACATTTCTCATTTTATAAACTATATAATGTGTTTATTGATATTTTGATTAACACGTTTATTATTATTGGTGACACATCAAATCAGTTACAAATTTTGTCTAAAAAGTTAATCTACTCAACATTATCCTCTGTACTAAGAGATATGATACGGAGATTCTATCAAAATGAGACTTTTTATAAATTCTCTACCACCACAATTTCCATTCATTTTTCATACCAATATTATAAAATTTATGCTAAAAACATAAGTTGTCAGAGAGTCCGTGGAGAGTCTGCTTAACATTTCATTTTGGGAAATGCTAAGGAGACTCTTCATAGTCTCTCCGTCTCTCATATTTTTGGCACATTTTTTATACCAATATTGTGTCAAAAAATAATATGACAAAGAGTCCGTAAGAAATTCCACTGTGAAATAGTCTACTTAACCTTTCTTTTTAGCTTTCTCTACTATGTTCTTCTTTGTTCATATTACTTTTGCCCGATTTGGTCTTTGGGGACAAACAAGACTAGAAATTGATCATTCTTGTATAGTTTTAGGAATTTTGTAAAGGAACATATGTTTAATTTAAACAAGTTAGAAAAAAAAAGTAGGATAATCCAATTACATCTTAACATTTTTCCTTCGTATGACTCCATTGTTTAACACTTTAATTATTCTATTCTTCCATAAAGCTCGCATGTGAGTTAGGTTAATTTGCTAGAGGTGATTTAAATCCCCTCCTCCATCATTTTCATAAGAACGTCGGAATAAAACTGTATACTCGAACATAAGAGGATACTGCCTTGCTAAATAGCGTAATCCACATCAATACAAGAATTATGTCAACAATTCCTCATTATTTGATGCTTGTGAGTTATGCGGGCATTGAAACACGTGGTAGGTGGCTTGGCCTAGGTCACATATGAACCATGCCCATATGACTGATCAAACGACGTGTTGTTTCGTTATTTTACACATACTATATGCTTTTGGTTGTGAGAGTGACATGTATGCTTGTTTTGGGTTTGTTCAGGTACCACTTGAAAGATGCAGTTCTTGAAGGAGGAATTCCATTCAACAAGGCCTATGGAATGAATGCTTTTGAGTACCAAGGCACTGACCCTAGATTCAACAAGGTCTTCAACAGGGGAATGGCTGACCACTCTACCATTACCATGAAAAAACTTCTAGAGACCTACAAGGGCTTTGAGGGCCTCACATCCATCGTAGATGTTGGCGGTGGCACTGGCGCTATTGTTAACATGATCGTTTCTAAGTACCCCTCGATTAAGGGTATCAACTTCGACTTGCCTCATGTCATAGAAGATGCTCCCCAATTTCCTGGTATGTTCTTCAGTTTGATAATGCTTGTAGTTCAATTACTTAAAAGCATTTACCTTTACCTTGATCTTTCTCAAGTTCGATTTCTCCTCCTCTAATATTGCTTATGTTTGTACTATTTATCATTTTCCCTAATGAATATGAGATCTATGGATGTTGGATGTAGGTGTGGAGCATGTTGGAGGAGACATGTTTGAAAGTGTTCCAAAGGGAGATGCAATTTTCATGAAGGTTAGTTATTATTTATCAAAAAGAGAGTCGATGACTATTTTGTAGTGCTAATATCAATTTCTTAGAAGAGTTAGTTGCATAATAATTTGGAGCTACTCACAAATCATGTATGCAATCTTATAGTCAATATGTCACGACTGGAGTGATGATCATTGCTTGAAATTTTTGAAGAACTGTTATGCCGCGCTTCCTGACAATGGGAAGGTGATTCTTGCTGAGTGCATTCTTCCAGTAGCCCCAGACAGCAGCCTTGCCACCAAGGGAGTTGTCAATCTCGACGTGATCATGTTAGCTTACAACCCAGGAGGAAAAGAGCGGACGGAGAAGGAGTTTGAGGCCTTGGCTAAAGGATCTGGATTCAAAGGCTTCCGCGTCATCTGCTCCGCTTTCGACTACACCTATGCCATTGAGTTTCTTAAGAAGATTTGAGTATAACTTTGGCAGTGGTATGCTGCCCTCTGTATTCATATTGCTTTTATTTTGATATGGTGGTCGCATATTTTTAACAATAACTAGGTTTATATGTTACAAATAAATAAATAAAAGTAATAAGAAAGTGATTTTATGTTCGTTGTATGTTATAAATTTGGATTCATACGCTTGCAATGGGGGTCTACAACTTGAAACGACCTGGTGTACGACGGACATAGCATAAACCTGTTAAGGGTATGGACATCTTTGTATTTTGCTTTGTTAGAAGCTTTGGCCACCAAATTACAAATGATAATGGTGGATGAACGATTCCAGCACATAGTATCGTCTGGGAGAATAAATGTTGCACGTTATTCAAATAGTTAAATTTAAAACCCTGTGCTGCAATCTCCACTATTCATGTCAAGAGAACAAATATATCTTATAGTAGTGATAATAATGTATTTAGTGGAACATTCAACATCATATCTGAATACTTTATTCAATTGGACTATGGAAAGCGCAAATTAATCAATGAAAATTTAAATTGGTGAACAAATATTTTAATAGAAAACTTCCTTTTAATCCTTGGCAAAGATGACTTTTAGATTAAAATCATGAGTAAGATCAAAATCTAATTTTAGTCCCTTGATACATAAATAACCTCATTTATTAATTATATTTTGATTTTTTTAATTATTTCGCCTTTTCTTCTTAATTTTTAATGTATTAATTTTATTTCATTATAATTATAATTTTCATTTCATTTATCGTAATATATTTTGTTGTAAACATTTAGATAAACTAATTTTTGTTATACAATATATTTCGATGTACTTTGTCTTCTTCATTTATGTACATTAAATTCATTATAATACATTTCGGTGCATAGATTTAGGTACACACATTTCGGTACATATATTTCGATACAAACATTTAGGTACATTAATTCAATATAATACATTTTGGTATTAACTTTTTGGTGCATACATTTCGGTACACACATTTAGGTACATTAATTTAATATAATACATTTCGGTGCATATATTTTGGTACATACATTTCAGTACTAACATTTAAATACATTAGTTCAATATAATACATTTCGGAACACACATTTCGGTACTAACATTTAGGTACATTATTTTGAGTTTTTCAAATTTGAAGAATGTTAGATAAAATTAATAAATTAAAAAACTCTTTTTTGGTCAAAAAATAAATTAAAATTTGTTTATTAATAAATTTAAATATTTAATAGGAGACATTAAATAAAATGCATATTAATTATTTTAAATTAAGGAGACACTAGGGATTATAATCAATATGTAATCTAACACCAGGTTTATTTTAAATTTTAATATTCTTGAAGGATTGAAGTTAAAAAACCCCATATTTTAAAAAACCCCAGTTTACAACAACTGGAAATCTAAATAATTATCTTCGCACACGGAAAGTAAAAAAAAAATACAAACCTGCATTTTGACTCCTTCCATTTGGCATTTTCTTTGCTTTTCCATTATTTTTTATTATTTTTATTATTTATTATTTATTATTTATTATTTATTGCAGAAAGTATGCAATCCCGGTTAAAACCTAAATGTTTCTGGTGGGCATTTAGTGTGATGCTATAACAGTCGCAGCTTTGTCATATGAACCCCCACGCTTGTCCTCTTTCTTCTACTTGCTCATTAAATATTTTAAATCTTTGACGACTTCCAGGGTTTTCAATAATTAAATCGCGATTAAACACGCATTTCTGTCTGATAGGATTTTTACCACCTGCACAAAAAGGGATAAAAACATTTTAAAATACCTGCAAGAGAAACAATGTTATTGTAGTATAGTTAGCTTGCAAGGTCGTTCTCCACAGGGATTAAATTAAAAAGATTAAAGCGAAATCAATTCTCAACAAATTAATTAAAGCAAAGATTTTGAGAAAGGTGATTTAATGACCTAAATTAATTAAAACGAATTTAATTAAAAAGATTACTTAAAAATTGCAATTGTAAAGAAAAAGAAAGAAATAATTTTGTAGAATTCAAGACGAGAAAAGTACTAGGGTTCCGCCGTCACGCTAACAATTCTATGCAACTCTCCTAATTCCTCATGAATTACACATGCATATTTTGAAGGTTTGATTTTCCTAAAGTATGCCCTACTTGGGACCCCAACATAGAACGTATATCTAACATGCAACCCGTCCGTGTCGTCCAGATCGAATGTGGACATGCAAGACTCATTAAGTTTTGTGAAAACCTTTTGAAAAACCATATAACTCCTAAGACGTGTCGTCTATCCTAAGTAGTTACACATGTTAACCACAAGAAGCCTTAGCCAACTTCATGGACAACCCTCCGCCAAAATTGCATCCAATTACTTTTCTAAATATCCTAATGGTCGCGAATCACTAAGACAAATAGATAGTTTAAAGCACAGTGATTAACAATCCAAAACTCGCATGCATAAATCCATAAGGAAATTAGAAAGAGACTACATATTCTTGCTAGGGATCATGGCCTCACCCTAGCAAGGGAAAATTAGTTACGCATATTCATAATTAAAATCAACATAATTATATTGAATGAATAAGAATGAAAACACCTTGAATTAGAAGATCACAAAGCCTTTGAGAATCCTTGCAATCCTTAGCTCCAAGGTTGAAAAAGAAATAATAGTAGAAAAGGGGTCCTCTAAAAACTCACGGCCCCAGCAATTTATAATTGCTGAGCCTTCCCACAAAACCCTAAAACCCTAGGAAACTTAGTCAAACTAGGAAACTAATTAAATAATAATAAAAATATCTTACACCTAATTAAACTAGGAAAAACTGCACATAAACTGCACAGTTACGTTTTGGACCTAATCCAGCTCCAAAACTGGCCCAAAATTGCTAGACTTAAAGTTTGAACTATTCTGAACACTTCTCCAAAAGGCCACGAACCCATCTGAGGTCATCTTGTGCTCCAAAAACGCAGTTTAAGCCCAGAAACGTCATTAAACTGCAACACGCACTGCTTCTTCAATAAATCGCCAGAAAGTAATTGCCTGGTAGAAAAATCCCAAATTTTGACACGAACAAGCCAAGAGACACACGAACGTCCTCCAATTTGAATTACTCCAAAATTCGTCTGTTTGATCATGTTTTGCTCCAGAGGAAGTCGAATGTCCTATATTGGAAATATAAAGCAAAGTATCAAAATTCTACCAAAATAATCACCAAATTATACTAAGAAAAGGGTAAAATATATAATAGAATATTGACTCATCACTGTCTATAAATACAGATCGTTATTCGATAATCCTTCATTAAGTTAAGCGGGGTAATTAACCAGTAAAGAAAATGAGTACTCCGCTAAATGTAAGTCGTGTTTTCAAACTTTTAGTTGTGGTCTTGTTTTTTCAGAGTGTTCATTCGCAGCTCCAAGTAGGGTTTTATACAACTTCGTGCACCTTAGCAGAGACAATCGTTAAGGACGAGGTTCAAAAAGCGTTCTTTCGGGATCCAGGCGTCACGGTCGGTCTTGTGAGAATGCACTTTCATGACTGCTTTGTTAGGGTAAGATTTAACGTGCTTGTTATAACTTGACCCACACGGTAGAAATAATGTTAAAATTTTAATCTTTGAATGTTGCTCCTTTTAGGGTTGTGATGCATCAGTGCTCATCGATTCCACTTCCTCGAACACGGCAGAAAAGGACTTGCCGGCAAACAACCCGAGTCTTCGAGGGTTCGAAATCATTGACAAAGCAAAGGCCAGACTTGAAGCTGCATGCCGAGGTGTTGTATCCTGCGCTGATATAGTTGCTTTTGCAGCAAGGGACGGCATAGTTCTTGTAAGATCTGTGTTTTTTTTTTTCCTTTCAAAATTTACTATTATTAAGGGAAATGAAAGAGTTCGAAACTATTACAATGTTTAAAGGAAGGGAGGAGTTTCGAACTCGGAAGTGACCTATTGGTAGAATCCCAACACCCTATCCACTAGTAATTAAGCAATGTACTAATGAAATTGCAACAATATCACATTCTAAACTACGGTAATTAATCAACGAGAAGGGAGATCTTGGTTCCAAGGGGGAGGGCATACTGCTTTGCCAACTGGCCCAAACCACGCGTACACGTGATTTTCCTTATCTATGCGACTCCTTCTTATCAATTTCTTTTGAATATATATACATGTGTTGACCCTAAAAACTACCAAGCCTACGTGGTGCGCAGGCCGAGTAATCTATGAGCTAACTGCGTCCTTCGGTTGAATGCAGGGCGTGCCAACTCGACGGCCGAGCTCGGCCGGTGAGTAAAATGTTGATGTTGCGTTGTGTGCGCGGCTGACTTCTGAGTCTTGCGACTGCGACCGAGGAAAGAACACGCCTCGGCCTTTGGGTTCTAGAGCCTGAAGACAAGGCTACTAGTCTTGCGAAGTTCACGACTCGTCGGCGCCGGATTTGGTCACGGTGATTATATTTGTAAAGGTATAAGCACGCCGAATGGACACCAACGTATAAGGGCACAGGTACTCGAAACTGATGTAGGTCTTGATTGTGAAAGTGGTTCGGCCGTCTGAATGCCGAATTTTGAAACCAACCTGCGAGTACCCAATCATAAAACAACTCAGCGTTCAATGTGCCGAGCCTGGTAATTCGTAATACCTCACTTCGCCGAGAAGGCTGATGAGATAACCTCTGCCAATAAGGATTCGAAAATCTTTCTCGACAGAGACTTGGATAGGTAACCAACCGGCCTCGATGCAGTGCTGTTTATCCAAACTGAAGGTGCTCCGTGGTCGACTGGTTATACGGCGATAGTGCTGTTTATCCAAACTGAAGATATCAACGGTTGCCTTCACATTGCTGTTTATCCAAACTAAAGATGTGTCGGCGGACAAGAAAATAAAAATCTCAAAAGGTTGAGAGGGTTTGCGCAGGGCAGATTTGTGTGTTAAGTTGGAGAGGCTTAATGTTATGCTCCCTCTCCCTATTTATAGTAGTGCAAACACTCCGAATCGTCCTTGGATAGAACTCCCAGTCCTAGTCCAACTCTACTTCGGCCGATACCAATCTAATCATATCTCGACTGACCCCAATCCGACTAGGATTCTGAATCTGACCCCCATCGCGAGTCCGATTCATTTCTTCCCGGGACTTTTTCTCCTAATGGGTCTCGGCCTCTACCATCTTATCCATTCTTCCTAATTCAGATAGGTTTCCCTCTAATCCGTGGCCCATAGCGCTGATCCACTTCCTTCGCGCATGTCCTGGGCCGAGAAAGGTCCGAGCTCGGCCCAATCTTTATTTTGGGCCCAAACACTGCCCCCTCGCTTCTGAGGTCGTCGACCTATCGCTTATGGTCGAGCCTCGACCTTGAAGAAGCGAAACGACATTACTCTTCTCGAAACGCCCGATGAGCTGTCTCAGAGGATAACGCCACGCCCATTTATGAGCAATGATGTTTCCCTCGAATGCTTTCCGAACTCGCCACGTGTCAGTCTTTGATCACCCCAACAGTCTGCAATTATTAATCTGGACGCACGCAAACGTCGAAACGTCTTGTTGCATTAATTATCGCCGTCACACGTAATCGTGCATCCTCAAACCACACGATACGCCGTCAGTCTGCGAGATCCTCAGTCCTTTCACCTGGATCTTCTGAAACAAATTATGGCGCGCAGTCTTTCTGATTGGCCGATTTCAAATTTCAAAATTCGATCGATTGACCTTCCTACTAAACGCCTATAAATACCCGCTTTTCGTCCATTTCCATTTTACGCTTCCAAATTTCTCAAATTTCCTTGCTTTCCTTCTCTCGAATCTCCAGAAACCCAGAATTCCCCTGAACCCAGATACTCATCGTCAACCTTTCTTTTCATCTAATGGCCTCATTCATTTCCAAATTCTCTGGAGAGTGCAACACTCACAAGGATATCATCGATCATTGTGCCATCAAGGCCATCCGGTTTGAGGACGACTCCAGCGCGTCCCATCCAATTCTTGGACCCCTGTTCAAGAAACCTGTGCCCACTACCATCACCAACCTTCTGAAGGACCAATGCCTGACACCTCTGCGCCAAGGTTTCGAGTGGTCGAAATGGGAGATGTCGAAACCTCAAGGAGCATGGCCCTCGACTACCACGACCTGGGCCGCCTGGGTCGACCGCATGGAGAAATTCTTCGGCCAGGAGTGGAAAATACTTGGAATCTACGACGCCATCAGGCTCTCGACAGTGGAGATTGCCATGGATAAGGATCTTCTCATGGCGGCCTTGTGTTTCTGGTGCTCGGCCACCAACACCATGGTCCTCCCCCTTGGACCTATCGGCCCCAACATCCTCAACATCTCGGCCATCCTTGGGACATCACCATCCGGTCTCCCAATCGATGCTGCCCTATTTGGGTGTTCGTCGAATCTGGATCTCAAAGCCCTGTTCGATACTTGGGCTGTTGAGACACTGAGCCGAAGTGGTCAAGAGCCTTCGAAGGAGGAAGTTCAAAAATTGCACAAGAACGTCTTCAACTACAGCACCCTCATCGTCCATTTCGCTGGTCGAGGGGAGGAGAGACCCCGCAGCGGGGAACATGAGGCCTTTTTGTTCTACAAGTACAACAAGTTCATTTGTTGTACCAAATCGATCAAATGCTTGGTTGTGAACACGTCTGTGTCCGAGGCCCTTGCTAGTGGTCATGTCCTGGCGTTGAGCCCAGCCATTCTCGCCAGCTTATCGCGTTGCCTGGCCGAGGCGACTCTCCACAAGATCAACCCGCACTAGAGTGGACCTCTTTGGGTGTTTCAACTGTGGCTGCAGACCTACTTCATCGCGCTTAGGCCAAAAATTCCTGATTTTCTCTCTACCGAGGTGCTCGGTCTTCAACTGGCCTCTCGATCGGTGCCCCCTCATCAGGCTGAGGAAGTCTTTAAGTACTTCTTTGGTTTGGAAGACTTCTCCGACTAGGAGTTCCTCGTATGTCGTCGTCGCACTTATCTTTCCTCCATTAATCTTTCGACTTTGGTTTGGAGCGAAGGCGAGGATGGTGCCCTTCGACAAAATTGGGGGTCGTTCGTGCTATCTCGCGACCTTTCTCTCGGCTGCGATGCTCGCCAAGCAAGCTGGGAGGTCTATCCTCCCCAATTTACCGCCAGGCAACTTGGTTACCTTCAAGGCTGCCCAGTGCCTCTACTTCGCTCCCGCTCCCTTTTGGGCCGAGGACGGCTCACTGGTTCATCTGAGAAGGAGTGTCGGGACACCGAGAAGGAATTCCAAGAGCGGTGCGAACAATTTTGTCTCCGACCGTCTGTTCCTGAGATTCTCAGTACCGATACTTTCGGGGACTGGTGGGAAGCATATACCCAGGACTTCTTCGGGGGGTCAGTCGAGGATGTCATTACCCAGATCTTCGGCGGCCGTCCCCAAAAAATTGCTGTCCTTCCCGCTAAGGAGAAAAACTCAGGTAATCGGCTGTCTTCATTCGCCTAGTATTTGCTTCACTTTGGCAATTTAGTTCTATCACTTAATTCCATTTCATTTTCCTTTCTTAGGTGGTCGAGAAAAGCTCAAACAGGCAGTCGTGATCGCCGCGGCTGCGGCCAAGAAAAAGGCGGTGCTTTCCAAGAAGACCGATGTTGTCGTGCCCAATCAGCCGAGCAAACGCCCCCACCCTGAGGTTGAGCCGGTCCGTGACACCCCCCGTCATCCGAAACGCACCAAGAAGTTGGCGCAGAAGGGAGAGCGAGAGGTTCATGTTATCAATAGCCAAACCACCGAGGCGACCAGCTCGGAAGCTCCTCTTCCTGCTCCCTCTGCTCGGGACCTGCTGGAGCAGCGACCGAGGTCGACCGTCCCAGCGTCCCAGGCATCTCCTATCTTGGAAACAGTCGAGCAAGCTACCGCCTCGAACCTACCTAAGACGGTCGACCTTCCTGCAGTTTCGCAGGGTGGAGAGCCTGCAGCCCCAGTGCCACCTACCGCTCCTGTCCCGGTGGTGGTGGTCGAGAGAAGATCCTCGCAATATCCAAAACGAACGGCGATTGTTTTGGAAGAGGTATGGATGGTCTAGAGTAAGTATTAAGTATGGCGTCTGTCATATCAACCTGATGCTAAATGCTCTTGTACTGTTATTGCAGGATGATGCCAGTGAGGGGATTCCTCTGGCGCGTCGCCCTTGCCGAGCTCGACCGTCCAAGCCGGTGGTCCCTTCTCTCCAGCTGCCGAGCCAAATTGTCCAGCCTTCCGGCCCTGCCGTGGTTGAAGGGTCGTGACCACCCCGGTAGCGGCCGATGTTGCTCCGGTCGCTGCTCTAGACCCGGTCACTCCTGTCGAGGCAGAGGCGACCGCGGAAACTCCGGTGCACCCATACGACGTCGACCTCGGTATCCCACCTCAAGAGGTTTCGTCGGCTTATGTAAGGATTCCTACTTTCTTTAATTCTTAGCTATGCTTTCCTTATAGAGCTCTAAATCAAGGATGTACTAACTGTTAGGTGCCCTCCCAGTTCTTTTCACCGAAAGTTCTACGCGCCGAGGGGCGTTGTTTATATTTCTTGGTCGTCCCAATGGCCATCGAATGTAGATAACCTCCATCGGCCGCGTGAATTGAGAAGCTGTCTCAAACATTGGGCTCGGCCTTTAAGCTCTCTGGGTTCGAGCAATGACCCAGGGGATATGGCCGAGGTCTCGTCGCGTCAGGTCTATCATCTTCTCCTTCTTTATCCTTTGCAGTTTGACATGCTAATTTTTATTTCTCCATGCAGCCTTCCTGGGAAGCCGAGTTCGACGCTCTTGTCGCTGGCACGACGCAGAGGACTGCCGGGCCCTCGACCAAGGCAGCACATGACCCGGTTGACCCGGACGCGCTCACTAAGTTGCACGAATTGTTACCGCTGTCTCAGATCTTAGAGCGCAAGGGCCTCGACTCCGTCGGGGCGTGTCTAAATGATCTTGCTGCCGATGGTCGTTTGGACAACGCTACCGTCACACGGGCGTCTTCTCTTCTAGATTGAGCTCGAGAGCACTTCAGAATTTTCGCAAGGGCTATCCGAGCTGAAGATGATTGGAAGGCTGCCTCGGCTGCAAGGGAAGCCCTTCGCCCAAAAGTCGAGGTGCTGATAGCCAAGAAGGAGCAATTGGCCGAGCTTGACCGACAAATCGTCGAACTTCAAGATCGGCGGTCGGCATTCACTTCCGAACTTTCACAAGAATTCGAGTCAAACAAATCTTGTTTGACCGAATATGCTGCCAACGCGAAACGGGTCGAGCAGCTGAGGATGGACAAGGGGATTCGGCACGCGGAGGTCATCACGGGTGAAGTGAGGTGGCTGGAGCTGAAAGCCTTTCGTGAGACTGTTCTTCCTTCTTCGCCTTAGGGCTTTTGTTTTGTAAACACTTGTACTTCTTTCGGCAAATCTTAAATGAGAATTTTATGAAATATAGCATTTGTTGGGTCCGAATATTACTGTCCTTATCTCGACCTGCCCCTTTGCCGACTTTCTATTCTCGCATTTCCCAAGTAACCGGATAATATTTTTTTAAGAACTTCCCATTAGTTGGTAATTTATGAATTAAGCCCGTTCGATCCTCGAGACGATATGCCCCCTTGCCGAGGACTTTGTGAACAATGAATGGTCCCTCCCAAATCGGCGACCATTTGCCGAACCTAGGATCTTTAATTCCAACTGGTAATATAGTCTGCCAAACCAAATCACCTTCACCGAATGTTTTCTGTTTAACCTGCTGATTATAAGCTCGTTTGGCAATCTTCTTTTGCGCTACTAAAAGGTTGCAAGCTTCGAGTCGAGCTTCCTCCAAATCTTCTAACTCTTGCCTCATGGCTTGGCTGTATTCTGCGCTGAACAGACTACTCTGCTCAATTATTCGTAGTGAATTTACACTCAACTCGACTGGCAGCATCGCGTCATGCCCATAAGTCAAGGCATACGATGTTGTTCCAGTCGCCGATCGTGGTGACGTTCAATAAGCCCACAAAGCTTCATTTAGCTTTAGATGCCACATACCGGGCTTTTCCTTCACCATTTTTTCGAGAATGCCGATCAAAACCTTGTTACTCGCCTCGGCTTGTCCGTTCGCCTGTGGGTAGTACGGCGTAGATTGTTCGAGTTTGATATTCAATCCACTCGTGTATTCCATAAACCTGCCGGATGTGAAAATTGTGCCATTGTCTGTTATGATCATTTATGGCACGCCGAATCTTGTCACAATGTTCTCTTCCACGAAATTACAAACTTCTCTGGATGTTAATTCGGCATATGATTTTGCCTCGACCCATTTAGTGAAGTAGTCTGTCGCCACTAATATCCATGCATGTTTTGCTGCTCCGGAGGATGATGTGATTTTGCCAATTACATCCATGGCCCAGCCTCTAAACGGCCAAGGTTTAGTCACTGAATGTAGTGCCTCGGCTGGTACTCTTTGTATGGGGCCGTGGATTTGACATTGTACGCATCCTCGGCCGAACTCGATGCAATCCTTTAGTATGCTCGGCCAAAAATAACCATGTCGGCGTAGTAACCATCGCATCTTTCGACCTGATTGATGAGCTCTGCATATCCTTTCGTGCACTTCTACGACTGCTCGGACGACCTCTCGTGGTCCGAGACATAATAGCAACAGACCGTCCTCACCTTTTCGGTATAGCTCATTCTGATAGATGACGTAGTTTGTGGCATGCACCCTTGTCTTTCGATCATGCTTGCCGCTCGAGTTATCAAGGTATCGCATAAGTGGTTTTCTCCAATCATCTGGTAATGCCTCGACCGTGCCAACAACCACCGATCCCTCTCGTTCCAATAATGATGGTAAAGACATCACGCGCGTTCGAATTACTTGGTCGCGATGGAGGACTTGTTGATTGACCAAGGCCGGATATAACTGGTGTAATGTGGGTATCATCCGGCCTACCTCACCCCCCAAGAGTTGTGCTCCGGAGGCCAGCTGGGCGAGTTCATCAGCAACAGTGTTTCGATCTCGAGACACGTGGCTAAATGTAATACCGTCGAATGACTCGGCAAGTAGCTGGCAACCATATGATATGGTGCCAGAGTGCAACTCATGCAACGGAAAGTGCCATTGAGCTGGTTGATGAAAAGTTCAGAATCGCCGAGGACAAATACGCGAGGTGCTCGTAATTCATGGAGGATGCCGAGCCCGATGACAAGGGCCTCATATTCGGCCTGATTGTTAGTACACTCAAAGTCAAGTTTGAACGAGAAATACCAACGATGTCGTTGCGGTGACTGGATTACGATGCCGACGCCGGCCGATGTGGAGGTGCTAGAGCCATCAAAGTACAGCGTCCAGAAATTGTCGCGTGCTTTTATCATGCCGATTTCGACATTGTCCTCCCCGAAATTGTATGGGGAGGGATGTTGAGCAAGAAAATCGGCAAGGGCTTGCCCCTTGACTGCTTTCTGAGGTACATACTGTAAGCTAAATTCGGATAATGCCATCGTCCATTTCCCAATTCGGCCTTTGACTATTGGCCGAGTGAGCATGTAGCGGATGACATCTGTTTGAGCGATGACATGAGTGACCGTCGGTAGCATGTAATGCCGGAGTTTTGATGCGGCGAAAAATAGAGCTAAGCATAACTTCTCGACGGGGGAGTAATTGATTTCTGGCGAGTTGAGCTTCCGGCTGAGATAGAAAAAGGCCTGCTCAAGACCTGCGTCATTGTCTTGAGCGAGGAGGCAGCCAATGGATTCCTCGGCCGCAGATATGTAAAGTTTGAGAGGTTTATCGCGCCGAGGGGGAACGAGGTTGGTGGTTTCGTAAGAAAGACCTTGATTTGCGTGAAAGCCGCCTGGTGTTCTTCACGCCACTCGAACTTGTCTGAATCCTTAAGTTTCAGAAGTGTGGAGAATGCCTTTATTTTGCCTGCCGAATTTGCTATAAATCGGCAGAGAAAATTTATTTGGCCGAGCAACGACTAGAGTTGCTTTTTGGTGGTTGGTGGTGGAGCGTTCAAAATTGCTCGAGCCTTGTTCTCATCTATCTCAATGCCTTGATGATGGACAAGAAAACCCAAAAAGTTACCGGCCGACACACCGAAGGCGCATTTAGCGGGTTCATCTTGAGAAGATGTTGGCGCATACGAAGGAAAGCTTGCCGAAGATCATCAAGATGCGTTCGGCGGCTCATAGATTTTACGACCACATCATCGATATATACTTCAACTGTTGTGCCAATCAGATCATGAAAGATGGCGTTCATGGCGCGTTGATATGTGGCACCAGCGTTTTTAAGGCCGAATGGCATGACTACCCACTCATAAGTGCCAAGTGCCCCCGGGCAACGAAAGACAGTTTTATGGACATCGGCTTCGGCAATGAAGATCTGGTTATAACCGACATGTCCATCCATGAAGGACAATATGGCATGATTGGCTGCGGCGTCAATGAGTAAGTCCAAGAGTGGCATTGTGTACTCATCCTTAGGTGTGGCCAGATTCAGATTGCGAAAATCGATGCAAATGCGGAGAGCACCGTTTTTCTTGAGCACGGGGACGATATTGGCGAGCCATTCGACGTATCGAGCTGTCCGAATGAACCCGGCGTTTAAGAGACGAACGAGTTCATCTTTAATGCCGAGTTGGACTTCGGTCGAGAATCGGCGGGGTGGTTGCCGAAAAGGCTTGCAACTAGGTTTGATACGTAATTCGTGCTCGACGAGTGTGCGATCGAGGCCAGGCATCTCATGATAGCTCCAAGCAAAAAAATCTTTAAATTCATGGAGTAGCTCGCAAAGCTCCGCTTTCATAGATTGGGGAAGCAGAGCGCTAATAAATAGTGGCCGAGGATCCTCGGCTGTTCCAACATTCACCTCCTCCAATGGATCCTTAACTTGAGGCCGAGTGTCTTCAATGTCGGCCGGAGCGGCCGGAATATTGTCAAAAGAGAGCACGGGACTGCTATTGTCTTCGGCCAGGAATTCCACAAGATTAATACCCGAATGAGACTGTTTGGATATAATATGCCAATGAGCCAGCAGTCGTTCCATAATCGATGAAACCGCGGCTCGGCGTCGGGTTTGAGTGGTGTCAGACATAGGGATCGATGATAAGGTTAGCCAGTTCGAGTCTCGCCGAATCCTGATAGACAGTTTCGGCGCCAACCTAGACGACTTTCTGAACGGAAATGCGAGTCGGTCATCATTCTTCATTGAGTCCCTGTAGAGTAATGTACCCAACGTGGTCGTCGTAATATCGTGCTTGGACCATTTTGGCTTCAAAGGGCTGATGGTTGGCCGGGTGTACGACGATGGATTTCCCATCCCAAAAGACGAGAACTTGATATAACGAAGAGGGAATACAACTTGTTTGGTGAATCCAATCGCGACCGAGCAGTGCATTGTACTCGGTCTTCGAGTCAACTACGAAGAAAGCTGTCATGTGGTTGCGACCAGCGATGCTTACTTCTAATGGTAGCACTCCTTTGGTTTGAGACTTATCTCCGACAAAGCTGCTCATGGTGATGCCTGATAGGATAAGTTCGTCGTTGGAACGGTGAAGGGCCTTCATGATGGATACCGGCATTATATTGACAATGGCTCCACAGTCGACGAAGATTTTTGAGACTGGGTATCCTTCGATGTGAGCTGTGATGTATAGAGGTTTAAGGTGACGAAGGTTGGTGGCCGAAGAGCGAGGAAACAATTCGGCCAGAGCTGCCTTGAGATTATCATCCTTAGTCGTTGGCTCGAGATCGATGAGAGAAGCAAAGTCGACTTGTGTAGCTTCTTCGGCCACTACATCGCCGTCTAGGGAGCTCGGCTGGGACGTGGTTGACTGAAAATCGGCAGACAAGACATGGACCATGCTGATTTCCATGTTATCGAGGATTGAAGGGCCCATCGAGTTGGGATCTTCCCCTTTCGTCGGTTCCTCTTCATCTAGAGGCTTGTCCTCCGAAATTTCTTCCTCGTCCCCTAGGTTCCCATCCTCGTCTTCAAAGTTCGCATCCTCGTCCCCAAAGTTCGCATCCTCAAGGTTCTCTTCCTCATCCCCAAGGTTCTCATCTTCATCCCCAAGATTCTCATCGTTACCCCCGAGGTTCTTTTCCTGGTTCGCTTCCTTGTCCTTTAGGTTCTTTGGTACTGGCGCCGGCTCTGGGACTTGCGCCGTGGCCTGGGTTTGTTCTTGATATGCTATATGGGCATTTCTGACGTCCAGGTAGGCGTCCAAACGTTCGACACGACGCATTTCATCGGCCGTAAGGCCGAAGAGAGAAACGGCTGAAAATACCTCAAAATGGTATCGCAAGTACTGGAGATCTTCTAAGGAAAAAGGAAGTTCATTTGCGTTGATGTCTGTATATGGATCGACACTGAAACCGAGAACTCGGGCCTCGCGTATGTGCTGGAACCTAGCTTTCAACCCGAGATCAGAATTCTTTTGGATGATTCGCTCGGCATCTGGACAGGTTAGAACGAGGTCGATCGTGTCTTGACACGCTTTCGGCAAACCATATAAATCATTGGCCGAATGAGTTTTGTGAAACTCCCGCATGTACTGTAATGCTTCGCCGACGAATGGTGGATGTAGATTTCGCCGAACTTTGATCAACGGTTCTTCTACGGGCAATGGAGGAAGTTTATCTTCGGCCTCTTTCTTAAAATGCTCAAGTTGGGCTTTCATCTCTCCAGGCCGAATAAGAAGTTTGATTCGCTTTTCGGCCTCCTCAAATGTGGTTACCAGGGCATGATCAATCGACTGTTTACCTTGTACCAATTCTCTCATAATCGCAGGGGTTTGCCGGTTATCGTTATCACCGATTTTCTCCTTTGGCTGCCATTTGTGGCTCGATGCAGCCGAAGTCTCTTGGGCCGCTTGCCGGCGGGCCAGCCAATCGATCATTTGGCGTCGGCGCTTCTGTGATTTGGATAACGCAGTGTATACACCCTTGGACGAGTGATAAGTATACCATCGTTGGTCTTGAGGTTCAGGAGGCTTAAAAGTTCTTCGACTTGCGGAGGAACTCGAGCTGCCAGAATTGCGGGAATAATACTCTTCATTGTAGAATGGAGTATCAAAGTCGAGTCGTCTCCTGGCCGAGGATGATTTGACCTCCTGTGGGCCGAGCCTGTTAAAAAGGGTATTGCGCGGATTCGAGCTGGGCATTTTTTGAGGCGTCGTCGGGCCTGAGCGCAAACGCGGCGTTTCTGCCTGTCATCGGTTTCTTCAGCACCCGCACTTGACCTGGATTCGACGATGGCCGGTCTGACCGAATCTCGAGGTGGTGAATTCGAGAAAAGATCGATCTTGAGGCGAGGTTGGCCTCCTTTTGTTAAGTAGTGCCGAGCAGGGACGATCTCGCCCTTTGAAATTGACATGGGTTCAACGATGGCTGGTCCAATCGAATCTCGAGGTGGGGAATTCGAGAACAAATCGATCTGAAGCCGCGGCTTGGTCCCCTTTCTTGGGATATGTCGTGCCGAGACGATCTCGACCTTCCCTTTTCCTTTGTCTCGGGGTAAATGAGCATCGACCATACCCACCGTCGTTGTAGGGAAAGGATTGGCATCAACTCCCATTTTCTTTTCTGGAAACTTAAGTTTTCCATCGTCGATCCACTTCTGAATGGTATCTCGAAACACGACACAATTATTCGTCGTGTGTTTGCTCGAGTCGTGATATTTGTAATATATCCGCCCCTTCAGCTCTTCGGCCTTGGGAATGTTATGCCCCGGCCGAAGCCTTATAATCTTGGCAAGTAGCAATTGGTCGAAGATAGAGTCGGCCTTAGTAATATTAAACGTATATACTTTTGTCGTTTTCACAGCATTTTCTTCAGCTATTGGCCGAGTTTTGAGATCCTTAGGATTGATGTGGGTCAACGCCTTGCATATATATGGTTTGTCAATCACTATCTCGGCTGCATCGATGTTGGCGTATTCTTCAGGTTCTGTCGATGCATAACTGACCGTGTGATTTTTATAGATGGTCCCTCGAGATGGGGATTTTGAGGCTCTCTCTTCGCGGAGCAGATAATCGTATTGCTCGACATGCTGAGCTAATTCATACATGTCGCGGAAGTTCGCCCCCAAGAATTTCTTCTTGTACTCCACATCTAAACCGTTCAACGCCAGTCGAACAAACTCGACTTCTGGTAGGGGTACTCGGCACCAGTTCCTGGCCGATTTAAATCGCGTGAGATAATCCATCGACGATTCGTCAGAGTCTTGTGCCATTCAAGCCAACGAAGAGACTGACATTTCCATCCCCGGCCGATAGAACTGCTCGTGGAATTTCTCGGCCAATTCTTCCCAACTTTGAATGCAATTAGGTGGGAGATTAATGTACCACGCGAATGCCGAACCCGTGAGTGAGAAGTTAAACAGCCGCAACTTATAGAGGTCATTATTAACATCTCCACACTGCGCGGTGAAACGGGCGACGTGCTCTAAGGAGGACAGAGATGATTCTCCAGCAAAAAGGCTAAAGTCTGGGATTTTAAAGCCTTTAGGATATTCGAACTTCTCCACATAAGCTGGGTATGGGTGGATGAATTTGGGGAACTTCGGCCCTTTCTTCAGAGCCGAATCAATCATTCTCTGAACTTCGACCACATCTACAGACGTTGTTCCCATACTTAAATCAACATCGCCTGTCCGACTGCTTGATCCACCTCTCTTGTCTAGTTCGACCATTTTGAGCCGAGCAGGTCCTGCCTCGGCCGGTGATACTGATACGAAATTATTTTTTGGCATAGGTTGTCTGGAATGATCAGAGTAGCCAATATGCTGGGTGTTGTTAACCACGGCCTCGAGCAATCTCGTGTGTATGGCGTTTTGACTATGTATTTCCTCGAGTATCCCTCTTATTTCTTGACTGAACGTGTGTTCGAATTGCCGAGACTGTTCCTCGAGCCTTCGTCGAAAAAATGATCTGGTTGGTGGGTCGGACCCCTCAACACCGTCTTCATCACAGTCCTCCACTAAGCCTTCAATAACGGCTTCCTTTGTTATCTTTGCAATGAGGTCTCGAGGCAGTTCGCCAAGGCTCGTCTCTCTTTCTGGTCGTGTCCCTTTCGATGCCTCAAGTGTTCCGGCGGCAGAGGGCTGTGTCCGTAATGAACCTTCGGTTCCAAGGTTCTGACTTGAGTGGGTAGCGACCGATTTTCCCATGGTTAATTTCTTTGTTACTGACCGTGTTTCAATGGTCATGAACTTCGAAGGTTTAGCACTTTGTCCCACTGGGCATGCCAAAATGTTGACCCTAAAAACTACCAAGCCTACGTGGCGCGCAGGCCGAGTAATCTATGAGCTAACTGCGTCCTTCGGCTGAATGCGGGGCGTGCCAACTCGACGGTCGAGCTCGGCCGGTGAGTAAAATGTTGATGTTGCGTTGTGTGCGCAGTTGACTTCTGAGTCTTGCGACTGCGACCGAGGAAGGAACACGCCTCGGCCTTTGGGTTCTAGAGCCTGAAGACAAGGCTACTAGTCTTGCGAAGTTCACGACCTCGTCGGCGCCGGATTCGGTCACGGTGATTATATTTGTAAAGGTATAAGCACGCCGAATGGACACCAACGTATAAGGGCACAGGTACTCGAAACTGATGTAGGTCATGATTGTGAAAGTGGTTCGGCCGTCTGAATGCAGAACTCTGAAACCAACCTGCGAGTACCCAATCATAAAACAACTCGGCGTTCAATGTGCCGAGCCTGGTAATTCATAATACCTCACTTCACCGAGAAGGCTGATGAGATAACCTCTGCCAATAAGGATTCGAAAATCCTTCTCGACCGAGACTTGGATAGGTAACCAACCGGCCTCGATGCAGTGCTGTTTATCCAAACTGAAGGTGCTCCGCGGTCGACTGGTTCTACGGCGATAGTGTTGTTTATCCAAACTGAAGATATCACCGGTTGCCTTCACAGTGCTGTTTATCCAAACTGAAGATGTGTCGGCGGACAAGAAAATAAAAATCTCAAAAGGTTGAGAGGGTTTGCGCAAGGCAGATTTGTGTGTTGAGTTGGAGAGGCTTAATGTTATGCTCCTTCTCCCTATTTATAGTAGTGCAAACACTTCGAATCGTCCTTGGATAGAACTCCCAGTCCTAGTCCAACTCTACTTCGGCCGATACCAATCTAATCCTATCTCGACTGACCCCAATCCGACTAGGATTCTGAATCTGACCCCCATCGCGAGTCCAATTCATTTCTTCCCGGGACTCCTTCTCCTAATGGGTCTCGGCCTCTACCATCTTATCCGTTCCTCCTAATTCAGATAGGTTTCCCTCTAATACGTGGCCCATAGCGCCGATCCACTTCCTTCGCGCAGGTCCTGGGCCGAGAAAGGTCCGAGCTCGGCCCAATCGTTATTTTGGGCCCAAACAACATGATTTTCCATGCAGACTAGAGGGCTTGGCTATGACGTTCCTGCCGGAAGAAGAGACGGCAGAATTTCCAGAGCTTCGGACATACCCGGAAACCTACCTCCCCCGACATTCAATTGGGCCATCGGTTTTGGGCTTTTCATTTTTTTTGTTTGTAAACCCAATCATTAAATCACATATTATGTATGTCGTACTAGGAGAATTCAAACTCGGATGCAAATAATACCTGATTGTTCCGGTATGGAATTTTATTCCAGATTCTTTATGTGCGACATATCTTGTTTCATCATGAGACCCACTTGTTTTTACAATTCTTTGTGTGTAAGTAAATACAAACACAATACAATAAAACCTCTTTAAAGTTGAACAGTTTGAACCAAACCAATTTTATAATTTTAGGGAGGTTATTACTTAATAGAGGGTGTATTTAAAAAAAATTATTTATTGAATTATTTATCCTTGATGAATGTTTATTTCCTAAAGGGAAAATTAGAATCCCCTACAGTTTTTCTATATCGTTTAGATTAAACATCTGTGTCTTTTTAAAATTTGATTAAAGTGCTTTGACCAATAACCACCTCAAGCTAAATTACATGTCATTATTATATCTTTTAAAATTAAAATAATTTTTGAATTTATCATTTTATCTGCATGATGCACTTTTCCTTATTTAGTGGAGATATTAATAATTAAACTATATTTTTTCTTCTTCCAGATATGTTTTTTTCGATCACAATTTCTTTTTTTGTTATGCAAACATTTAATATTATTTTTTTTTCAAATGTTTTTTTTTAATCAAATAGTTGGTGATCAACATAAAAGCTCCGTGTAATTTTTTCAATTTTTTTGTGAAATTATATTTTTTTTGTTGTTTTTTTTTTAAGTATAGTTGTTTGACGAATTATTATTAGGTACAATACATTACGTATATATTATCTGCGGGTACGTTTATTTGTAATTTTGGTACGTTTGATTTGATATATATTGTTAATATTGGTACGTTTGATTTGATACATATTGTTAATATTGGTACATTATTTTTATTTTGTACACATTGTGTATTGGTACATTTATATTATTCTCAATCCTTTTTTTCTCTTAATGTACTAAAAGAAAAACTTATTTCGGTACGTTTGATTTTGTGGGATTTAAAAATATTTTAAACTATTTTGGAAAGAAAATATCTTAAATTGTAGATAATTATTGCTATAAATTGTAGCATTATTATGAAAATAAATTGAATCTAACCAACATTTTTTTTTTTTTTTTTTTTTTTTACAATTATCTCTAATGAATGAGAGTGTAATTAAAAGGCTAGATTATAGGAAATTTGTTACAATATAATGTGCATGTAGCACCAAAATTATGATAAAAAAAGTTTAATCAAATTACTAAAAGGCATAAATGTTTAATCTAAAAAATTCAAAAATGAGGCGCCTATATCAAAAGAGCCCTTTGCTAAATAGGATTCTTTGAACAACAAGTATTTTATTTTTTGTATATTTTTGTAATCATTGACAATTATAACTATGTGGATGTGTGCTTCCTTAAGATGAGACAAACAAAAATTATAACTTGTTACAATATGGAGTTTATTCCATTACATACCTGAAATATTATTTATTAACTTATTTATCCTTAATGGATGCTGCTATTTGGAGGTTCGAATCTTTCAGTTCAAGAACATACCTGACCCACGATCCTTTTATTACGTATTTCCTAGCCCCAATTATTTTATATTTTTGCATATTTTTGTATTCATTAACAATTATTTATAACTATGTGGAGACGTCTTTCCTTAAGATGGGACCAAGAAAGATTAGAACTTATTACAATATAGAGAACTGGTTATACATGGGACATGAATTTTTTTTTGACTTTAAAGAGATTATTCACCATTATAGAGTATTGCTTTCAAAAAAATTACTGTATATATCATGAAAGAGAACGATAATATAACCTTACATATCCATTCCCCATAAACCTGTTAAGGGTATGGACATCCTTGTATTTTGTTTTGTTAGAAGCTTTGGCCACCAAATTACAAACGATAATGGTGGATGAAGGATTCCAGCACATAGTATTGTCTGGGAGAATAAATGTTGCACGTTACTCAAATAGTTAAATTTAAAACCCTTTGATGCAATCTCCACCGTTCATGTCAAGCGAACAAATATATCTTATAGTAGTGATAATAATGTATTTAATGGAACATTCAACATCTATCTACTATATATATATATATATATATATATATATATATATATGTATATATATATATTATATAAATAGCGAATAGGGCAATGAATACTGTCAATTTAGTGTCACTACAAGACATCAACTCATCTACCACGACAAATTAATCACGGGCTTTATGAGTTCATTATAAAAAGTACAATTTATCACGGGCATAATAAGCACGTGATGAATAATAAGTTTTTATCACAGACAAATTTTAGCCCGTTGTAAAATAATAGTAAATAATCACGCACAAAGTTGCACGTTGTAAATATAGTAATCCACCACGAGCAATGCTCATGATCAATATTGTTAGTATCCACATCACCGTTTTGTTATTTACCACGGACATAATGTGTGATAAATTCATGTATAAAATTAAAAAAAATTAAAAGGCGGGTCACGAAACTTTTTTCAAAATTTCAAATATTTTGAAATTTGAAAATTTCACACCACTCCCGCTCAAAATTCAAAATATAAAGGAAGAGAAATCCAAATTGTTTCTTTCATTGGTTAATCTCATTTATGTCGACGATTTTCCAACCCTAAACTACAAAGACGAAGAGCTGGCTCTGTTTCTCGAGATAGGGGGTGCGAGAAAGACATGAGAAAAATGTCGGCTTTCTCCTCCTTCCTCCGAACAAGAACGCCGATGAGCTCGACGCTGTCGGTGTTGATGCTCCTCAGGGTAGGACGTCGTTTGGGTTTCTTGTTTTTGGTTTAAAGTTTCAGTATTTGTTGGTTTTATTGGGTTTTTGATGGTGGGTTGTGTTTGGTTTCTGCAAATGTCGACGATTTCTCCGACCCCAAACCACTCATTTCTATCTCCAAAATCTCTCCCAGTACATTTTTCTTTGCCTTGTTTGCTTACACTATATGAACCCTAATTTTTCTATTTCTTTGGGCATCTCAGGTACTCCCAATACTGGATCTTCGTCTTCTTCTCCAACTAGAGAGCATGAGATCTGGCCGGCTATGTCTCGGTATATGAGATTTCAGAGGCAGTGGTGGCTTTGGCATAATCGCCATTGTCAGTTGAAATGGGAATCGATCTCCGAGATCGATTGAATTATGAGGGGGCGAATGTCCACCAGTGATGGCGGAAAGATGATTCATCCAGCCTAGCTTCTCTTGGATAACACTGTGAGCTCACTATCTCAGGACACTCTAAGCTCTTCTCGTTCTATCAGGTAAAAGTTAAATTTTCAGTTATTTTTCTTAATGTTTTTAGTTTATCCTCTTGTTTGATATTTTCCTAATTATCGTATTGATTTATTCATAATGTTTCTGTTCTAGAAATTGGTCTGTGAGTTTATAAATTGGTATAAAGAACAACATTTAGTTATGTATGATGATTAAAATTCTGGTTTTCTTGCTGCAGGTTCAGTAGTAATTAATAGTTGTTTTGTTTGTTTTACAACCCATTTTTACTGTTTCATTAGCTAGGAAGAATCAAATGGGTTCCAGTTAATTGAGTTTACTAGTGTAATTTCAACTGGGACTTTAATCTAACTGTTGGTGGGTGGAAATCCATGCCAAATAGGGTATGTATGTCTGCATGATTGTGTTTGGCCAAGTTCAATGGTTTTGTGATGAGATGTTTCAATCATCTACATTGTTTCAAGTACTAAATCCCCATAGGAAATCTCTGGATTCAATTATCAGTGCCTTATAATCTGTTTTGTTAATTTGGAGGAAATCCTAACAGTTTGGTTTTGCGGTGAGTTATGGTGCTTTGTCAGGGCTTTCCCAGCTAAAAAGGGATTTAGCCCTTTGCCTCCTCAGTTGATAAATCTGAGATTTGGCAGTAGCTAGAACGCCACTGTTACTTTTTGGGTATGTTTTCTGTCCTACTTTTTTCCCAGTTTGAATATGTATTCATAGCTATTGGATTAAAACATATATGTAGTTTTTGGGAAGAGAGGAGTGAAATGGCTAGAATTTTAGGAAGCTTTGTGCTTCTGGTTTTCATCGGACAGAGGGAACACGAAGAGGGAGAGGAAAAGAGAAAATATTAAGTTTAATTGTAATTTTAAATTTGTTATTATAGTGTTAGCGGAGGAACCCATCTATAGTATTTTTAGAGAAGATGTAAACAGCTGGAAATCTTTAGCGTTTCCCAAGTTCTTTATTAATTTGAGAGTGATCTTGTGAATAATTTTGGCTTTTAGATTTGTTTGAATATTTTTCTGATTCAACTTACAGGTTTAGTATCATTTTACAGCTTTCTACAACTCTTTGTTCTTTCTCTCTTCCTTTATGTAATTTTAGTCAAATTGAACTGCTCTTTTTAACTTCAGATTTTACTAAAGTGTTTAAAACTGAATTAAGTGGAAATTTACTCAGGTTTAATGATCTCTATTTGGTTGACAAAATAAGCATATAATACCTCCACAGGTTAGGAGTCGGATAATTTGCAGGCCAACGTCAAGATTGCTTAGAGCATTAGAGGATAATGGTAATGGATATGAAATTGTTGTTTTATGACAAACACTGCAGGCTTGCAGGTAAAATGTTAAGCTTTATGTCCAAAGCGATCTTTCATTGCATGCTGACTATGTGTTGATTTGAAGGGATGGTGGTGTTTCTTCTTTTTGGCTAATGAGCAAGATATAGTTTTGGATTTTGTTTTGGATTCTTTCCCAAGTAATAGCAAGTGTTTTGACTTTATATTGGAGTGGAGATCAACAAGGAATCTAGGCTAAAGTTTGATGCCATTTGTGTCATCACTCTAGAATTTAGGAATTTACTATGTATATAAGGAAGCTTTTTGTAGGTTGTTACAGGGTCAACTGCAATGGGTTACAAATAAGCCAAAATTTTGATTAAATGTTTTTTCAAATTTTTATGTAGTTATTATATTGTAGTAAATATGGAATTTTGTTGGTTATTTTGTACTAATATATATATATATTTGTTAAATAGTTTTATTATTATTTTTTTTTAATTTTGGAAAATAATTTATAACGGGCATTAGCTGTGGTCAATTAGTAATCAACAACGGTCATAGCACGTGGTGTTAGATTCAAATTTACCATGAGTATAATCCGTGGTTATATTGCATTTGACAACGGGTATAGTCCGTGGTAGAAACTGAGATTTTTTATCACATCCAGAATACTAACTGGCATAGTGTCCGTGGTGGATTGCAATTTACCACGGGCATCAACCGTGGTAGATGGGCTTTTTTCTACTACGATTTCGACAAAAATGTTAGGACAAAATTGCCTCTCAACCAAAAAAATCCAAAAGCAGTCCAATATAATATATCAAATAATGTATGGGTAATTTGGTAATTTGGCCATCATAAATAAAATATAAATATAAATGGGAATGTTCTATAGAGAGGGGAGTGAGCTTAGCCTCACAATGGGCTAGCAATAGTGTGATGCAATTAGTTGTTTATTAACATTAAATTAGTTGTCAAATGATTATTTTTTTTTTTTTAACAAACGATATTATTTACACTAAGTGGGAGGGGGTGTGCTTAGCCTCACAATGGGCTAGCAATAGTGTGATTCAATCAGTTGTTTATTAAATATTATTTTCTCTATTCTTAATGTAAATTCTATAGAGACTGATTTTATTATGTGGATTCAGCTGCTTTAATTGGTTTATGAGGGGTTTTTTTCTAGCATGATGTAAGACTATTCATTTACTTCAAATATTTGACTTTCCTTTTGTCAATTTACGCATATAAATACATTTAAAATGTGTAAGTCATACGTAACACGCCGTGATTCAAAAAATGTCTCCTGCACGCGTGTGAGGACATGCATGAAGATTAGTCATATCTTAATACATCCTACTCTAGTCAATTGTACAGTGGAAAGCGCAAACTAATCAATGAAAATCTAGATTGGTGAACAAATATTTTAATTAAACACGTTGCACGACTAGTCTCTCTTAAATTTTTATCACTTTTGCATGGTTGGTGAAGAAGTTTTTTTAAAGAGGGAAGACCTTTGTACCTCTTTTGGTTCTAGAAAGATTACGTTTCTTCGGAAAGGGATCCTTTTCGGATTGCTTCCACCTAATCCATCAAGTCTGGAGATTCAGGCCATTGAAATTTACTGAAAAGTTATGGAGGCTAGAAAGAGAGAGTGACGCATAGAAAGAGAAGAGAGATATGTGTAATTGTGAGGTGTATTTTATTCCACTCTATTGTGTCTTTATTTATAGTAGTAGGGAAGGTGAATTCCTTACCCCAATAGGAATACAACTCTAATAGGATAATATCTAACCCTAAAGAATATTTCAAGATAACCCTAGATACATGAGGATTTACACAATCACATTCATAATCTAATAAGACTACAACAATTGTCACATATTTTTTTTCTTTTTTGTTTCCTATTTGTAAATTGCCAAGAGAACCGATCCCTTTCATGGATTAGTCAAGATCACACAAACGATGGCAATGACATCATCTAAATTTAGTATATCATCTTTTGAGCTTGACGAAAATATGATGCTTGATCAAGAATACTGTAAGGATTCATATGAAATGTGTTTATTATCACGTGACGTTTCATTTTTATTATATAATGTTAGTGTAATTTATTTTAGACATTTTATTACATTATTGAACTAAAGCAGCATAATAACGATAAATTCGTTTCATGCAAATTGCTCTTTTATAGTTTGTCCAATGCCGTTCCAGCCTCTTTGTTTCATTTCACAATTGCTTAGATTAAGTAACTTGTTTTGCCGTAACAACTAGGGAGAAAAACTTTGGACTTAAAAACTTTTCAAACACCATAACATATAATAAATAAATAACAACGACCTTATTGTAAACTATGCTCTATCACCAGCTACAAGGACTTCAAAAAGGAGCAATTCACTATTTTTTTTTCCAGTTCTCCCAACTCCAACTCCAAGAGTGTATATATCAGTAGACGTACTGGTGTGAAATGCGTTCGCATTAATTTAAACCATCGAGTATAACATTGTATTGACAAAAACTACACTTTTTGATAGGAAAGTTTTGGATTTGTAAAGGGCCTGCAAGCCAACAAGATTTTCCGCTTTGCGGTGATAAACGTTTATCGTACGGATTATTATTCTTACGTTGTAAAGAGGCTGTTTCCACGACTCGAACCCATGACTTTCTGATTACAAAGGACCAACATTTCTATTGCGCCCTGACTCGCCCTCAAAGTTTGGATATGTAAATTATCATTAAGTTTGTTCATATATTTTTCAAAAACAAAACTACAAGGGAAAAATATTAAACACAATACCTTAAGGGAATTTTTATTAGCACTATAAAAATTTCATTCTACACTTCTCTTAAGTGTATTTTTCTTTTTAATTATAGAAAATTTGGAGTGCCAAATGAGATTTTTAGAGTGCTAATAACAATTTTTTTTTACGTTAAATATAAGTATAAATACTCTTAAGGATCCCTAAAAGGAAATAAAACAAAACAAAACCAGATAAAGAGTACAGTATAAAGTTAGACTTAAAAGGTAAGACTTGTGGGAGGCATGCGGGGTCCTGCATGGTGGTCGACAACTTGGTACCACATCAAGGGCATGTTTACCAAAGGGGAATGGGATGGTGGGAACCGGAATTGCACATATCCCTAATCATTCCAGCGGTTACCAAACCATCAAGAATTAAAATAATTGTGGGATCCGCATAAATACAGGAATTCAACTCCTTAAATGGCTGGAGTCCAATTCTGGAGTGGGATGATGTATTTGAATTCCTGAAAATGGTGTCTATCAGGAATCCAAATTTTATACGGGTAATACCCTCAAACTCCAAAGATAAGAATTGTGTCAGTGTTTGCAGCCGTTCCGATTATGATAGCTGGCCATAGGTGTTGCCTTCAAGCCCTTGCTTGACAAGGCTCGCGTTCCCGATGAAGACCAAAGAAAAGGAAAGATGATGGTCTCGCGGTCAGGGTCGGCTGCAGATAAAGATAGGGACGAGAGAGAGATGCCTGTGGAATTTTAGAAAGGGGTGGGTCAGCAGAGAGAGATGGGGAAGATAGGAGAGGAGAGAGAGAGATGTGCCTGGGAAATTTAGAAATGGATGGGTTGGCACGACAACAGAGATATGGGGGAGAGAGAGGAAAAGGAGTGATATATTTTTTTTCTTGGAGTTTATTTTATGTCGGTAACTAGTAAGGACCAATGAAAGAATAAAAGTTACTAGAAAATAAAAAAAATAGTTATTCTCTCTACTGAAAAATGAAAGAATATTAGTTTTACTAAAAATAATTAGATATAAAATAAATTAATTACAATAAGGGTATTTTAGTAATCACATTATTTTTATTCAGATTCATGTAAATTAGTAAACAGTTAATATATATCAATATCATATATATTGCCAGTTAGCACACCCATCTATTCTACCCTCATTCCTCCTCTCTCTCTATATTGCCAGTTAGCACACCCATCTATTCTACCCTCATTCCTCCCTCTCTCTCTCTCTCTCTCTCTCTCTCTCTCTCTCTCTATACCAACACCAAATCCAAAAAATGGGTTCGACCGGAGAGACTCAGATGACTCCAACCCAAGTCTCCGACAAAGAAACAAACCTCTTCGCCATGCAGCTAGCCAACGCCCCCTTTCTCCCCATGGTGCTCAGAGCAGCCCTCGAGCTCGACCTCCTCGAGATCATGGCAAAAGCCGGGCCTGGTGCTTTCGTTTCTCCGGTGGACATAGCTTCGCAGCTGCAGACCAAGAACCTTGACGCCCCCGTCATGCTGGACCGCATGCTGCGCCTCCTGGCCAGCTACTCCGTCCTCACTTACTCCCTCCGCACGCTTCCCGACGGCAATGTCGAGCGGCTGTACGGCCTCGGCCCCGTCTGCAAGTTCTTGACAAAGAACGAGGATGGTGTTTCCCTTGCTCCTCTCTGCTTCATGAGTCAGGACAAGGTCCTTATAGAGAGCTGGTAATTACCACTCCTCTTCTTAATTTATCAGGAAACTAAAAAGAGTTTGCAAACTTTAAATTTTAACGGTAAGGGAAAAAGAAAGGGTAAAGTGAATAGTACAAGAATTGACTTTTTAGTGTAAAAATATGGATTTTCGTTAAAGTGAACAGTACCGAGATCTTTTCGTTAAAGTTCCCTAATTTACATCCTAATTTGATCCTAAACCAACATTAATAATGGGTTGTAAACAGGTTCATCAGAATTAAATCATAAAAATGTTACTAAATGTGAGTTGGGCCTTGTATGCGACTGTTATCTATATTTTTAGGGGGTTATTAAGTAGACTAATTTGCTAAACTAAATTTACAAATTAAATTATGTGCTATCAATAACAAATAATGTTAATCAACATTTAGGTAATAATCCAATCATCACAACTATATCATTTAATTTACAACATTTAGTTTAAAAGTTTAGTCTCCCTAGCATTATCCTTATTAGTAGAGTATAGTAATGTTACATAGACTATCTATTTAATCATATTTTATAACAGAAATGCTAAGAGAACTCTCTCAAAGTGACACTTTCCATAGACTCTCTGCTACTTTACAGTTTAACGTTAATTTTCTTATCAACATTATAAAACATTTTGCAAAAAACATGAGGTGTCAGAGAGTCCATTGAGAGTTGCCTTAACATTTCTCATTTTATAAACTATATAATGTGTTTATTGATATTTTGATTAACATGTTTATTATTATTGGTGACACATCAAATCAGTTACAAATTTTGTCTAAAAAGTTTATCTATCCAACATTATCCTTTGTACTAAGAGATATAATACGGAGGTTCTATCAAAATGAGACTTTTTATAATCTCTTTACCACCTCAATTTCCATTCATTTTTCGTACCAATATTATAAAATTTATGCTAAAAACATAAGTTGTCAGAGAGTCCGTGGAGAGTCTGCTTAACATTTCATTTTGGGAAATGATAAGGAGACTCTTCATGGACTCTCCATCTCTCATATTTTGGGCACATTTTTTATACCAATATTATAAAATATTGTGTCAAAAAATAATATGACGAAGAGTCCGTAAGAAATTCCACTGTGAAATAGTCTACTTAACCTTTCTCTTTATCTTTCTCTACTATTTTCGTCTTTGTTCATATTACTTTTGCCCGATTTGGTCGTTGGGGACAGACAAGACTAGAAATTGATCATTCTTGTATAGTTTTAGGAATTTTGTAAAGGAACATATGTTTAATTTAAACAAGTTAGAAAAAAAAAAATGTAGGATAATCCAATTACATCTTAATATTTTTCCTTCGTATGACTCCATTGTTTAACACTTTAATTATTCTATTCCTCCATAAAGCTCGAATGTGAGTTAGCTTAATTTGCTAGAGGTGATTTAAATGCCCTCCTCCATCATTTTCGTACGAACATCGGAATAAAACTGTATACTCGAACATAAGAGGATACTGCCTTGCTAAATAGCGTAATCACATCAATACAAGAATTATGTCAACATTTCCTCATTATTTCATGCTTGTGAGTTATGCGGGCATTGAAACACGTGGTAGGTGGCTTGGTCTAGGTCACATATGAGCCATGCCCATATGACTGATCAAACGACATGTTGTTTCGTTATTTTACACATACTATATGCTTTTGGTTGTGAGAGTGACATGCATGCTTGTATTGGGTTTGTGCAGGTACCACTTGAAAGATGCAGTTCTTGAAGGAGGAATTCCATTCAACAAGGCCTATGGAATGAATGCTTTTGAGTACCAAGGCACTGACCCTAGATTCAACAAGGTCTTCAACAGGGGAATGGCTGACCACTCTACCATTAACATGAAAAAACTTCTGGAGACCTACAAGGGCTTTGAGGGCCTCACATCCATCATAGATGTTGGCGGTGGCACTGGCGCTATTGTTAACATGATCGTTTCTAAGTACCCGTCGATTAAGGGTATCAACTTCGACTTGCCTCATGTCATAGAAGATGCTCCCCAATTTCCTGGTATGTTGTTCATTTTGATAATGCTTGTAGTTCAATTACTTAAAAGCATTTACCTTTACCTTGATCTTTCTCAAGTTCGATTTCTCCTCCTCTAATATTGCTTATGTTTGTACTATTTATCATTTTTCCAAATGAATATGAGATCTATGGATGTTGGATGTAGGTGTGGAGCATGTTGGAGGAGACATGTTTGAAAGTGTTCCAAAGGGAGATGCAATTTTCATGAAGGTTAGTTATTATTTATCAAAAAGAGAGTCAATGACTATTTTGTAGTGCTAATATCAATTTCTTATAAGAGCTTAGTTGTATAATAATTTGGAACTACTCACAAATCATGTATGCAATCTTACAGTCAATATGTCACGACTGGAGTGACGATCATTGCTTGAAATTTTTGAAGAACTGTTATGCCGCGCTTCCTGACAATGGGAAGGTGATTCTTGCTGAGTGCATTCTTCCAGTAGCCCCAGACAGTAGCCTTGCCACCAAGGGAGTTGTCAATCTCGACGTGATCATGTTAGCTTACAACCCCGGAGGAAAAGAGCGGACGGAGAAGGAGTTTGAGGCCTTGGCTAAAGGATCTGGATTCAAAGGCTTCCGCGTCATCTGCTCCGCTTTCGACTACACCTATGCCATTGAGTTTCTTAAGAAGATTTGAGTATAACTTTGGCAGTGGTATGCTGCCTTCTGTATTCATATTGCTTTTATTTTGATATGGTGGTCGCATATTTTTAACAATAACTAGGTTTATATGTTACAAATAAATAAATAAAAGTAATAAGAAAGTGATTTTATGTTCGTTGTATGTTATAAATTTGGATTCATACGCTTGCAATGGGGGTCTAAAACTTGAAACAACCTGGTGTACGACGGACAGAGCATAAACCTGTTAAGGGTATGGACATCTTTGTATTTTGCTTTGTTAGAAGCTTTGGCCACCAAATTACAAATGATAATGGTGGATGAACGATTCCAGCACATAGTATCGTCTGAGAGAATAAATGTTGCACTTTATTCAAATAGTTAAATTTAAAACCCTTTGCTGCAATCTCCACTATTCATGTCAAGAGAACAAATATATCTTATAGTAGTGATAATAATGTATTTAGTGGAACATTCAACATCATATCTTAATACTTTATTCAATTGGACTGTGGAAAGCGCAAATTAATCAATGAAAATTTAAATTGGTGAACAAATATTTTAATAGAAAACTTCATTTTAATTCTTGGCAAAGATGACTATTAGATTAAAACCATGAGTAAGATCAAAATCTAATTTTAGTCCCTTGATACATAAATAACCTCATTTATTAATTATATTTTGATTTTTTTAATTATTTCGCCTTTTCTTCTTAATTTTTAATGTATTAATTTTATTTCATTATAATTATAATTTTCATTTCATTTATCGTAATATATTTTGTTGTAAACATTTATATAGACTAATTTTTGTTATACAATATATTTCGATGTACTTTGTCTTCTTCATTTATGTACATTAAATTCATTATAATACATTTCGGTGCATAGATTTAGGTGCACACATTTCGGTACATATATTTCGATACAAACATTTAGGTACATTAATTCAATATAATACATTTTGGTATTAACTTTTTGGTGCATACATTTCGGTACACACATTTAGGTACATTAATTTAATATAATATATTTCGGTGCATATATTTTGGTACATACATTTCAGTACTAACATTTAAATACATTAGTTCAATATAATACATTTCGGAACACACATTTCGGTACTAACATTTAGGTACATTATTTTGAGTTTTTCAAATTTGAAGAATGTTAGATAAAATTAATAAATTAAAAAACTCTTTTTTGGTCAAAAAATAAATTAAAATTTATTTATTAATAAATTAAAATATTTAATTATTTTGAATTAAGGACACGCTAAGGATTATAATCAATATGTAATCTAGCACCAGGTTTATTTTAAATTTTAATCTTCTTGAAGGATTGAAGTTAAAAAACCCCATATTTTAATTAAGGGTTAATCTCAGTTTACTACCCTGAAGTTTCGTAGTTTTCAATATTTGGTACATGAAGTTTTTTTCGTCGCAGAGTCATATCTCAAGTCTTAATTTTGGGACAGTCTCATACATTCGTTAAGTTGGCTGTTAAGTCTGCCATTAATTGATTACGTGACGCCTACGTGGACAATGACTGGGTGCCACGTGTCAATATGGGCTCACTTAAATATTAAAAAAATAAAAATAAAATAAAATTTTGACCAAAAAAAATTTTAAATTTTTTTAATTTTTCCCCTCCTTTTCCTTTCCTCTATGTCTCTCTCACTCATCTGGGATAAAACCCAGCAACCACCAACCACCAATCTTTCCCCACCAACCCAACCTCGTGAGCCACTGGAAATGGGTTCCCAATCGGAGACCGAGAGAGAAAAATGAGATCCCTCGCCGATCCCATCCCGTCGCCGATCACAATGCGGAGCCTTTCCGCCCAGTTCTCAACAATCACTCCGTCTCGCCGGTTCGAGGAGCAGCGAGAAGGGACGATCTTTAGGTTTTCAAGCAAGGCGGCGTCGGGTCGGGTCAAGAGTGGTAACCGGTTCCCGTTGAAGAAGAGAACCGGGTCGAAGGAGAATAAAGGTGCTGATGTTGAGGTTGGGAAAGATGAGGAAAAGTGGAGAGGTGGAGAGCGAATCACTCATGCTTCATTTCCCTTGTTCATGAGATGGTATCTCTCTCTCCCTTTAATTGTTTGATCGAATTCAAGGCTAAAAGGGTAGGACTATTACCTAACTTTAGCAATTTTCTTTTTTAAGATAAATCAAAGGTTAATTTCTCTGCTAGGAGAGGGGTTGGTGTTTGCTTGAAGAGGAGGAAAACTGGGAAGAATGTAGTTATTGCCCAATGTGGATGGTCTTTTTCCAAAGTTAATTTCTCGATTTTCCCTCTCTTTCTCGTTTCTGTTTGGTTGCTAATCCAAAAAGAAAATAAGGGTTTTACTGTTTTGACGTTGCTCAGAGAAAATGGGGAACGCGGGGCTCTCATTTTTCTTTCTCGGTCTTCGATTGTCCTCATTTTCAGCGGCTCACGGGGTTAGGTTGGTGGAGAAAGGTTGGCGGCTGGTGGGTTTTTTCCCCAGAAGAGGAGAGAGACAGAGACAGAGGAAGGAAAAAAAAAAAATTCTTACTTTTTAATTTTTTAATATTCAAGTAGGTCCATATTGACACGTGACGCCCAATCATTGTTCACGTGGACGTCATGTCATCAGTTAACGGATGTTCCGACGGAAAACTTAACGGATGTATGAAAGTGTCACAAAATTATGACTTTATGTACCAGACTGGGACGAAAAAAACTTAAGATATGAAATGTTGAAAACTGAAAAATTTTAGGATAGTAAATTGAGATTAACCCTTTAATTAAACACGTTGCACAACTATACTCTCTTAAATTTTTAATCCTTTTGCATGGTTGGTGAAGAAGTTTTGTTAATTATTGTTGGAGCAATATTAGAAAATACGAAAAATAACACAAGAATTCCAATAATAATAATCCTAAAGACATTCACAACATCAATTATGTATGAAATTAATATAAACAACTAGGGAGAAAGTTAGAAATACTAACAAACTTAGAGATTGAGGCTTGCATAAATGCAATGTCCTAAAGACAGAATTTCGCCCCTACTTTTGTGCTTGTAGTTCAGTAAGCATCCATCTCCCAGGATTCAACAATCTATAATCCGAAGTTAGAGCACTTCAATTTTCGGACTCTAGCGAACTTTATATTTTCCATACTCTCAAGACACGATTCGGAATTTGACACACGAAGTATAAGAGAAACAAAGTGGGAAACCCTATTTCTCAAGAGTAAAAATTAACTCTAATATTCTATTACTTAATGCCATGGTTTCATGAGGTTAAATAAAACCGAAGACATTGATTGACGAAGAGATGCATACATACATCTTTTAGATGACACCATTTAAAAGGTCCATACTCAATGTGGCGCCACTTTGTATAAGATGGCACCCACTTAATGACAAATACGGTTTGATACAAACGGTTAAAACATTTTTCATTCAAATATTGAATTAAATATTATAATTATTAATATTATAGTATATACATTCCAACAATTATTAGTTTATTAAATATTTTTAATTTAAATTAAATTCTGATTAATTTAAATAATATAACTATCCACATCAGATACCACATAAAATAGTATATAAATACGATATAAAAACATGATAAGAATATCATTAGGGTTTAACTAAGAGACGGGTTGTTGACCCTAAAAACTACCAAGCCTACGTGGCGGGCAGGCCGAGTAATTAATAAGCTAACTACGTCCTTCTGTTGAATGCGGGGCGTGCCAACTCGACGGCCGAGCTCGGCCGGTGAGTAAAATATGTGGATGTGGTGTTGTGTGCGCGGCTGACTTCTTGATCTTGCGACTGCGGCCGAGGAAGGAACACGCCTCGGCCTTTGGGTTCTAGAGCCTGAAGACAAGGCTGCTAGTTCTGCGAAGTTCAATATCAAATTTCGGCTTTCAATGTGCCGAATGTAATAAACTGTAACACCTCACTTCGCCGAGAAGGCTGGTGAGATGACCTCTGCCAATAAGGATTCGAAAATCCTTCTCGGCCGAGACTTGGATAGATAACCAGTCGGCCCCGACGCAGTGCTGTTTATCCAAACTGAAGGTGCTCCGCGGTCGGATGATTCTACGGCAACAGTGCTGTTTATCCAAACTGAAGATGTTTACCGGTTGCCTCCACAGTACTGTTTATCCAAACTGAAGATGTGTTGGCGAAAAAGAAAATAAAAAAAAATCTCAAGGTTGAGAGGGTTTGCGCAGGGTAGATTTGTGTGTTGAATTGGAGATCCTAATGTTATGCTCCCTCTCCCTATTTATAGTGCAAACCCTTCAACCGTCCTCAGCTAGGAATCTGACTCCTAGTCTGACTCTATTTCGGCCGATACCAATCCAACTAGGACTCTGAACCTGCCTTCAGTCGCGAGTCTGATTCATTTTCTCCAGATTCCTTTTCCAAATAGGTCTCGGCTTTTGTCAGCCCAGCTGTTCCGATTCATCTCCAGATAGGATTCTTTCTGGCCCACGACCCATAGCACCGACCCACTACCTTCGCGCAAGTCTTGGGCCGAGGATAGTCCGTGCTCGGCCAAAATGTTATTTTGGGCCCAAACACGGGTCCAACTAAGAGATTATTTTCTTCCAGACAAAAAGAGACGGGTCCAACAAAGAGGTGGAATTGGAATTTGTTTAGGTCACCAAGAGCTGCATCCAATCCGTCGTCAACATGTTCAAAATGTTAGGGGAGATGTGACGGTGATTCCCTGGCCAATTAAATAATACCATTTGTCGACTTACCTAATGGAGTTTGACTTACCTAATGGAGTTTGCATCAGTGATTAGTTTGAGCAGATATTGACATGAATATAGTAATATTCAATGTCCAGAAATTATTAACCTTTTTTGTTAGCAGATATTGACATTAATATAGTAATATTCTATGTCTTTCATAGGATTATTTAGATCAATTTGAAACTGATTCTAATCGTATGTGTGTGCGAGACTCACAAAATAAGAATGGCAATAAGAGTAAGTCCACTCTTCTCAATTGCTCAAGCAGTTGGGTGACTAAATCCCTCAAAATCCCTAAAATCCTTTCCACCCTATCCCAATGAGTCGAGCAACAGTGGAAGGAAGCAGAGCCCGACTACTCAATCGGCGCAGGAATAGCCCAACTCAACATCTAAGTGGAATTGACGTCAGCCATGTTTTATGTTCCTCTTTTTTTTTTTTGTCAGGCATGTGTAGTTTACGCGCGGGTTAGGCGAGTTAGCCAACCAAACATGCAGCACTGGGGCTCACGCTGCAAGAATACTCAACCCTCAACAGTTCAATTTGCACAAAGTTTCTATCCTACGGTCCATTTTTTCCAGGAAAAAAAATAAAAAGCAAAATCTAAAAAAATCACTTATTACTTTTGGGCCCACGCGACACAATATGGAGAATTTTTTTTAGGCGACGGGTCTCACTAAACCTACTTTTGTTTACTAAAAGTAAGTTACATAAAATTAAAATAAAATAAAACTTGTTGAAGTCGTAAAGTCTTCAGACTCCCCACCCCCAACAGCAACTTACTTTCGACCTACGACGACAACATATGGTGCAAAATATTTCTCATACAAATTCAAAGCATATATTTTTCGCAAAACCAAAAAGAGGAGCGAAAACCCAGACCACAGATGGCGACAACTTACTCCAAATTTGATGCATCTGTTTTTCGCAAAACCCATAAGACTCCTAGCTGGGTTGATGCCATTTCCGGTGATGCGGATGGTGGCCAAGTGCAATAAGAATACGGCGAACCCAATACGCAACAGAGTCAAAATCTGATCCAGACCCATTAAAATTCACCACAAATTAATCAAAAAATAAAATCAAACCCCAACAAAAACAATCAAAATCACAAGTTTTATCTCAGATAGGAAAACAAAACATGAAGAGATGATGGAAAAGGGAGGAATGGGGTCGGGCATAACAGAAGATGATGGGAGGAATCTGGGTTCTTCTTTTCTTTATCAAGAAAAAGATGAATCTGGTTTCTTTATTTAATTAATTTGAATTATATTCTAAAAATAAATAATAGGTGTGAAATTCCGTTCTCGGATTTCACTATTTAAAATTAGGAATCTCGTATATCATATTCATATTCTTAGTTTCGACGCTTTTATATTTACGGCATATTTGACCCCTACGTATTTTTCCACTTATTTTTATATATTTAGATAGTACTCCTCGATACGAACGCGTAGACGCAAACAAAATGTGATTTAGAATTATAACGAAGATTTTATAAGGTTTTGAACATCGAGAATATTTTGGTAAATTGATAATTAATTGGACTTGTGATATTTTTATCTAACCATTGGATGAGTGCCACGTGGGCACCCAAAAATTCTGGAACTTTCTTTTCTCCCTTTTCTCTTCTGTTCTCTCTTTCTCTCTGGAGTTTTCTCACTCACTCTCTCGGCTCTCCCTTTCTTCCCGTGAAGCAAACCACCACCACTACCAAAATTTTGGCTTGTTGAACACCAAAACCACTATTATCTGCATGTCTTCACCACCATAAACTCCGTTGTGATTTTTGTTTCATTGAAAACGAACCCGAAACACGAGTTCGAAGAACAAGGTTTTGGGCCGAGAATTCTAGGTGTGATTCAAACAAATTTCAGACATCTTTTGAACTCAAAACAGTTATAAATCAATTCCTTATGATGTGTAGATGAACTTTCATCTTTGGATCGTGTGATTTGGTTGAGAAATGAGAAAGTTATAACAATTTAAAGTTTGCCCAGTTTCCGGCGAACCCGTGACCTTCCAAACCATTTTCCGGCCAAACCACGGCGAGTTAGCTGTCGGGATTGTTTCATTCCAAGCTATAATTTTTGTTTCTGAATCACTCGATTTCGTTGAGTATTGACAAAGTTATGGACGTTTAAAGTTTGCCCAGAAATTCCGGCGAGTTACTTGTTTTCCCGCGGACAGCAATATTTCAGGCCATTTTCTGGCCACCTCCGGCCGTCATTTAGGCTTCAAGCAGGTGGTGAGAGTTCTTGATGCCTTGATATTTGAGTTAGGGATTTGTAGTGCGGCTCTAGGTGAGTGACTTTAATATGATATTGGTGATTACCCAAATAATTTATTGAATTGTTAATTGGCAAAAAGTGGACTTCAAGCCAATAATTTTGGATTAATTGTCAGATTAATGGACTGTTATTCACTTTAATTATTTCAATAGATCGTAACCGTTCAGGTTTGATCGTAGAAGCAAAAATAATATAACATTCAGGTTAATATTAGCGGGAATGCCAAAGAACATTGGGTTCGAAAAATTATAGCCCAATCTCAGTGGGCTAGGGTGCCGTGTACAGGGTAAGGCCCTAAAAAGGCTTAGTAGGCCACATGTTGGCTGTAAGGCAGCCTAATCATGGCTGCAGGCCACGGGCCGTAGGTATGGGATATGCGCAGCAAAGCCCAAAGGGCTGCTGTATAATCCAGACGTCGAAACGACGTCGTTCCAGGTGGCATGCTCGAAACGGCTGGCTATAAACCAGCATCGGTGCTCTGGCGGAGTGGCAACGAGTCGCGACCTATGCCGCAAAAATCCCATAATTTTTTTAAATTTGTTTTTTCAAATTCTAGGGTTAAAAACCCTAATTGCTTCTAAATTAATTTCGATGCTTTGACTCACAAATTCCACATAACATAATTGCGTATAGCATGAACAAGTATATATATATATATATATATATATATATATATATTGACAAAATATATGAACACATATGCAATATATATATATAATTGAAAGGAAAATATAAATATAGAGTGTTCATACATCATGGGGAATGTTTTCATGCTTCACGTTCGTTTCAAATATCTTAATTTATTTTAAAGGAACCTGATTGGCAGAAAGCAACTGAGCCTTTGAATTTGTAGAATATCCTTCTCAAAAAGCCGGAATTGCATCTTCAATGCGTTGTATCACGTACAACAAAGAAAAATTAAATTGAATCAATAACATGTAGGTCAATTCAATAAAATATTAAAGTAATCATAAAAAGAATGATTAAAACGTAATACTCCCATGATTGAAGAACAAACTCTCTGTAGCGCAGCGTTAAAAATATGTTGATAACGTGTTATAGGCATAATTTACTGAAAAGTTATGGAGGCCAGAAAGAGGGAGTGTGGCATAGAAAGAGAAGAGAGAGATGTGTAATTGTGAGGTGTATTCTATTCCACCCCATTGTGCCTTCATTTATAGTAGTAGGGAAGGTAAATTCCTTACCCCAATAGGATTACAACTCTAATAGGATAATATCTAACCCTAGAGAATATTTCAAGATACCCCTAAATACACTAGGATTTACACAATCATATTCATAATCTAATAGTACTACAACAATTGCCACATATTTTTTTTCTTTTTTGTTTCCTATTTGTAAATTGCCAAGAGAACCGATCCCTTTCATGGATTAGTCAGTATAACACAAACGATGGCAATGGCATCATCTCAGACATTTTATTACATTATTAAACTGGAGCAGCACAATACACTTTTTGAAGAAAACCATCGAGTATAACATTGTATTGAAGAAAACTACACTTTTTGATAGGAAAGTTTTGGATTTGTAAAGGTGCAAGCTAACAAGACTTTCCGCTTTGAGGTGATAAATGTTTATCGTATGCACTATTATTCTTACGTTGTAAAGAGGCTGTTTCCACGACTCGAACCCATGACTTTCTGGTTACAAAGGACCAACATTTCTATTGCGCCTTGACTCGCCCTCCAATTTTGGATATGTAAATTATCATTAAGTTTGTTCATATATTTTTCAAAAACAAAACTAAGAGGGAAAAATATTAAACACAATACCTTAAGGGAATTTTTATTAACACTCCAAAAATCTCATCCTACACTCCTCTTAAATGTATTTTTCCTTTTAATTATAGAAAATTTGGAGTTGGCACCTAGCCCATTTAATCCACTCAGTGAACAGTGATAGACTCCAATGAACAGTAATTGATCAAATGCATCTCCACTCCTAAAAAATGCGCTGGCACCCAGCCTAGTCAAAATTGTATTAAAATATTATTAATTTTTTTTATGAAATAATAAAAAAACAGGATAACTAACAAATTCTAATATTAAATAATATAATTCATATATATTAATATTTTATTATTAATTCTCTCCATTCATTTTTTTTCTTTAAACTCTTCATCTTTCTCAAAAACCAATTCCACAATTTGCAAATCTCTCAAAGCCACAATTCCAAAAATATTCTAGAAATCTTTTCCTCTCTTCGAAAGCAACAATTGCAGATCTTCTAAATCAAAGCCAATTCTGAACATTTCTTCCTCTCTCTCGAAGACAACCTGTCTGAGAGTCTCAGCCACTGCTCCCGTTTTCATCACCGGCGTCCCGGCATTCTCGGCCTCCATATTCCTTCCTCACCCACCACTGGGTTACAAAGATCCCGTCTTTTGGGGATTTGGGTTTTAATGAAGGTGATGCAAGCCCGTCGTCAATCGTGTGAAGAAAATGAGTTGAGGTCGAAGCGAAGCAGATGAGTTGAAGTCGAAGTGAGGCAGATGAGTTGAGGTCGAAGTGAGGCAGATGAATCGAGGTCAAAGTGAAGCAGACAAATCCCAGGTCGAAGCAAAGCACGGTCTTGGCTAATCTGTGGCTTTCTTTGACGTCATGCTGGTGTCAGCATGACGTCAATCGGGTCATCCCATAACTCAATCCATTTTGGGTTGGCCTAAAGACCAGCTTAGGCTGGGTGTCGTCCTATCAACTGGGATGGAGGGGATTGGCTGTGTCACGCCCCAAAACAAGTATTAAGGGTAAACCTTGGGTTAGGACGTGAGTCACACCTTAATTATAACTTAACTAATATAACTAAGTGTGTGACTTGAAATAAAAACAGGTTTAACTCACTTGGAATATAATTCAACTGAACAACATATCATTATTTAAAATTTCTGCCAAGATTACAACTTATGAACTATTCAAAGTTCACACAAAAGTAGTTCTTTATTCAAACAAGAAAGCAAAAGCCAACAAGTTCATATTTTTATTTCTTTATACATATTTACACAACGGACACCAAGCAGACTTTAAGTCTCTGGTTCTGTACCTGCAAAATTTAGTTAGGGTGAGCTTAAAAAAAAAGCTCAGTAGGGACCTATACCTTCATTACTAAAATATCATAGAATAGTTAACATAGCAGAATTTAGACTAAAATCAGAATGAGGCATGAGAATGCAATGCAAATGCCTTAACTGTACCCTGTTAATCCACATAAGTAAACACCCAGACCTCGTACGTCCCATTCCGTACTTATACCACTTGATCCCGAGTATTTAAGTATATGAACTAACCCCCATCCCTAAACAACCTTGAACTTCCCTTTTTGTTAGTCATCTTGCCTAAACTCTTCGTCTCCAGTCCCGAATTACCCTTAAAAAAAATCTGTGCACTGTGGGCTCGCCTGAGACCTGGTGCCTACTAAGAGTTTGGCTCAACTACACAAAAACTAATAGCCACTACCTTAAATTCCCAAAGACAATCCTACTTTACTCCCATATCACAAATCTGAATTTCATTTCAAACATTTATACTCAAACAGTCATCAGAATCAGCATTCAATTGGAATTCAATATGAATATCAAACTTGTATGTGTACTTAAGTAAGAAATAATCAGATTAATACATATAGAAGGTTTCCCAGAACCCCCTACCTTGAATTCGATTAATTTTGCTCTTCTGAAGAACCTAATCAGATCACAGAAAACACAACCAAAAGTATAAACACAAGTAACAATTATTAGAAACCAAACTAAGTGCTAAATCACAAAATTAATATTATCAAAAGAAAATCCATAAATTCTGGAATCTTATACTCAAATAATGCCATTCAAATAAGGTAAAAAAAGACTAGAAAGGAATCTGAGATAGAAATTAGATGTGGTAAAAACAATGCTTTACATCTCCAGAAAATCTGCAGAAAAACAGCATTACTGAACCAACTTTAGACTCCTTTTCGAACATTCAAAACTGAACCAAATCGTGTAATATTACATGGGTTTTGAAGTTTGGGTTTTGTACTTTAAAAGCATATAAAGTTTGTAAAAAACGGAACTCTAAATTGGAAGTTATGTCCAAACAAAGATGGGGTCTTGAAACTGAAAATCCAGTTTTCTGCTGCCGTTTGGCAGCTCGCGACCCAAGTTCAAACAAGGTTTTGGTTGATCAAAACTCAATGAAACTAAGTGAAATCAATTGGGTTACGATCATAAACACATGTATTCTTAACACACTAAAAATTTTCTCCAAAGGAGCACATATAGACCTATAAATTAAGAGCAAAATAAGGCTACTTGAAACTTGAGTTTTCTCTGAAATTAAATTAATTTTTTTCTGCAACTCACATCAATACACTTCCAATTCATATAACAGAATCCAAAACACTTCCAGGTAGTCCAGAAATCATATATACAATACCCAAATATAACATGACTCAAAATTAACAAGAAATTGACCTTTTGAACCAAACCCTTAATCAAGAAATTTGATCTACACACCCAATTCGAGTTACCAAACTCTAATTCTTGTTCAAATTCGTTCGTTGAATGATAGAAAACCCTAAATAAAACTAAGAACTCCAAATATAAATCATGGCAGTTTCAATTTCACTTAAAGAAATTAAACTCGAAAAAAAATGAAAATAAACAAAGAACAAGAAATTTACCCTTTAAAACTCCGAATCCTTCCTCCCAAATCACGTTCTCTAACCCTCAATTTTTCTGCCCTTTTCGATTTCTGAGGCTTTTCCCACTTCTCTGCAACCCCTTTTTATAGTTTCTCTAATCCTACCCAATCCTATCAGAGTCATGATGAAAACTAGCTTCCTAGGCCATCCACCTCCTGCTTGTAGACCTCTGTGGCTCTTCTCCGTTCACCCTCTGTCGAACACACTCCTTGGTGAAACAGGAGATGAACAGCTCCCTAAACACACTCCTTAGATCAATCAAACGTCGACCCATCACACTAAATCCTAATTTCTACCCGATTTAAGTGTGAGGAAAGAAGATTTTTTTCCTAAAGCTATGGAAGACTCAAGAACTTTCTTCCTTGTTTCTATCGCCCAGGAAGGAAGAAATGACTTTCCTTTCCCTTCCTGTTTTCTTTCTACGAAACAGTTTCTGTTTTTTTTTTTTTTTTATATTTTTAAATGCTACTTAATTATTGTACCCAAAAATAAAAAAATCCTTATTTGCCTTAAAACAATAATAATAATAACAATAAAAATAGATAAATAAAAAGTATAGTATTAAAAGCTACTAAACAAATAAAAACTAAGTAGACTAAAATTTTGTATAGAAACAATTATAATCACACTTCACTCTTAATTAAACGAGGGATATTACAATCTACCCTCCTTAAAAGAAATTTCGTCCTCGAAATTTAAACTTACTCGAAACAATGAAGAGTTCTGGATATTTCGTACGCATTTCCTTTTCTGATTCCCATATAGCTTCCTCTACATTGCCATGTTGCCATAAAACTTTAACTAATGGAATAGTTTTTGTACGTAGCACTTGCGTTTTGTAATCTTGTATTTGAATCGGTCTATCCTCAAATGATAGTTGTTCGTCCATTGAGAGTTCTCCCCAGTCGATTACATGAGACGGATCTGGTTCATACTTTCTAAGCATAGAGACATGGAATACATTATGTATGCTTGAAAGTTGAGGAGGTAGTGCTAATTTGTATGCGACTTCGCCGATTCTTTCCAATATTTCAAACGGTCCAATAAACCGTGGGGATAATTTTCCAGACTTTCCAAACCTTTTGATTCCTTTTCTTGGTGATACCTTAAGAAATACATTATCACCAACATCAAACTTTAAAGGCTTTGTCCTTCTATCTGCATAACTTTTTTGTCGACTTTGAGCTGTTAAGAGACGTTGTCTGATGACTTTGATCTTTTCTGTAGTCTCTTGTACATAATCGAGTCCTATTAACGCAGTTTCTCCTACATCTGTCCAACATAAAGGTGATCGGCAAGGTCTTCCATACAATGCTTCATACGGTGCCATCTGAATGCTTGATTGATAACTATTATTGTAAGCAAACTCTGCTAAAGCTAAATGATCTTCCCAACTTCCGCCAAAGTCTAAAATGCAAGCTCTCAACATGTCCTCCAAAATTTGAATAGTTCTTTCTGACTGCCCATCTGTCTGTGGATGAAAAGCACTACTGAAATTGAGTTTTGTTCCGAAAGCTTTTTGTAAACTTCCCCATAATTGAGAAGTAAATTTAGAATCTCTATCTGACACAATCGAGATAGGAATTCCATGTAATTTTACTATCTCTTGAACATAAAGTTTCCCAAGAATTTCTGTAGAATATGTGGTTTTGACTGGTAAGAAATGCGCTGACTTGGTCAAACGATCCACAATAACCCATATCGCGTCTCGTTGTTTTGGAGATTTTGGTAAACCTGTAACAAAATCCATAGTTATATGATCCCATTTCCACTCTGCTACAGGTAACGATTGTAGTGGGCCTGATGGTTTCTGATGTTCAGCTTTTACTTGCTGACAAGTGAGACATTTTGCAACAAAACCCACTACGTCACTTTTCATACCGTTCCACCAAAACTGACGTCGAAGATCTTGACACATCTTGGTTCCTCCAGGATGAATTGTATAAGATGAATAGTGACCTTCCCGGAGAACGTCATTTCTAAGATTAGAAAAATTTGGTACGTACAATCTATTCAAATACTTCAATCCACCGTCTGCATGCAGTTTCCACCCTTCAACTGTCTCTCCAGTTGAAATTTTTGTTCGAATGGATTGAGATAGAGAATCAGTTTGTTATAATCCTCCCAACTAAAGATGGGTGTGTAACTAAATTACATAAATATGCACAACCTTCTCGTATTCCCACATGCAACTCAAAGTCATAAAGGCATTCGATCATCTTTGACTTTTGATAATACAAATTAGCCACAAATCCTTGGGGTTTTCTACTTAAGGCGTCTGCTACAACATTAGCCTTTCCTGGATGGTAATGTAAACCAAAGTCATAATCTTCTAAATATTTCATCCACCGTCGTTGCCTTAGATTTAACTCTTTCTGTGTGAATAAATATTTCAAACTTTTATGATCAGAATAGAGTTCAAATCGTTCCCCATATAAGTAATGTCTCCACGTCTTCAATGCATGAACAATAGCTGCTAATTCAAGGTCATGTGTCGGATAATTTTTTTCATGTGGTTTTAGTTGACGAGAAGCATAAGCAACAACTCTATTTGATTGCATCAAAACACATCCTAATCCATGCATCTGTGTAAACTATGTAACCAACTCTTGTTTCAGGAATGATTAATACAGGAGCAGTTGTCAATCGAACTTTTAACTCTCGAAATGCTTCTTCACACTCATTAGTCCAAACAAATCTAACTCCTTTTTGTGTCAATCTGGTCATTGGAGCGGCTAATCGAGAAAAATCTTTAATAAATCTTCTATAATAGCCAGCCAAACCTAGAAAACTTCGTATCTCATGAATATTTTTTGGTTGACTCCAATTCAACACTACTTCTACCTTTGAAGCGTCTACTGCAATTCCTTTATTTGAAATAACATGTCCTAAAAATGTTACTTCAATCAGCCAGAACTCACACTTACTTAACTTGGCAAACAATTTATGTTCTCTTAATGTCTGTAAAATGATTGACAAGTGTTCTTCATGCTCTTCCTTAGACTTGGAATAGATAAGAATGTCATCAATGAAAACAATAACAAATTGGTCCAAATATGGCTGGAAAACTCGATTCCTTAAATCCATGAATGCTGCTGGAGCATTCGTTAATCCAAACGGCATGACCAAAAATTCATAATGTCCATATCGAGTTCTGAAAGCAGTTTTTGGTATATCTTCCGCCTTTATTCTAAGTTGGTGATAACCAGAACGAAGATCAATCTTCGAAAAATACCTAGCACCTCTCAATTGATCAAATAAATCATCAATCCTAGGCAAAGGGTACTTATTCTTTATCGTGATTCTATTTAGTAAACGATAATCAATACATAACCTAAGGGTTAAATCACTTTTCTTTACAAATAAGGCAGGAGCACCCCAAGGTGATGTACTAGGCCGAATAAACCTGTCTCTTGAAGCTCTTGAAGTTGTTTTTTGAGTTCCTTCAATTCCGCTGGTGCCATACGATATGGAGGTATGGAAATAGGAGATGTTTCTGGATACGTCTCAATAGAAAATTCTATTTCTCTAATAGGTGGTAATCCTGGTAAGTCTTCTGGAAATACATCAATGAAATCCCTTACCACAGGAATAGATTCAATTTTGGATTCACTTATACCTTCTACAATCATATGAGCAACCTGTCTCAAATAATTCACTTCTCTTTTATCCAAAATCGAATCAGGTTTTGAGACCTCTGTATCACCATAGAAACTAAACTTTTCACCATCTGGGGTTGTCATGGTTATCAATTTCTTTCCACAATCAATAATAGCTTCAAATCGCTTAAGCAGATCCATTCCAAATATTACCTCATAATCCAACAAGTCCAACAACAACAAATCGCAATCCAATTTATGATGTAATATATCTATTGCGGATGATCTACATACTTGGTTTACTTCCACACAACTTCCCCAAGGAGATCCGACCAAAAATGGACGTTTTATAGATTCAGAGCTTAACTCGAGAATGGATGCAAATGATGTAGATATAAATGAATTCGTAGCACCAGTGTCAAACAATATCCTAGCCAAAGAGTTGAAGATTAGAAATGTACCTTCCACTAATCTTGGATCTTGTTGTTCAGCTACTTGACCAACAGCATAAACTCGACCTTGAGCAAGTTGTCCGGGTCTCCTAGCACCTAACGGTGCCCTAGGTCTCCCTGGTGCAGGTTGTCCTCTTGGACGTTGTGCCTGTTGATTAACAGGTCCTCTAAATTGATTCAGGGGAGGTTGGTACGGAGCACGATATAGTGGTGGTGGTGCATGGAATTGTGGTTGTGGAATTCTAGGTTCTTGGTTCATTTGCAACCTTGGACATTCCCTTTGATAGTGTCCTAATTGTCCACAACGAAAGCAAGATCGTCCTCGAGTCTGACCAAAAAGTGTTTGATTTTGTTGAAAGCGAGGTGGAACAAACCTTGAGCGTTTACTACTTTGCCCTCCACCTGGGTTCTTATACTCCCAAGCTCTTTTAGAACCTAAAATCCTCTGTTCTGCCATTAAAGCACGATCAACAACCTCAGCATACCTCTTTAGTTTAAAGAGTTCAACTTTTTCTTTGATCTCTGCTCTTAATCCTTCTTCTAACTTTGTTGCTTTAGTAGTCTCATCTGGGATCATGTAAGGTGCAAAACGCATTAATTCTTCAAACTTCGACACATATTATGCCACCGTCAGTTCATTCTGGCAAAGATTGCAAATTCTCTAATCTTCATGGCTCTCATAGTCTCAGGAAAATACTTTTCCAAAAATATAACCTCGAATGTTGTCCAAGTTGTAATTTGAAGATTAGGATTAACTAGCACAGATTCCCACCAGTGATAAGCTTGTCCTTCCAAATAAGTACAAGCAATTGTTACTTTCAGATTTTCCGGAACCCTCTGATCATTCAATTTTCTCCTGATCTGGCGTAACCATTCCTCCGCTTGCATTGGGTTTGGGTCACCTTTAAATATTGATGGTCGGGTCTTACGAAATTCCCCTTGAATCCTCATTATTTGATCACTTTCGGTTTCCTCATGAGGTTCATGGTTATGTTGACTTGTCTCACGAATCGCTGATGCCATATCATGAATAGCTAATAATACTTCCGTATTATTGTTCATACCATTATCACCATGTCCTTCTACTTCCGCCATCTCTATAACCAAAATTTGAAAATAAACATACCATAATAATATTTAAAATAAAATACCTTAAAGAATAGAGAACTTAAAAAGAATTAAAACAAGAAGTCTGTAACTTCAATTATGACCAAGCAAACCAATAAGAGTAAACCACTTAAAGAAACCTGATCACATTCGTTTACAAAATATAATTTGTAGCGGTACCTTAAGAAATAATAAAACAACGAAAAAACAATCATTCATATACATAGTATCATACATTGAATAAAAGCTACCTTTGTTAGAATGCAATACTACGTTTATATAACCAATCAAGAGTTACTTTCTCTTTTCATACTTGTACAAAAGATGTGAAACAAGTCCGATTCACCCCTGTTTTCTTTCCAACTATAGTTCAATCTACATAAAACCAAGCAACACAAAAGCATACAATCTCAAAAGTGTAAATCAGACTTTAGATTAAAATAAACACACCTATTATACATTGCTAACCTATTGGTTATAGGCTAACATCAGTAGCATTACATAATTTACAAGGCTTTCCCGAAAGCTTTAAGAAACATGTTTCATAAACTACAAAAGTACATCGAAACTTCTGTTACGAACAGCTGCAAAAATGCATCAACACCTATCCTCTTAAGGCTACTACTTCTCCCAAAAAAAACATCTATAAGGCTGCACACTAATTACACCAAAAATCAGCCATTCATATCAGCCCTTCACTGCAAAATATTTACACCAGTCACTTCCCAAACCTGAACTTAGTCCTTATTTAAGTCGAATTGTCGTTCGGGAAGTCCAACACTTTCAGAAGATTCAACATGGTCATCTTCAGGGTCATTTTCATCATCAAGCTCAGAATTGATGCAGATAACAGGTGGAGGAGTAACCAACGGTGCAGGAATAAAGGCTACACTAGCAGATAGGTCTTCTGGAATTTCTGGTACTCCTTGAGCTGGAACCTGGGCTAAGTTAACACCTGGTGGAGGCCATTCATTTCCACCTAAAGCTGTCACATGGTTCATCACATCACCATAAAGATTTTCACTAGACTCTATCATGATACGATATTGAGTCTTGAGGTTCAACGACTTGTTTATATGCCTAACTACTTCCCGTTGCATCTCTGGCCTGTAAAACATCCTTCTACGGTTGCTTTCGTATGTATCCATCACCAACTCCATAAAGGCTTCATAACGAATGCGGCTATGGTACAAGTCTTCATCATAAGGCTCTAAACCATTGGGTCCAAGTTTAAATCCACCCCATGCATCATTTCCATTTGCAGGATGCATCTAAATATCAACATATAAAGTTAGTAATCAAATAACAAATAAACACAAACAGTTAAACAGAACCTAGAGCTCTGATACCAAGTTGTCACGCCCCAAAACAAGTATTAAGGGTAAACCTTGGGTTAGGACGTGAGTCACACCTTAATTATAACTTAACTAATATAACTAAGTGTGTGACTTGAAATAAAAACAGGTTTAACTCACTTGGAATATAATTCAACTGAACAACATATCATTATTTAAAATTTCTGCCAAGATTACAACTTATGAACTATTCAAAGTTCACACAAAAGTAGTTCTTTATTCAAACAAGAAAGCAAAAGCCAACAAGTTCATATTTTTATTTCTTTATACATATTTACACAACGGACAGCAAGCAGACTTTAAGTTTCTGGTTTTGTACCTGCAAAATTTAGTTAGGGTGAGCTTAAAAAAAAAGCTCAGTAGGGACCTATACCTTCATTACTAAAATATCATAGAATAGTTAACATAGCAGAATTTAGACTAAAATCAGAATGAGGCATGAGAATGCAATGCAAATGCCTTAACTGTACCCGTTAATCCACATAAGTAAACACCCAGACCTCGTACGTCCCATTCCGTACTTATACCACTTGATCCCGAGTATTTAAGTATATGAACTAACCCCCATCCCTAAACAACCTTGAACTTCCCTTTTTGTTAGTCATCTTGCCTAAACTCTTCGTCTCCAGTCCCGAATTACCCTTAAAAAAAATCTGTGCACTGTGGGCTCGCCTGAGACCTGGTGCCTACTAAGAGTTTGGCTCAACTACACAAAAACTAATAGCCACTACCTTAAATTCCCAAAGACAATCCTACTTTACTCCCATATCACAAATCTGAATTTCATTTCAAACATTTATACTCAAACAGTCATCAGAATCAGCATTCAATTGGAATTCAATATGAATATCAAACTTGTATGTGTACTTAAGTAAGAAATAATCAGATTAATACATATAGAAGGTTTCCCAGAACCCCCTACCTTGAATTCGATTAATTTTGCTCTTCTGAAGAACCTAATCAGATCACAGAAAACACAACCAAAAGTATAAACACAAGTAACAATTATTAGAAACCAAACTAAGTGCTAAATCACAAAATTAATATTATCAAAAGAAAATACATAAATTCTGGAATCTTATACTCAAATAATGCCATTCAAATAAGGTAAAAAAAGACTAGAAAGGAATCTGAGATAGAAATTAGATGTGGTAAAAACAATGCTTTACATCTCCAGAAAATCTGCAGAAAAACAGCATTACTGAACCAACTTTAGACTCCTTTTTGAACATTCAAAACTGAACCAAATCGTGTAATATTATATGGGTTTTGAAGTTTGGGTTTTGTACTTTAAAAGCATATAAAGTTTGTAAAAAACGGAACTCTAAATTGGAAGTTATGTCCAAACAAAGATGGGGTCTTGAAACTGAAAATCCAGTTTTCTGTTGCCGTTTGGCAGCTCGCGACCCAAGTTCAAACAAGGTTTTGGTTGATCAAAACTCAATGAAACTGAGTGAAATCAATTGGGTTACGATCATAAACACATGTATTCTTAACACACTAAAAATCTTCTCCAAAGGAGCACATATAGACCTATAAATTAAGAGCAAAATAAGGCTACTTGAAACTTGAGTTTTCTCTGAAATTAAATCAATTTTTTTCTGCAACTCACATCAATACACTTCCAATTCATATAACAGAATCCAAAACACTTCCAGGTAGTCCAGAAATCATATATACAATACCCAAATATAACATGACTCAAAATTAACAAGAAATTGACCTTTTGAACCAAACCCTTAATCAAGAAATCTGATCTACACACCCAATTCGAGTTACCAAACTCTAATTCTTGTTCAAATTCGTTCGTTGAATGATAGAAAACCCTAAATAAAACTAAGAACTCCAAATATAAATCATGGCAGTTTCAATTTCACTTAAAGAAATTAAATTCGAAAAAAAATGAAAATAAACAAAGAACAAGAAATTTACCCTTTAAAACTCCGAATCCTTCCTCCCAAATCACGTTCTCTAACTCTCAATTTTTCTGCCCTTTTCGATTTCTGAGGCTTTTCCCACTTCTCTGCAACCCCTTTTTATAGTTTCTCTAATCCTACCCAATCCTATCAGAGTCATGATGAAAACTAGCTTCCTAGGCCATCCACCTCCTGCTTGTAGACCTCTGTGGCTCTTCTCCGTTCACCCTTTGTCGAACGCACTCCTTGGTGAAACAGGAGATGAACAGCTCCCTAAACACACTCCTTAGATCAATCAAACGTCGACCCATCACACTAAATCCTAATTTCTACCCGATTTAAGTGTGAGGAAAGAAGATTTTTTTCCTAAAGCTATGGAAGACTCAAGAACTTTCTTCCTTGTTTCTATCGCCCAGGAAGGAAGAAATGACTTTCCTTTCCCTTCCTGTTTTCTTTCTACGAAACTGTTTCTGTTTTTTTTTTTATATATTTTTAAATGCTACTTAATTATTGTACCCAAAAATAAAAAAATCCTTATTTGCCTTAAAACAATAATAATAATAACAATAAAAATAGATAAATAAAAAGTATAGTATTAAAAGCTACTAAACAAATAAAAACTAAGTAGACTAAAATTTTGTATAGAAACAATTATAATCACACTTCACTCTTAATTAAACGAGGGATATTACAGGCTGGGTGCCAGACCATTAAGGGTGCTGGATACCGGCCTAAAAGTCCCCGGTGGACTTGCTTTAAAAGGAAATAAAAGAAAACCAAACCAGATAAAGAGTACAGTATAAATCTAGCCTTAAAAGATAAGACCACTGGGAGGCACGTGGGGTCCTGAATAGTGGTCGACAACTTGGTACCACATCAATGACATGTTTACCAAAGGGGAATAGGATGGTGGGAACCGAAATTGCACATATACCCAACCATTCTAGCAGTTACCAAATCATCGGGAATTAAAATAATTATGTGACCCGCATAAAATAAGGAATTCGACTCCTGAAATGGCCGGAGTCCAATCCTTGAGTGGGAGGAGGTATTTGAATTCCTGGAAATGGTGTCCATCAGGAATCCAAATTTTATACCGGTAATACCCTCAAACTCCAAAGATGAGAACGATGTCAGTGTTTGCAGTCGTTGCGATTGTGATAGCTGGCCATAGGTGCTGCCTTCAAGCCCTTGCTTGACAATGCTCGCGTTCCCGACGAAGACCAAAGAAAAGGAAAGATGGTGGTCTCGCGATCAGGGGTGGGTCGGCAGCAGATAAAGATGGGGACGAGAGAGAGATGCCTAAGGAATTTTAGAAAGGGGTGGGTCAGCAGAGAAAGATGGGGAAGATAAGGGAAGAGGGAGTGTGAAATCCCGTCCCCGAAATTACACTATTCAATACGTATCTCGTAATTTAAGTTCGTATTTCACGTTTACGTTATCTTTATCAGTTAATTTTAGGAATTAAATCGAATAGTTTTCGTGTTTGATTTTTTGTATTTAATCTTTAAAATTTGTTGACCTTTCGAGATCACAATGAATGTTTTCAAATAGATCTCGAAACCATGAGTGCATAGGCGAAAGCCGTTTTGCGAGTCCGGATTATAACGGTATAGTTACGGACATTTGAAATCGTTAGTTTTTAAATTAAATAAATTCCCACTTTGTGGGAAAGAGGCCCAATCATGTAAGAGTTAGAGTGGACCAATCCAAAAAAACAAAACAAAAAAACAAAAAAAAAGGAAGGAAAGAACCAATGAGAAGAAAGGTGTGACGACCCGTCCCTACTTTTCACTGTAATTTCTCTTCCTTTAGTATGAGTTGATGATTTTACCCTTTTGGACAAAAGTGGAATCTGACGTGGGCATGGTTTTCGGCTTCAGTTTCATTTTCCTGATTTCGTACTAAATTAGTACTCGTCGTCACAAACGCATAGACGCGAGTTAGACCCGAATTGGATTTGTAACGAAAAAGTTATGCTCTGTTAAAGTAAGTTAATTACGGGTATTTTTGTACACGTACGTACAAAATATCAATGTCGGAAACACTGTTAAGGATACAGATTTTGTACATTTGAAATTGTACAAAATCTGAAAAATCAATTCCCTTCCTTAATTGGTGGACCCGTGTTCCCCATTCCATCCACCATTTAGTTTAAACTTTTCCACTATTTTCTCCCCTTCATTCCTTTCCCCAGTTTTCCTATTCGCCAATCAAGTGCCATCCTCAAAACTGGCACCCAATCAGTGAACACCCTCCACAGACCCATCACCCAATCGAAACACTCAGAAGGCTCTCTCATTCTTCACTCTCTCTCAAACCCTCTATCTTTTCTCTGCACACGCAGAGAGGTTGAAAGGCCATGCACCAAACCCAGCCATCACCGTGCCTTATCCCATCCTATCTCTGTAAGCTCGGGTCGTGAACTTCAACCCAGGCGTGGAGCTTACACTGCACAGTGGTCACCACCACTGTTCATCATCTTCTCCGATGAGTTCTTGTCGAGTTCGACCAAGGTAAGGTCTATGGACACTAGTTTTGAATTCCTCTCATCAAACTCATCTCAAACATCTTAATGAAAGGTCAACGTTGAAATGACTCGGAGGAAGAGATCCTTAAAATTTTCCAGCAAGGATCCATGGCCATTTGGCCACTTTTAGACCAAATTCCCGACCAACCTCAACCACGATTGGACTCCTAGTAGATATAGACTTGATCTCTCTATATTCCTAACTTCAAAATGGCTTTTGAGTCACTGAGTTTGGTTAACTATTGAGTTAGAAATCAACTCTTAAAGTTAGGAAGAAATTCCCAAATTTCTAAAGAAGTTTGACCATGGCCATTTGGCCACATTCAAACTCAATTCCTGGACAACACGGACCACCTTTGAACTTTCAGTAAATATAGATCGATTCATTACTTTCCTAGCTTCAAATTGGTCTTTGTATAATTGATTTTGGTTGAGAATTGAGCTCGTTAGGAGCTCTGGAAGTTGGACCAGAAACCTGCAAAAATTGCATGTTTTCACGAGGAAGGCGAGTACGGTTGTACTCGTGGCACGTGGACACGCGTGGTCTCACATGGGTCATCGGCGCGTGAGATGCGTGAAGGCGTGTCTGGCCTCCGGCCGGCGTGTGGTCGACACGTGTGGGTCCGTGACGTCGAGTAGATCGATTTCATATATTCAAACCTATGTGTTATTAAACTAAGCTGATTAGTAATTTCACATATATGGGAAACGTATTCCGAGGACGAACGGGGTCAAGCAAGGCTAGGAGGCTTCGTTTCGACTGCGTAACTGTGAGTGGATCATTTCTTTTTATAGTATATCCATACTTACTAGTTTCCAGTTATACTTTGAAAAAGAATTTACTACGTATGCCTAACTTAGACTAAAGTTACATGAAGTAGCGAAATGACGGAATTTAGGAAATTATTCTGAACCCTATAGGTCACAGGTATGCGTGAGATACCATGATTATATTTTACAACTATGATTAATTAATGTTACAAGAACTGTTATGCTGTTGTGAAATGCAAAAATAATCCTACGGGATGCGCATGTAAGTTACTTTGTTGACTAGAATTATTGAATTGTTATGGCATGATTATATTTATGTTATTTGCTCATCATTACTGCACTAGTGTTAATACTCACCCCAAGGCCAGGGCCAGTCCTTCATGTGTATGTTCACATCGCACCGTTCGCTCGCCTTAGATCCAAGTTAGGTGCAAGTTTTGTTAGGTAGTTGCATTAGGCAAATCCGACTCGTATGTGATTGTGCTTCTGCACCAACCTTCACTTGACCGTAGTACTAGAGCTTATTGATTACACCCAGTCCTGTTCGTTTCAGAAATTATATGTACGAACTTGTGTGTCAGCATAGGTTGATGATCATTAGTTATGATGTGTTTACTATTTCGAGATTACGTGATTGCGGTCACCTTGTGCTTACCTTGATAACTGTACTTTATTGATTTACATGAGACTTTGCAGGCTACAGTAAGTATTTTCTTATTATACGTAGTACGTATATTTTTGGAAACTAAATTTGGTTTTACGGCGAGGGGTTATAATGTTTTGAAAAGGTTTTTTTACAAAATGTTATTTTCTGACCTACTCAACTTTATTTTTCACCCCTCCAGGTTTAGTAGTTGTGCTTACATTAAACGATGATTGTGGCAAATCTCAGGAGATGGTTATCTTCAGTGGTATAACCCTCATCCTATTTACTATACTGTCATATACTCTGACATCACGTGTGAAATGAGTTCAATCCCGCTCACCCGCACATTCTTTTGATTAGGCACTTTTAGGTTTAAATTTATTCACATCATTTTCCCCACTACACTACAGTTTATAGCTTCGTCACCCTCCAGGTGCGTGCTAGCACAACCTGATGCGGTGTCCAAGTGGACATTCCGAGTCGGGGTGTGTCAGTTTGGTATCAGAGTATAAGTTTGGGCAGTATTGCATTCATCACACGCGTGTTGTCAGCATTCTTGGTTCTTGAACCTAATTCTCAAATCTTGCCACCTCGTTGAACCAAAGTTTTGGGTACTTTATACGACTTGTCGTTTTAGAAATCGTCCCTAGACTTTAAATGACGAATCTTCCTACCAAGGAATTTCCGTTTTGGGAACAAGTTGCTAGCCCTGCAGCTGGGCTAATGCATCAAGGGTTGAGTATCACCAAAGATTTACCTATAAATCCTATCGCTTTTCTTCCACTATTTTTATTAACCCTTCGAGTTAGGAAACCATAAATGGTTTTGTTTCTTTGGTAAAACCTATTAGTTTACCCTCTCTTAGAATCCCTATGAAGGTTACTTCGTCAAGATTCTAGAAATGTCTGAAGCGACGATCTGGTGCTAAAGTGGTAGCACACGATGAAAGATCATTGTGGGACAATCACTTTTGGTCTCTATAGCACTAATATCTTCAAACGTATTGGTGATCATGATGGATCTTCAGGAGGAAGATCGACTCCCGATAAAGTTCATTTCCAAAGTAGATTATTAACAAGTTCTTTTTCGAGCCATGAGACTTTCCAACCAACGCTAATTCCTAGATTTTCCTTTCGATGTTGTACTCATCATTTGGGTGAGTATAGACTTACGAGTATGAGCTGTCATACCCTAGGAGAACAGAAATCCCAAAAGCAGTAGTCAAATTTTCCTAGAATCAACAAACTACTTCACTTGACCAGTTTCTTCCTAATCACCCGAAGCTTTCTACCCAAACGGGCTCTAACCCGTAATCAGCCTATGGTGACGCTACTAATCGACGATGCTGTCCGATATCCAGAAACCTTTGACCAGTATTCGGTGGTATGATTTATAATACCGGACACAAGTACTAGTATCTGGGAGTGATACATTTATGCCAAAAATGCCGATTCACAATTTCAGGGTAACGAACAATATTAAAATATCTTAGCACATGTGAGTAAAATATCTTAGGTGTGACGACCCGTCCCTAGTTTTCACTGTAATTTCTCTTCCTTTGGTGTGAGTTGACGATTTTACCCTTTTTGGACAAAAGTGGAATCTGACGTGTGCCTGGTTTTCGGCATTCAGTTTTATTTTCCTGGTTTCGTACTTAATTAGTACTTGTCGTCACAAACGCGTAGACGCGAGTTAGACCTGAATTGGATTTGTAAGAAAAAGTTACGCTCCGGTAAAGTACATTAATTACGGGTATTTTTGTACACGCGCGTACAAAATATCAATGTCGGAAACACTGTTAAGGATACAGATTTTGTACATTTGAAATTTTACAAAATCTGAAAAATCATTTCCCTTCCCTAATTGGTGATCATGTGTCCCCCATTCCATCCACCATTTAGTTTTAACTTTTCCACCATTTCCTCCCCTCCATTCCTTTCCCCCGTTTTTCTATTCACCAATCAAGTGCCATCCTCACAACGGGCACAAAATCAGTAAACACCCTCCACAGACACAAAATCAGTAAACACCCTCCACAGACACATCACCCAATCGAAACACTCAGAAGGCTCTATCTTTTCCTTCACTATCTCTCAAACCCTCTCTCTTTTCTCTGCACACGCAGAGAGACCGAAAGGCCATGCACCAACCCCAGTCACCATCACTTGACTTCTCCGACGAGTTAGATCATCGGACCATCACGTACCTTATCCCATCCTATCTCTATAAGCTCAGGTCATGAACTTCAACCCAGACGTGGAGCTTGCACTGCATAATGGTCACTGCCACTATTCATCATCTTTCCCGATGAGTTATTGTCGACTTCGACCAAGGTAAGGCCTCTGGACACTAGTTTTGAATTCCTCTCATCGAAATTGTGGATGTGTGACTCATTTCAAACATCTTAGTGAAAGGTCAATGTTGAATTGACTCGAAGGTAGAGATCCTGAAAGTTTTCCAACAAGCATCCGTGGCCATTTGGCCACTTTCAGACCAAATTCCCGACCAACCTCGACCATGACTGCACTCTTAGTAGGTATAGACTTGATCTCTACATTCCTAACTTCAAAATGGTTTTTGAATAACTGAGTTTGGTTAACCATCGAGTTAGAAATCAACTCTGAAAGTTGGGAAGAAATTCCCAAATTTCTAAAGAAGTTTGACCGTGGCCATTTGGCCACTTTCAGACCCAATTCCTGGACAACGCGAACCACCTTTGAACTTTCAGTAAATATGGATCGATTCATTACTTTCCTATATTCAAATTGGTCATTGTACAATTGATTTTGGTTGAGAATTGAGCTCGTTAGGAGCTCTGGAAATTGGACCAGAAACCTGCAAAAATTGCATGTTTTCGCGAGGAAGGCGAGTACGGTTGTACTCGTGGCGCGTGGCTACCAGTGCAGCCATTTGTGGCAGCGCGTGATGGCACGTCCTGCCTCCGGCCGGCGTGTGATCGATACGTGTGGGTCCGTGACGTCGAGTAGATCGTTTTCGTATATTCAAACCCTATGTTTGATCAATCTACAGATGTTTTATGTAAGTTTCCGTTTATGTGTTCTTAAACTAAGTTAATTAGTAATTTCACATATAAGGGAAACGTATTCCGAGACGTACGGGGTCAAGCAAGTCTCAGAGGCTTCGTTTCGACTGCGTAACTTTGAGTGTGTCATTCTTTTTATAATATATGCATACTTTCTAGTTTCCAGTTATACTTTGAAAAAGGATTTACTACGTATGCCTAGCTTAGACTAAAGTTACATGAAGTAGCGAAATGACGGAAATTAGGAAATTATTCTGAACCATATAGGTTCACAAGTATGCGTGAGATACCATGATTATATTTTACAACTATGATTAATTAATGTTGCAAGAACTGTTGTGCTGTTGTGAAATGCAAAAATAATCCTAAGGGATGCGCAGGTAAGTTACTTTGTTGACTATAATTATTGAATTGTTATGGCATGATTATATTTATGTTATCTGCTCATCATTGCTGCACCGGTGTTAGTACTTGCCCCAGGGCCAGGGCAGTCCTTCACGTGTATGTTCACATCGCACCGTTTGCTCGCCTTGGATCCAAGTTAGGTGTCAGTCCTGTCGGGTAGTTGCATTAGGCAAATCTAACTCGTATGTGACCATGCTTCTGCACCAGCCTTCACGTGATCGTAGTACTAGAGTGTATTGATTACACCTAGTCCCGTTCATTTCAGAAATTATCTGTACGAACTCGTGTGTCAGCATAGGTTGATGAGCATTAGTTATGATATGTTTACTATTTTGAGATTATGTGATTACAGTCACCTTGTGCTTACGTTGATAAATGTACTTTATTGATTTACATGAGGCTTTGCAGGCTACGGTAAGTATTTTCTTATTATACGTAGTATGCATATTTTTGGAAACTATATTTTGTTTTACGACCAGGGGTTATAATGTTTTGAAAATGTATTTTTACAAAACGTTATTTTCTGACCCACTTAACTTTGTTTTTCACCCCTTTAGGTTTAGTAGTTGTGCTTACGTGTAAGCGAGGATTCTGGCAAATCTCAGGAGATGGTTATCTTCAGTGGTATAACCCTCATCCTATTTACTATACTGTCTTATGCTCTGCCATCACGTGTGAAATGGGTTCAATCCCACTCAACCGCGCACTCTTTTGATTAGGCATTTTTAGATTTAAATTTATACACATCTTTTTCCCCACTACACTACAGTTTATGGCTTCGTCACCGTCCAAGTGTCGGCCAGCACAACTCGATGAGGAGTCCATATAGACATTCCGGGTCAGGGTGTGTCAAAAGGGGGGGGGGGCAGCCAATCAGGAGGGATAACCTCTTTCTTCCCGTCGACCACACCCACGACAAAACCAGTTTCGACCCGGTTCTAATTCTGGCCAATTTCTACCATTTTTCAGGTGAAATTCACCTATCCAACACCTGCAAACTACTCCATAATCTTCCTTATACCATTTCCACCTAAAATCAAAGGAAATTTGGGTGTAATTTGGTGAAAACCCCATCATGGGTGCCGCGGCAAACCTTGCCAAGATTCACCATTTGTGAAACGATTTCATTCAATTACCACCACCAATAGACTCTCATTGAACCCGTGAACAAAGCCCAAATAACCTTGGAGGCGTCAGAGCAAGTGTGGATCTCCGGTTTAGATTTCTAAGGTTGTGGACCCCACTCTCGACCTTAATCGATGGTTGGCTTTTAATCATCTAGTCTAAGTTCTTCTAGCGTATTATTGATCTTAGAATGTTGTTGAGATTCCATGGAGCTTATTGGGCTTAGCATGATGATGTGTCTTCCTTAATTGACGTGCACCTCGATTTACATACTGATGGCATTACATTGTGATATGCTTGTTTATTTTATGTGATTTGACTTGTGTATTGAACTTGTTGTGGAGTGTCATTGATTTGTATGTTTGGTCCGATGTAATAGAATGTACTACTTTAAAATATGTGATATTGATGATTACCCTGTTTTCATAATTGTTATCCTTTGGGGATATGACTTGGTTTCATAAATATGTTTTCTATTGTATTGTTATTTTTAATACTTCGTCATCGATTTATGTTTATGAAATGAGATTTGATGCATATATTTGAAATATGGTTTGATTTGTATGATTGGCATGTTGCGAGGAAATGCATATAGTATTACTTGTGAAATGTGAGGGCTGGTAGTGGACCGTCCCATTGTGATGGGGATTGTTGCTTGAATATTGTTCATCTTGTTGAGCCTTCGTGAATGAAGTTGTTTCTTCGAGCCGTTGTTATCACTCTTACTCAGTGATTCTGTTGTGTGATGGTTCAGAATCGTATCCTGGTTTAGATTCCGTTGAGTAATGGTCCATAATTGTATCCTGGTTTGGATTTCGTTAAGTGATGGTCTAGAATCCTTCCTACTTAACTCCACGATTTCATTGAGTGATGGTTCAGAATCGTATCCTGGTTTGGATTCCGTTGAGTGATGGTCCGGAATCCCTCCAACTCCACGATTCCGTTAAGTGATGGTCCATAATCGTATCTTGGTATCCTGGTTTAGATTCTGTTGAGTGGTTCGGAATCTCATATAGTGTTTTAGTTCCGTTGAGTGGTTCGGAACCTGATGTTGATGGATTTCGTTGAGTGATCTGAAATCGCATCATTTGACTTGTTGGTTCCTTGGATTCGGGTTCAGCTTCAAAATTGTAAGCTTCGACCAAACTATGTCACACTAGCCCTGCATTTCGATGTATTGTACGTGTTATTGTTTGGTGAGATTATTGAATGATGTTAGTTGTGATTAATGGCATTATGATTAGACTTGTTGATCAATATGACTACAGAATATAATTGTGCTTCGTCGTTGTTCTTTGTAATATTGCATGATATGCATTGTGGTATATTGTTGAGACATAACTATTTATGTGATGAATATTCGAGTGTACTGAAATAACGAACTACGAATGGCTTGATCCCTGTTTAGGGTGCGTAGGCAGTCTAACGAGGAGATTAGATGCAGCCATAAAGTAGACAAAAACTTCTACGCATTTTGAATCTTGAATCATGCTTTGTACATATTCCGGATGCGGGGTCTGTTCGATATACAGATACTTGGTGACGTCACGTGTCGATCCTGGACGTATGTCAGAATCGGGACGTGACACAGAGAGAGATGTGCATGGGAAATTTAGAAATGGATGGGTCGGCATGGCAGCAGAGAGATGGGGGATAGAGAGGACAAAGAGTGATATATTTTTTTTCTTGGAGTTTATTTTATGCTGGTAACTGGTAAGGACCAATGAAAGAATAAAAGTTACTAGAACATTAAAAAAATAGTTATTCTCTCTACTGAAAAATGAAAGAATATCAGTTTTACTAAAAATTATTAGATATAAAATAAATTAATTACAATAGGGGTACTTTAGTTATCACATTAATTTTTATTCTGATTCATGTGAATTAGTAAACAGTTTATATATATCAATATCATTCATACTCCGATCCCGGCCAATTTTAGTAAACGTTCTTAACATGAATTTGATTCTGATTTCACCTCATTCCAATTCATCCGCAATTCAGTTCCTCTCAATCTGATTACGGATTAGTAAATGAGCCAACGTGGTGGGTGAGTAAACAAATCCCCATATATTGCCAGTTAGCACACCCATCTCTTCTACCCTCATTCCTCATCCTCCTCTCCTTCTTTCCCCTCTCTCTCTCTCTACCAACACCAAATCCAAAAAATGGGTTCGACCGGAGACACTCAGATGACTCCAACCCAAGTCTGACGAAGAAACAAACCTCTTCACCATGAAGCTAGCCAACGCCCCCGTTCTCCCCATGGTGCTCAAGGCAGCCCTCAAGCTCTACCTTCTCGAGATCATGGCGAAAGCCGGGCCTGGTGCTTTCGCTTCTCCAGCGGACTTAGCTTCGCAGCTGCTGACCAAGAACCCTGACGCCCCCGTCATGCTGGACCGCATGATGCGTCTCCTGGCCAGCTACTTCATCCTCACTTACTCCCTCCGCACGCTTCCCAACAGCAATGTCAAGCGGCTGTACTCCTCAGCCCCATCTGCAGGTTCTTGACAAAGAACGAGGATGGTGTTACCATTGCTTCTCTGCCTTATAAGTCAGGACAAGGTCCCTAGGGAGAGCTAGTAATAACCACTATTCTTCTTAGGTATGGTTTACGGTTGAGGTGATTTAAAAAAAAGCTGGTACGAAAAAAAGTTGGAAGAGTTTTTGATGTATGGTAAACACCCCAAATCAGCTTTATTTCAAAGTTTCAGATGAAAAAAAGCTAAAATCCTGAAGCTGCAAAAAGCAATTTAAAAAAACCAGCTTATTTTGAGAAACACGGGTGAACAGTAACTCATTAATGAATTTTTCAATTTGCCAACATTGCCCTCCTTTCTCCTGCCTTCCCTTCTCCTGCGTTTCTCACACTATCTGACTCTCGCCCTCTCACAAAACCCTCGCAGAACCATCGCGAACCAGATCTGGAAAGGGCGTCTCCTCCCACCAATCTTTCTCGTTCTCCAGGTCGTGTTATTCCGACTCGGCGTCATACGAGAGTGGAGTGCATACTGTGCAAACGCAGAGAGCAACTTCTTTCCACAAAACGCTATCTTTCCAGTTTCCACAGGTAAAAGCTCTTTTCGTTTAAAGCTCGCAAATTTTGATCAATTATTTATTTGGGTGTGCTTGTTTTTGTGTGCAAGAACTAATTTTCTTGTTTGAGCTTTTTTAATTTGGTGAAATTTGCATCTGGGTTTCGATTGGATTTGTGGGTTTGCGGTTTTTTATTCAATTGGGTTTCTTGTTTGCGGTTTTCTGTTAATTTTTGGAGGTTTTACTGTTTTGTTTCGAGTGATTTTTCAGTTTTTGTTCAATTGGGGTTTTTGTTTGATAGCAGAGCAGAAAAGCATTGGGAGAGTTGAATGAGTATTTGGAATTGAAGAGGGTCTCACATGCTCTCTGTTTCTATTCTTCCTTTTAGGAAATGTTTAGATTAATTTTTCTTAGGACAATTGGTGTGATGTTACCATTTGAGATCTGCCACTTTACTTAGAGGCTAATGCTTTTGACTTGCTCTTTAATTTGGATAGAAAGAAGCAATTTTTAACATCTGGGTGTTGTTTAATTTTGATTTGGAAGATACCCAGTTGCTAGTTGGACTTGATAATTGCTGTGAATTTTCCTTTTGGATAAAAATAGGAAATGGCATCTGGGTTTTCTTCTATTTTTGATTTGGAAGTTACTTCCTAGTTAACTGGATAATTGTTATAAATTTTCATCTTTGATTGCTTAAATTTTATTGACATTTAGCAGAAAACTTCTATTCTGCCATGGAAAGTCATTGTTTAGCTTGATTAACTGATTTTCTTTCCTTTTTTGCTCCCCTAGAATTTATTCGATAATCAATTTGATCAATAAAAATGCTAATTTTGTTATGGTTGTGCCTCATTGTACAATTTCTGATAATATTAGAATGCAGGGTGGTTGTGTATGGTTGAGCTTGAAAATTCTTGGAGGCTGCTGATGACGGATTCACTTTCGTGGGATTCACCGGAAGGGGGCGGCTTGTCCATGGTTGAGAAGTTGCGTGTGAGGTGTTCTAGAGAGAAAAAAAAGTTGATAAAAATGTGGGGGTTGGTGGTCAATGTTCAGTGGTGTTCATGTAAGATATACAGAGGAACATTTGATACAAATATGATTATGTATGTATAGTTTTCTGATAAGAAATGATGATTGTACATACTAATACAAGTCGCAATGATGTGTCTTTCTTTTAAAATATTGCACCTTATTTACTTATCTACTGCAATCTACTTTCCTTTCGATTTCCTTTCTACAAATCTTCATACAAATTGGTGCAGAAACATACATGATTAAATGATGACTTGTTAGAAATTCCAGTTAACCTGTTAAAGAATTAAGGTTGGGTCGAAAACCAAAAGAAAAAAGTATATTAAGTAATTGACCTTTATTGGTCAAACAATTAAATTAATAGCATATTTAGTATTATGCCATTTTTGGTTATTTTACACAGTCAAAGTTGTTTTACATATAAGTTTACCAAACACTAACACTGCTTTTTTTTTTCTTTTCCAAAAGCACTTTTACAAAAAAGTTTACCAAACACTATGCTGCTTTATTTCACAGCTGCTTATTCTCACAGTACAGTCGAAGTAGCTTTTTTTTTCAAATCACAGCAATACCAAACCAGCTCTTAATTTATCATCCAAATTTGATCCTAAACAAACATTAATAATGGGTTTTAAACAGGCTCATCAAAATAAAATCATAAAAATGTTACTAACTGTGAGTTAGGCCTTGAGTATGTGATTGTTATCTATATTTTTAGGGAGTTATTAAGTAGACTAATTTGTTAAACTAATTTATCATGAAACTAATGAAAAAAGCTTGAAAACTTTGAGTTTTAACGGTAAAGTGAATAGTACCAGAATTGATTTTTAGTGTAAAAATATAGATTTTCGTTAAAGTGAACAGTACTGAGACTTTTTCATTAAAGTTCTCTAATTTATCGTCCTAGTTTGATCCTAAACCAACATTAATAATGGAATTTTAAACAGGTTCATCAGAATAAAATCATAAAAATGTTACTAAATGTGAGTTGGGCCTTGAGTATGTGATTGTTATCTATATTTTTAGGGAGTTATTAAGTAGACTAATTTGTTAAACTAATTTATCATGAAACTAATGAAAAAAGCTTGAAAACTTTGAGTTTTAACGGTAAAGTGAATAGTACCAGAATTGATTTTTAGTGTAAAAATATAGATTTTCGTTAAAGTGAACAGTACTGAGACTTTTTTGCAAATTAAATTTGTGCTATCAGACTAATTTGTAAAAATATAGATTTTCGTTAAAATATAGACTAATTTGCTAAATTAAATTTGCAAATTAAATTATGTGCTATCAGTAACAAATAATGTTAATCAACATTTAGGTAATAATCCAATCATCACAGTTATATCATTTAATTTACAACATTTAGTTTAAAAATTTAGTCTCCCTAGCATTACCCTTATTAGTAGAGTAGAGTAATGTTATGGAGATTATCTATTTAATACATATTTTATAAGAGAAATGCTAAGAGGACTCTCTCAAAGTGACACTTTCCATAAACTCTCTGCTACTTTACAGTTTAAAGTTAATTTTCTTATCAACATTATAAAACATTTTGTAAAAAACATGAGGTGTCAGAGAGTCTATTGAGAGTTGCCTTAACATTTCTCATTTTATAAACTATATAATGTGTTTATTGATATTTTGATTAACACGTTTATTATTATTGGTGACACATCAAATCAGTTACAAATTTTGTCTAAAAAGTTAATCTACTCAACATTATCCTCTGTACTAAGAGATATGATACGGAGATTCTATCAAAATGAGACTTTTTATAAATTCTCTACCACCACAATTTCCATTCATTTTTCATACCAATATTATAAAATTTATGCTAAAAACATAAGTTGTCAGAGAGTCTGTGGAGAGTTTGTTTAACATTTCTTTTCGGGAAATGCTAAAGAGACTCTTCATAGACTCTCTGTCTCTCATATTTTTGGCACATTTTTTTATATCAATATTATAAAATATTGTGTAAACAAATAATATGATGAAGAGTTCGTAAGAAATTCTACTGTGAAAGAGTCTACTTAACCTTTCTCTTTATCTTTCTCTACTATTTTGTTCTTTGTTCATATTACTTTTGCCCGATTTGGTCGTCGGGGACAAACAAGACTGGAGATTGATCATTCTTGTACAGTTTTAGGAATTTTGTAAAGGAACATATGTTTAATTTAAACAAGTTAGGAAAAAAATGTAGGATAATCTAATTACATCTTAACATTTTTCCTTTGTATGGCTCCATTGTTTAACACTTTAATTATTCTATTCTTCCATAAAGCTCTAATGTGAGTTAGGTTAATTTGCTAGAGGTGATTTAAATCCCCTCCTCCATCATTTTCATAAGAACGTCGGAATAAAACTGTATATTCGAACATAAGAGGAGACTGCCTTGCTAAATAGCGTAATCCACATCAATACAAGAATTATGTCAACAATTCCTCATTATTTGATGCTTGTGAGTTATGCGGGCATTGAAACACGTGGTAGGTGGCTTGGCCTAGGTCACATATGAGCCATGCCCATATGACTGATCAAACGATGTGTTGTTTCGTTATTTTACACATACTATATGCTTTTGGTTGTGAGGGTGACATGTTGTTTTGGGTTTGTGCAGGTACCACTTGAAAGATGCAGTTCTTGAAGGAGGAATTCCGTTCAACAAGGCCTATGGAATGACCGCTTTTGAGTACCATGGCACTGACCCTAGATTCGACAAGGTCTTCAAAAGGGGAATGGCTGACCACTCTTCCATATCCATTACCATGAAAAAACTTCTAGAGACCTACAAGGGCTTTGAGGGCCTCACACCCGTTGTAGATGTTGGCGGTGGCACTGGCGCTGTTGTTAACATGATCGTTTCTAAGTACTCCTCGATTAAGGGTATCGACTTCGACTTGCCTCATGTCATAGAAGATGCTCCCCAATTTCTTGGTATGGTCTTCATTTTAATAGTGCTTGTAGTTCAATTACTTAAAAGCATTCACCTTTACCTCGATCTTTCTCAAGTTCAATTTCTCCTCCTCTAATATTGCTTATGTTTGTACTATTTATCATTTTTCCTAATGAATATGAGATCTATGGATCTTGGATGCAGGTTAGTTATTATTTATCAAAAAGAGAGTCGATGACTATTTTGTAGTGCTAATATCAATTTCTTATAAGAGCTTAGTTGCATAATAATTTGGAACTACTCTCAAATCATGTATGCAATCTTATAGTCGATATGTCACGACTGGAGTGACGATCATTGCTTGAAATTTTTGAAGAACTATTATCCCGCGCTTCCTGACAATGGGAAGGTGATTCTTGCTGAGTGCATTCTTCCAGTAGCTCCAGACAGCAGCCTTGCCACCAAGGGAGTTGTCCATATCCACGTGATCATATCGACGTGATCGTGATCATGTTAGCTCACGACGAACAGAGCATGTGTCTGTGCTGCCATAAAGAAAAAATAAAGACCTATCCTCTGTGAGAGTTTTTTGTGGGCGTATCAGAGCATTGTCTTGTGGGCAGATGAATGAAGCTACCATGACCCTCGCTCTAACAGTATTGCTAACGGCTCGACGCTAAATCCCATTACTTAGAGCCTGCACCAACCAATAATTTTGATTTTACAATTACATGTACAAATTGACAATTTGATATCCTCTCTATGCACAATGTTTTTTCTATGTGAAAAAACATGCATTTTGAGAAAATCTTAGTCACAATCAATATTATTGAACTTTGATCTCATTTATGGGAATGGTTGATATTCATGTAAAGAATCATTTTTTTCTTACAGTTCTAATTTTAAGGTATAATATGATCATTATTATGTGGATTTGCCTCAAGAATCGATTAAATGACAAAATCTCATTTCTTCAATTTTAATTACCTTTGATTGAACTTATCACTATGGTTGATTGTTTTAGGGTGTCTTTCAACCATTGGATAGAATTCGAGGTTGTATACACAATTTGATACTTATAACCAAAAATCAACCCTCTAGCGCAATTTTTTAACCAAGTAATCAACTCTCTCAAGTCTCAACAGATAGAATTAAAGCTAATTAATAGAATTGATCGCGAGTGAGATTTCTTCACAACAGTCCGATTCAATTCAATTCGAATTGAACTAATCAAATTTGATTCCATTTCTACCAACATCGTAAGTTCATTAGTTAACTACATCTCTTCGAGTCAGAACAAAAGCCATTTCAAGTACCCTCCCTATGAACAAAATTACATGAACTTGATCGCCTACCAGTAAAACAACAGTTCACTTTTCTGGTATTTCTCATACACCGTTATCTGCAATACGGCTAAATAACGGGAGCTTTGTTCATTTCTTCACCGCGGTTTCCTGCTTCATCAACATCCTTTTGCACTTCCAGTCACCAATGTGCGCAGCGGCGTGGCAATGTGATAGTTTCCACAACCCTCATGGAGCGGCAGAATCACAAACATAGCAGTAGCACTACATACAATCAGTGAATTCACTTTTGAGATGCCAAGTTAAACAATATAGATAGGGAATCGGGGATACATTCACAAGATGCAAATATTTGAAGTTGTAAAACTCTGTTACCAGCTCACAGTAGCTCTCATGGGGTGTCGTCTCGAAAGGAAATTTCAGGCAGAGGTGTCTTGAATGTGGATAGTCTCTACAGGCAACCTACACAGCACCAATTCAAATCACACGAGGCATCAGACATTCACCAAATTAGCTCACAAATTTACAAAAATTGGAATATGAACAGATAAGCAGAAAAGTTGGAAACTTTCTTATAAATTTTAAATTTTTTGAGGTCAGACACCTGAAGGTTCATAGGCAAAATGTCACAATGGGGTTACAATTTCTAATTCATTTGTTCACCTGCATTTTCCCAGCAACCAACACAACAACAAAGAAAGAAAATTGATTAAAAATTTCCTTTCTTTTGCAAAAACCTAGAAGGGGGTCATATGTAACATGGGGTTATGATTTCAAATTCAATTCTTCACCTGCATTTTCCCAGCAACCAAACAGAAGAAAGAAAATTAACACAAAAAATCAAAAGGGTCAATGGTAAAAATCAAAACCTGTCATTTCTCAGCAACAACAGCGATATCGGGAGAACGGCCACCACCACCATTATCCGACACGGACAACTTGGAAAACTGCACCGGCTCAAAGGGGTTGAAATCCAAGATGAAGCAGTCCTCGACGTCCTCAAAGTGTTTGACGTCGACCTTGTTTTTGACACAGACAATGTGCCTGATTGGACTCCCGTCCTCGTCCCCCGCGGAAGAAGACGATGGAGCATTCTGGGGAGTTTTCTCGGTTGGCACTCCCTTCTTCTCGCGCGAAAGCGTCGTCGACGACACATTAATCGCTTTGACATCGATTCCGATTTCGCTCATTTTCTCTCACCCAGGATTTTGAATATTTTTTAATCTCTTTTCGTATAGTGGTTCGGATAAACAGTCACGTTTAGGCTCTCGACACAATCACCACTTCCTTCAAAATGGAAGGAGGACCGGCATCTATCGAACAGTGGCAGTGTCGTATGAGATTTCAGACGACAACATGGGCCGGCCCAAAATTGTGAATTATCATGTCCAAACGTGGTCCAGACCAGAATTAAAAATTATTTGGGCCTGGCATTTGTGGTATGGACAATCCATACAATGGAATGACATCATTTGCTTGCTATTAATTGGCCACGTACACATCTCAAATTGTATGATTGATTTATTGAAAACCAATTGTTTACCACACGTTTAAGTGTGTACAAGATAAGGATTAGTGAGTGGACTTGTTTGTTTATTTCATCATTGCTTACGTTCGGTGTGGTAAAAGTCGTGATTGGAATCATATTTTATTGTTCTGATATGAAATTTTATTTCTAATTCTTTATTTGCGATATATTTTGTTTCAACATGAGATCCATTTGTTTTTTCCATTTTTTGCTTGTAAGTAAACACAGACACAATACAATAAAACCTCTTTAAAGTTTTACAGTTTAAACCAAATCAGTTTTATAATTTTAGGAAGGTTATTACTTAATAGAAGGTGTACTTAAAAAATTATTTATTGAATTATTTATCCTTGATGAATGTTTATTTCCTGAATAGGATTCTTTGAGCGGCAAGTATTTTATTTTTTGAATATTTTTGTAATTATTGACAGTTATAATTATGTGGATGTGTGCTTCCTTAAGATGAGACAAATAAAAATTATAACTTGTCACAATATTGAGTTTATTCCATTAGATACTTGAAATATTATTTATTAACTTATTTATCCTCAATGAACGCATATATTCATAGGTTTGAACCTTTTAGTTCAAGAACATACCTGACCCACAATCATTTTATTATGTATTTACTACATAAGATTTTTTTTTTTGGGCCCCAATTATTTTATATTTTTGCATATTTTTGTATTCATTGACAATTATTTATAAATATGTGGAGACGTCTATCTTTAAGATGGGACCAAGAAAGATTATAACTTATTACAATATAGAGAACTGGTTATACATTGGACATGAATTTTTTATGACTTTAAAGAGATTATTCAACATTATAGAGTATTGCTTTCAAAAAAATTACTGTATATATCACAAAAGAGAACGATACTATAACCTTACATATTTGTTCCCCATAAACCTGTTAAGGGTATGGACATCTTTGTATTTTGTTTTGTTAGAAGCTTCGGCCACCAAATTACAAACAATAATGGTGGATGAAGGATTCCAGCACATAGTATTATTTGGGAGAATAAATGTTGCACGTTACTCAAATAGTTAATTTAAAACCCTTTGACGCAATCTCCACCGTTCATGTCAAGAAAACAAATATATCTTATAGTAGTGATAATATACAATAGTGCATATATAATGTATAACTTCAACATCTATTATATATATATATATATATATATATACATGACACGATCAATAGGTTGAATGGTAGACCTATGGATACTATATCCTAAGAATCTAATATTATTCTGAAACAATTTTGTGAGTCTACCCAGTCTCATAAGTCATTTGCTCCTAGCAGAAATTCTTTTTTTGGATCCATACCAATCGATAGGATGGGTCAAGATCAAGAGTTAATAAATTCATTAGTTGATAAGAAATTAAAAACTGTTGTTGCAGAAACTAGTTCTTCTGTTACACAGCAAAAGTTAATAAATGATTTGATTAATTTTAAATTAAAATCAGTAGAAACAAACTCTCAGGTTACTCACCCGGTCTACCAACCCAATACCCAAGACCAAGGAGAACAAACTTCTCCAACAGAATCTGATTTATATATATACATGCCCTTTACCAAGAGGGATCCCCATTTTTCTAAAAAAATGGGGACACCCACTTGACCGTTGGATTGGCTTTAATGAAATTGTGTGGTTGAGATTAAAACACAGACCACACAATCTCAACCATACAATTTCATTAAAGTCAAATCCAACGGTCAAGATGGTGTCCCCATTTTTTTTAGAAAAATGGGGATCCCTCTTATGAAATGATTCCTATATATATATTCTATTATTTATTATTATCTATTTCTATATAATAGAAAGCCAGCGCCCCACGCATGCCGACAAAAATAAAATCTTAGGACAAAATTGCTCCTCAACCAAAAGAATCAAAAAAAGCCCAATAAAATATATCAAATAATGTAAGGGTAATTTGATAATTTGATCATCATAAAATAAAATATAAATATAAGTAGGAAGAAAGAAAAGAATAAAAAAAAGATTTTTCACAGGTCACGGTTTGGAAATGGGTCAAGGGAAAAGGGTGTTGGTTGTGTGCCTCTCCACTCCCTCCTTTCCCTCCCTGTTCTCCTTCCTGATTCGCCTTCCATCTTCCTCCTTTCCCTCCCGCAACTTTGTTCTCTCCCCCCTCCTTCTTGCTGCCCTATCGCAGCGCCTCATCCCCCATTTCTCATTCGTCCATTTCTCACTATGTGGGAGTTTTAAAAATAAATTAAAATTTATAGTTTAGTAACACAACTTCAAATATCCATAACTATACCGTTAAAACTCGAACTCGCAAATGGCTTTCGCCTATGCGTTCGTAATCTCGAAATCTATTCAACAATATAAATTGTGACCACGAAAGGTCTATGAATTTTAAATAATTAATTTTCAAACTTTAAACTTCGTAACTAATTTAATTAAAATCGCAATTCAAACAATTTAAAATAAATTCTCGATAAATAATATAAAATCTCAATAATACAAATACGTAGATTATAACAGTGAAATCCAGGAACGGGATTTCACATTCTTCGCCCTTCAAAAAATTTCGTCCTCGAAATTTCCAATGTCAATCCTTTCAACCATCCACACAATTAGTTACCAACAAGTTCCACAGTTCTGAGTACTATTTCCCAAGTACAATCACCATAATCAAGGCGGCAGATTATTAATATACATACAAACACAACATCCTCATCCCAGCTCTACAACATCACTAATCTTTGTACAAGTGGAATGTCACTTCTAACAATAATTCAATCATACAAACACAACCATTTCACAATCATTCATATCCATGATTTAAACGAAAGTGTTCTTGCTCCAATACAAAGTAATAACGATACTTACGGATTTCATAGCACAACTTCCAAAACTCTGAAAGGAGGTTAACTGAACAACTTAATCAAAACATAATCAACAATCACACACCGCACTTCCGACTTCAAATAATTTTTCTGAAATTCTAGCGATACACATTGGCAAAGTAAATATCATACATCAAGCCGCAATCCTCATTAGCTAAATAAATATCAGAATTTCAAGCCAAACCATCGAAGTTGGCAAATTAAATATCGAAAATTCCGACCAAAATCATTGGAATTGCAAATCACAATTACTCATCATCATTGGCAAAACAACAATTTCATCACCTTTTTCTTTTGTCACAATAACTGACCAATAGACTAGAAAGGATCGTAATATACCTGACAAATATATCTTCCCACACATACTTATCACATTCATAGTTCATTCTCGTAGCCCACACATGGAGCTTTCTCCCGAAAGCATTGGGCCTTTATGCCCGATCAACCATTTCTCTACATTCTATGGGTCATTTTGCCTAATTCCACATCCACGTGCTGTTTCGCTCCAATTCAACATCCACGGGCCATTTTTGCCCAATTCAGCAATTCTCAATTGCACAGGTATAATACGATTTTTCCTTCTACTTGTCACGATTTCACAATCATCTTAACATTCAAAATTTTCATAATGCATAACATAATATCAACACAATTCAAGATTAATCCGAGACTTTAATCAAGCGCTCATCATTGAAGCTATAACATGAAATATGACGTTTTAAAACTTTTCTACTCCCATTCAATTCAATTCAATTCATTATCCACCAAAGCAACAATTAAAACAAATGATGATGCACAAATACGTTCACACTTCAGCTATATCCAGGTTTAGCTAACTCAAGTTCGACGACATTATACCTTAACTCAGAAATACAATCATCGTCATCTCAACACGACCTCAACACCAATCTTTATACAAACACAAAGAATACCACCACCAACAAAAATTCATCAATATGCTCATATTCAATTCATAATCATCAACATCCAAGATTTGAGTGAAAATTAATTATCGCTACAATCCAACTCCTTAACACCATTTCTAACACCCACAGGTATAGGACTTGGACGTAATTCCTAAGCTCTGATACCATTAAAATTGTCACGCCCCGATCTCGACATACGTCCAGGATCGACATGTGACGTTACCAAATACCCGTATAGCTCACATACCCCGCCTTCGGGATATGGACAATGCACAACTCAAGATTCGAATTGCGTGATAACTTTTCTTATACTTTATGGCTGCATCTAACCTCCTCGTTAGACTGCCTACATACCCTCAAAAGGGATCAAGCCATCCGTAGTTCACCAATCGTCAAATTCTAATATTTTCGTAAAATACTTCTAACAGAAAATCATAAGGCGCCATACTACACATCAACCTTACGCCAAGCAACAATTATCATCTTCCACTCACGCAGGTAAACCATTCTCATACAGCTACTTTCCAATTCATCCATCATATAAATCAAATCACCCTGTTTCACATAATAGTACTGCAAATCATAGTATGTAACATATCAAAGAACCAACGAAGCACATTGTTATTCTTAAGTCACATTAATCAACTACTCTAATCATAATAATCTCAATCGCACCCAACGTCAATCCACAGTCACATCGATTAATTAATCATGAATCAAAGATACATGCTCTTAACATTTAATTATGTTAATCAATGAATACCGTAACATATCATTTCACAAATTTAACCAAGGAACTCTAACAACTCTGAAGAAGTCACCCATACATCCAACGGCTTTTCCCATTCAAACCACCAAGATTCTCAAAAACCATCATTTATATGCACATTAAAAACTAGGGCTAGAGGGACACAGTTCAGCCGAAGCCTTCATAAGTAACCAAACAGGATGTGGGCCCCTATTCATCTGCTTTTAACGTTTTCTTTAATTCATCTGCCTTTTTATCAAATGATTTTTTTTAACAAACGAAATTATCTACACTAAGGGAAATGAGGTGGGCTTAGCCTCGCAATGGGTTAGCAATAATGTGATTCAATAAGTTGTTTATTAAATATTATTTTCTTTATAAAAAAAAGTATTTCACACGGTTTTAATAAATGTCATTAATTATTCAAAAACAAAATATTTAGATGTCAAGATAATTAAGTTATATTTTTAAATAGGGAAGTGTTATTATCATTCCTAAAATCTTATTATACATTCCTTACAAGTGTATTTTTCTTTCTAATTATAGAAAATTTGGAGTGCAAAATGGGATTTTTAAAGTACGAATAATAATTCCCTATAAATATGTTCATTTAGTGTTAGAAACGTTATATTTGATATATTATATTTATGGCTAAACTTTTTATCATATATTTCTACTTCTAGTTTGTACCCTTTTTTTTTATTGCAACCATTTTTTAAAGTGTACCAATTTTCTTTTAAATTTTAGTGATCAAGCAATTTACTTGCTTTGGCACGACCTTTTGGGACACTTGTTTGTCCGCACACATTACTACTAAACCTCTTGGCCGATTAAGGGTTCACCACCCTACTTATCCCTTAAGGTCCGGGAGACTGGATAATGTAGGAGAGTTTATATTGACGGTTTTAAATTAAGTATTGCATGTCGTTTTGGGTTTCTAATTGAACATCGAATTCCCATGTTCACCCCAAATAGCCTCGCCTAGCGATCATAAAGTGCAATTTAAATGATCGCCCGAATTTTGGTAAACGTACCAAGTTTTCAGTTTCTGCCTAGGGCTATGCAATCCTTGTATGCAGTTATGTTGGTCCGCCTTGAGGCCCATTGCCACCTAACCTATATGACGTTATAATTGGTTACTGGGTACGAACCTGACGATTTTCGTATTTACGCATTTGGGTGTGCATTTCATGTGTCAAGTTGCGCCGCCGCAACGTACCACCATGGGTCCTCAAAGAAAGATGTGTATCTTTTGTTGATCATGATTCTCCTTCATACTAGCTCTCTTCGAGCCCTTGCACGCGGTCTCTTTACCGCTCATTTGCGGGTTGTCACTTTAATAAGACAGTCTTTTCGCCGTTAGGGGGAGATAAGAACGTCAACGTTCCTGTAGAACGGCACAAATTTACGTGGACGTTGCCCACTATGTCTCATCTCAATCCCCATACCGCACAAGTGTGATAAGCAAGTGCGATGAATTCTAGATTTCAGAATGTTGCTCCGGACACATTCCTCTGATCTAGCTAAAGTGACGATATCATATAACAGCTGCAAACATGCCTGCAAGGATAGACGTACTTAACGGACGTCGAGTCAACATCCCTGGAGGGTGTGCCGCCCCTGTTGGACGGTTTGGACACCCCTGTTAGACAGTCCGGTACACCAGCGGATAGCCAATCAATCTGTCTTGGCCTGGAGCACGATAGATCATTCGGTTCGTAGGATTCACTTCCCTGGAAGAGGAAGACAAGGCATAAAATTAATCAAACTCGATCGCTATCTCAAATCATTTCCATCTCATGAGATTAATCCGGATTACTCCTAAGACTTGAAGTTTTTGGTCCAGTATACTAGTTTGGATGAGCTAAATGGAATTGAAATGAGATTATCATCGATGATGTTTTCACTTATATGGTAGCTACCGACATAAATGAAAAGCGACAATATCGAACCGTGTTCCGTTGATTAAGTGACAATGTAGAACTTATTGGACAATTGAAATTACAATCCAGGTCAAATTCCTTACCAAAGTATGTATTGGACATGTCATTCCTACACTGCCCAAGGTAACCTCGTTGTGTTACAAGTGGGAAAAGAAGCGTTATGAGATGAATGAAATAGTGCGATATGATACACGCCTTACGGCGCAAGGTTTCTCTCAAAACGTCATGTGATTGATAGCAGCATTATGAAATGTGGTTAGTGTTTCTCCATAGAGATATATATACGGAGATTTACATGTAAGTTCCCGAAGAATTACATGGACTGGTTCAAATAGTTCCAAAATCACCGAACACTCTCTTAACTCGTTTTGAGGCGTTCACTTATGGATTGAAAAATCCGACGGATGTGGTATACCGTTGTTGACCCTAAAAACTACAAAGCCTACGTGGCGCGCAGGCCGAGTAATCTATGAGCTAACTACGTCCTTCGGTTGAATGCGGGGCGTGCCAACTCGACGGCCGAGCTCGGCCGGTGAGTAAAATATGGATGTGGTGTTGTGTTGCGCGGCTGACTTCTTGATCTTGCGACTGCGGCCGAGTAAGGAACACGCCTCGGCCTTTGGGTCCTAGAGCCTGAAGACAAGGCTGCTAGTTCTGCGAAGTTCAATATCAAATTTCGGCTTTCAATGTGCCGAATGTAGTAACTGGTAACACCTCACTTCGCCGAGAAGGCTGGTGAGATGACCTCTGTCGAAAAGAATTCGAAAATCCTTCTCGGCCGAGACTTGGATAGATAACCAGTCGGCCCCGACGCAGTGCTGTTTATCCAAACTGAAGGTGCTCCGCGGTCGGCTGATTCTACGGCAACAGTGCTGTTTATCCAAACTGAAGATGTTTACCGGTTGCCTTCACAGTGCTGTTTATCCAAACTGAAGATGTGTCGGCGAAAAAGAAAATAAAAAAAATCTCAAGGTTGAGAGGGTTTGCGCAGGGCAGATTTGTGTGTTGAATTGGAGGTCTTAATGTTATGCTCCCTCTCCCTATTTATAGTAGCGCAGGGCCTCCGAATCCTCTTTGGACAGAAATCCTAATTCCAATCCAACTCTTCTTCAGCCGATACCAATCTAACCTTATCTCGGCCAATCCTACTCAAACTAGGATTCTGAATCTTCCCTTATCGCGAGCTCGATTCACTGTGCCCAGGGACTTTGTTTCCTAATAGGTCTCGGTCTCCTTCGCGCGCTAAGTCTTCCTTCAATCCGCGGTCCATAGGTATTGGCCCACCCAACTCGAATTCATCCAATCCGGTGATAAGAAGCCCAACAATATTTGAATTGTACTGCCTGTTTAGAGATAAAATTTGCATTCTAATTATCTGGTTGAAAAAGATGTTATGATAATTTAAAAGATAAATATTACGATAAAAAATCATAATATTATCCCAAAAATTATCTCCACTTTTTTCATTCGACAATTAAGAATTATGCTTACTCAACGGCCTTGATTACACGGGCCGATGGTGTAAAATCGGGTCCAAACAACCGTCTACGTGATTATTTGATCAGTCAGGGATATGAATTATGCCCTTGTGTGTTAAACTATGAAGTCTTATTCCAAATTTCTAGAGTTACAGTTTTTGTCGTTAACACGAATCTCACTAAGACTACTGAAGAGCTTGAAAAAACTGCCTAGCACCTGAAGATGGAATTTGAGATGAAGGATCTTAGGAAAACTCGTTTATGACATGACCTGAAGTTGAAACATTGTTCTTACGGTATTTTGGTCTACCAGTCAAACTACACCACGAATGTGTTACCTTTGAGTATACCTTTGATCGTCCATACATTATATGCAAATAAGACCCATGAAGAGGTTATGGAATCCGAAATTCCATATCTAAAGTTCAACTTTGTGCTTCGATGTACTTAGCTCATTGTATTTAGACAGGACATCTCATTCGCTGTTGATCTTGGTAAAGATGCAGCACCGCGCCTACACGCAACTACTGAATTGGTATTAAAGATGTTCCCTGAAGGTACTACGAATTTGGGCAAATCAAATCCCAACGCATCTCGAGCGGATCCAACCTCCATGATCCTCGAAATGATGCTTGCCTTGTTGTTTTGCTGACGCAGGTTACTTATCAAACCCGCACAAGTCAAAATCCCTGAATGGTTATGTCTTTACCGTTAGGGATATCGCAATATCTTGGAGGTCCATGATATGACCTTAGTTGCGAAATCTTCAAATCGCTCCAAGACTCACCTCACTTCACTATGCCACAAGTGAGACATGGTTAGAAGTTCTTGTTGAGCATATTCGAAGTACTTGTTGTGTTTTCATCCATCGTTGAGTCCCAACGACGATCCATGAAGACTATGCCATATGTATCCACCCGACCAAGCCATGATACATCAACGAAGTCAACGCCAAGACATATTACGTCTACATCTACATCAGCAAAGCATCAGGAGATTGAAGTCATGCAAGCCGATCCCAAACAATCTTGCCGACCTCTACACGACGTCACTGCCGAAGTCAACCTTCCAGAAGCTTGTTCGAGGAATTGGTACGCCTAACTATCATATGTAATGCTTGTAGTTCTCATTTTGGAAGTTATGTCAAACTCAGGGGGAGTATCCATAAGTATACTCACTTGATCTTAATGTACTCTTTTTCCCTACGATTAGGAGCATTTTTCCCACTGGGTTTTTGCTACCTAACTAGGTTTTAACAAGGCACCCATCCTGGGCTGATCATACCCTTGTGAGCTCTTCTACTTGCGTCCAAAAGACGTATAGTTTTAACTTAATGCAACTTCTCACGTTTCTCCTTAGTCTATGGGTTTTTCCCTACCTTGGGTTTTACCATAGCAATGTTTTGTGAGTTTTACTTTTTTTATGCATTCTTCCGTTGATTTGAGACTTTGCATTCGCTCATTGTGCTGACGACTTCATCAACTGTACTTACTTCATCACTGAAGACCTGATGCGCCATTTACTTGAGTATTTACACACTCAAGGGGGAGTGTTGCAGTCATATTCGAATAGGAATGTGATTGTGTAAATCCTAGTATATCCTGGAATATCTCTTATATTCCTATTAGGAGTAGATTACCTATTAAATGTTGTAATCCTAAAGGGTAAGGAATTAACCTTCCCTACTACTATAAATAAAGGCACAATGGGGTTGAATAACACACTCACAATTACACATCTCTCTCTTCTTCTCTCTATGCCGCACCCCCTCTCTATATGGCCTCCATAATTGTTCAGTAAATTATGCCTACAACAGACAAATGATTTTTTTTTTTTTTAACAAACGATATTATCTATACTAAAAGGGAGAGGAGTGGAGTGGGCTTAGTCTCACAATGGGTTAGGAATAGTGTAATTAAATTAGTTGTCTATTAACATTAAATTAGTTGTCAAATGATTATTTTTTATTTTTTAACAAACAATATTATCTATACTAAGGGGAAGAGGTGTGCTTAGCCTCACAATGGGCTAGCAATAGTGTGATTCAACTAGCTGTTTATTAAATATTATTTTCTCTATTCTTAATGAAAATTCAGATGCTTTAATTGGTTTATGAGGGGTTTCTTCTAGCATGATCTAAGATTATTCATTTACATCAAATATTTGACTTTCCTTTTGTCAATTTAAGCATATAAATACATTTAAAACGTATAAGTCGTGCGTAGCATACCGTGATTCAAAAAATCTGAGCTCGTGCATGAAGGCTAATCATATCTTAATACATCCTACTTTACATGAAAGCTAGTCATATCTTAATATATCCTACTTTAGTCAATTGTACTGGGGAAAACGCAAACTAATCATTGAAAATCTAAATTGGTGAACAAATATTTTAATTAATCACGTTGCACAACTAATCTCTCTTAAATTTTTAATACCTTTGCATGGTTGGTGAAGAAGTTTTGTTAAAGAGGGGAGACTTTTGGACCTCTTTTGATTTTGGAAAGATTACATTTCTTCGGAAAGGGATCCTCTCAGGATCCCTTCCACCTAATCTACCAAGTTCTGAGATTCGGGCCATTGAAATTTGATCCAACGGTTAAAACTATTATAACTTTTAAAGTGGGCCCCTATTTGTAGCCGTGGGATCAAATTTCAATGGTCCGGGAAAGAGATCCAGAGAGGATCCCTTTCCCTTTTCTTCCAGACAAAAAGAGAGCGAGGTGGAATTGCAATTTGTTTTCGTCACCAAGAGCTGCATCTGATTCGTCGTCAACATGTTCAAAATATTACGTGAGGTGTTATGGTGATTCCTTATCGTTTGTAAAACCCTAGCCAATTAAATAATACCATTTATTGACTCACCTAATGGAGTTTGCGAGTTTGGATCCTCGTGCAGATCCTTGTTATGAGGTTCCCAGAGATCTGTGAATTGTGTCCATTCATCGTACATCGTGCGGTCAGAAATCATTTTAAATATTTTTATTTAAAAATCAACATAAACACTACTTGACAAAAATTGATTGGACAATGTATGATAAACGAACACAATTCACGGATCCCTATGATCTTCACCAAAAGATTCGGAGAAAGTGATTAGTTTGAGCAGATATTGACATTAATATAGTATTATTCGATGTCCAGAAATTATTAACCTTTTCTGTTTGGATCATTGAAATGATCAATTTCCATAGGATTATTTAAATTAATTTTGAACTGATTCTAATCGTTTGTGTTTGTGAGACTCCCAAAACAAGAATGGCTATAAGAGCAAGTCCATTCTTCTCAATTGCTCAAGCAGTTGGGTTACTAAATCCCTCAAAACCCCCAAAATCATTTCCATCCCACCCCAATGAGTCGAGCTACAGTGGAAGGAAGCAGAGCCCGACTGCACAATCGGGCAGGAATAGCCCAACTCAGCACCTAAGTGGAACTGCATTAGCCATGCTTTATGTTTTTGTTTTTTGTCAAGCGCATGTAGTTTATGCGCGCATGAGGTGAGTCAACTGACCAAACCTGCAACGCTTGGGCTCACACTGCTAGCATACTCAAACCCTCAGCATTTCAGGGGTGTATTTGTTTTATGAAAACTTCGGGTTTCAAAGGCACTAAATTTGAAACTACAAGTTCAATTTAGTTTATGAACTTCTAGTTGTACATGTAAGAACACATAATACAATATACAACTAAGTGTAGTGGATTTGGGTTGCTTCAGGAACTTAAGTATGAGTGTTTCGGGACTATGAAAGGGAGTCAACAGTTCAAAGAAAAGAAATAATTTATTGAATCGTTAATTGCCAAAAAGTAGACTTCAGGCCAATAATTTTGGATTAATTGTCAGATTAATGGATTGGTGGTCACTTTATTAATTCAATACATCGTAACCATTCAGGTTTGATCGTATAAGCAAAAATAATAATAACATTCAGGTTAATATTAACGGAAATACCAAAGAATAGCATTGGGTACGAAAAATTATAGCCCAATCTCTATGGGCTAGGGTGCCATGTACAGGGCAAGGCCCTAAAAAGGCTTAGTGGGCTGCATGTTGGTTGTAAGACATCCCAATCATGGCTGCAGGCCACGGGTCGTAGGTCTGGGATAGGCCCACCAGCTAGGCTATTGGTTTTAGGACACAAAGAGGCACTAGGAGTACAAGCCCAGCATGGGGCTGGCTTGGGATAAGTGCGCAGAAGCCCAGCCGCAGGCTGACCTCAATTTGGGCCATGTGCAGTGCAAGCCCAACAGCTCTAAGGCTGCAGGCAGGTTTGGGTCGAGGGTTAACGTAGCCCAGCAAGCAATACGGGTTTGCTGCAAGTAAGCTTGAGGCACGGGTTGTACCTAGCAAGCAATAGGCTTGCTGCAGGTTTGGGCCAGTGACTCGTGGCAAAGCCCAGCAACTCAAAAGTTGATGGTTTGGGCGGGAGGGGTTGCAAGCCCACCGTAACCCTTACTAGGTCGAGGCCTGGTGTCCGTGTAGGCGCAGCAAAGCCCAAAATGCTGTTGTATAGTCTAGACGTCGAAACAATGTCATTCCTGGTGATGTGCTCGACACGACTGGCTGCAAGCCAGCAACAGTGCTCTGGCAGCCTGGCGACGATGTAACATCCCACATCGCCCAGGGGAGTGGATCATGTAAGCCTTATATGTATATTCTCATCCCTACCTAGCACGAGGCCTTTTGGGAGCTCACTGGCTTCGAGTTCCGTAGGAACTCCGAAGTTAAGCGAGTAGCGCGCGAGAGCAATCCCATGATGGGTGACCCACTGGGAAGTTCTCGTGTGAGTTCCCAGAAACATAACCGTTAGGGTGTGGTAAGGGCCAAAAACGGACAATATCGTGCTACGGTGGAGTCAAGCCCAGGGTGTGGTGGAGCCCGGGCCAGGGTGTGACAATTTGGTATCAGAGCCAATCCCTGGCCGAAAGTGTGCCGACGAGGACGTCGGGCCCCTAAAGGGGGTGAATTGTAACATCCCACATCGCTCAGGTGAGTGGATCCTGTAAGCCTTATATGTATATTCTCTTCCCTACCTAGCACGAGGCCTTTTGGGAGCTCACTAGCTTCGGGTTCCGTAGGAACTCCAAAGTTAAGCGAGTAGCGCGCGAGAGCAATCCCATGATGGGTGACCTACTGGGAAGTTCTCGTGTGAGTTCCCAGAAACAAAACCGTGAGGGTGTGGTAGGGGCCCAAAGCGGACAATATCGTGCTACAGTGGAGTCAAGCTCGGGGTGTGGTGGAGCCCGGGCTGGGGTGTGACAGATGAGCCGTGGCCTATGCCGCAAAAATCCTAGAATTTATTTTAAATTTGTTTTTTCAAATTCTAGGTTTAAAAACCCTAATTGCTTATAAATTAATTTCGATGCTTTGACTCACAAATTCCACAAAGCATAATTGCGTATTGCATGAACAAAGAAAAATTAAATTTGTAGAAGATCCTTCTCTAAAAGCCGGAATTGCATCTCTAATGCAATGTATCACGTACAACAAAGAAAAATTAAATTGAATCAGTAGCATGTAGATCAATTCAATAAAATAATAAATTAATCATAAAAAGAATGATTAAAACGTAATACTCTCCTGATTCAAGAACAAACTTTCTGTAGCGCAACGTCAATAATGTGCTGATAATGTGTTGCAGGCATAATTTATTGAAAAATTATGGAGGCTAGAAAGAGAGAGAGTGTGCGACATAGAGAGAGAAGAAACAGATGTGTAATTGTGAGGTGTGCTCTATTCCAACCCATTGTGCCTTTATTTATAGCAGTAGGGAAGGTAAATTTCCTTAACCAATAGGATTACAACTCTAATAGGATAATACTAACCCTTGAGAATATTCCAAGATATCCCTAGATACACTATGATTTATACAATCACATTCCTAATCTAACATAACTACAACAACTGTCACATTTTTTTTCTTTTTTGTTTCTTATTTGTAAATTGCCAAGAGAAACGATCCCTTTCATGGATTAGTCAGGATAACACAAACGATGGCAATGGCATCATCTCAATTTAGTATATCTATCTTTTGAGCTTGACGAAAATATGATGCTTGATCAAGAATACCGTAAGGATTTATATGGAACTTGTTTATCATCACGTGACGTTTTATTTCTATTATATAATGTTAGTGTAAATTATTTTAGACATTTTATTACATTATTGAACTGAAAAAGCACAATAACAATAAATTCATTCCATGCAAATTGCTCTTTTATAGTTTGTCCAATGCCATTCCAGCCTCTTTGTTTCATTTCACAATTGCTTAGATTAAGTAACTTGTTTTGCCATATCAACCAGGGAGAAAAACTTTGGACTTGAAAACCTTTCAAACACCATAAAATATAACTGAAAAACTTTTCAAACACCAAAACATATAATAAATTAAAAACTTTTCAAACACCAAAACATATAATAAATAAATAACAACGACCTTATTGTAAACTATGCTCTATCACCAGCTACAAGGACTTCAAAAAGGAGCAATTCACTATTTTTTTTTCCAGTTCTCCCAACTCCAACTCCAAGAGAACAATATATCAATAGACGTACTGGTGTGAAATGCGTTTGCGTTTCCTCTCAATCTGATTACGGATTAGTAAATCAGGTGAGTAAACAAATGCCTATATATTGCCAGTTAGCACACCATCTCTTCTACCCTCATTCCTCCTCCTCCTCCTCTCCTCCTCTCTCTCTCTCTCTCTCTCTCTCTCTCTCTCTCTCTCTCTACCAGCACCAAATCCAAAAAATGTGTTCGACCGGAGAGAGTCAGATGGCTCCAACCCAAGTCTCCGACGAAGAAACAAACCTCTTCGCCATGCAGCTAGCCAGCGCCCCCATTCTCCCCATGGTGCTCAGGGCAGCACTCGAGCTCGACCTCCTCGAGATCATGGCGAAAGCCGGGCCTGGCGCTTTCGTTTCTCCGGCGGACTTAGCTTCGCAGCTGCCGACCAAGAACCCTGACGCCCCCGTCATGCTGGACCGCATGCTGCGCCTCCTGGCCAGCTACTCCATCCTTACTTACTCCCTCCGCACGCTTCGCGACGGCAATATCGAACGGCTGTACGGCCTCGGCCCCGTCTGCAAGTTCTTGACAAAGAACGAGGATGGTGTTTCCATTGCTCCTCTCTGCCTCATGAGTCAGGACAAGGTCCTTATGGAGAGCTGGTAATTACCATTCTTCTTAATTTATCATCCTAATTTGATCGTAAACAAACATTAATAATGGGTTTTAAATAGGTTCATCAGAATACAATCATAAAAATGTTACTAACTGTGAGTTGGGCCTTGAGTATGTGCTTGTTATTTATATTTTTGGGGGGTTATTAAGTAGACTAATTTGTTAAACTAAATTTGCAAATTAAATTATGTTTTATCGACAACAAATAACGTTAATCAACATTTACGTAATAATCCAATTATCACAACTATATCATTTAATTTACAACATTTAGTTTAAAAATTTAGTCTCTCTAGCATTACCCTTGTTAGTAGAGTAGAGTAATGTTATGGAGACTATCTATTTAATACATATTTTATAAGAGAAACGGTAGGAGGACTTTCTCAAAGTGACACTTTTCATGAACTATCTGCCACTTTACAGTTTAACGTTAATTTTCTTGTTAGCATTATAAAACATTTTGCAAAAAACATGAGGTGACAGAGAATCTATTGAGAGTCGTCTTAACATTTCTCATTTTATAAACTATATAATGTGTTTATTGATATTTTGATTAGCATGTTTATTTTTATTGGTAACACATCAAATCAGTTGCAAATTTCGTATAAAAAGTTAATATACCTAACATGATCCTTTGTACTAAGAGATATGATATGGAGATTCTATTAAAGTGAGACTTTTCATAAACTCTCTATCACCTCAATTTCCATTAGTTTTTCGTACTAATATTATAAAATTTAGGAGAAATTAGGTTTCCATCCTTATTTTTTTCTACACAATTGATTAAAACCTTATTCATTTTCAAATTTTGATCAAGGTCCTTCGGTTTTAATAAACGCCATTAATTATTCAAAAACAAAATATTTACATGTCAAGATAATTAAGTTTCATTTTTAAATAGGGAAGTGTTATTAGCACTCCTAAAATCTTATTATACACTCATCACAAGTGTATTTTTCTTTCTAATTATAGAAAATTTGGAATGCAAAATGAGATTTTTGGAGTACCAATAACAATTCCCTTTAAATATATTCATTTAGTGTTAGAAACGTTACATTTGATATATTATATTTATGGCTAAACTTTTTATCATATATTTCTATTTCTAGTTTGCACCTTTTTTTTTTTTGCAACCATTTTTTAAATTGTACCAATTTTCTTTTAAATTTTAATTTGTACCCATATATTAATTTCTTTTTGTCCCTTATATTTTAAACTTTTATTTGTACTCATAATTTTTTTAACCTTTTATTTGTGCTCATAATTCATTTATAATGTACCCATTTTTTTTTTGGGAGCTTTAATGAAAAGGTCCCGGTACTGTTCACTTTTAACGAAAAACCACTTTTTTACCTTTACCTGACACTATTCACTATACCTTTAAAAATGACTTTTCGTTAAAAGAGAAGTTTTTTTGGACTTTTCATTAGTTTTCCTTTTTTTTTTTTTACAAATTTACCACTTTGTTATATGTAAAATGTATCTCTATTTTTTTTGTAAGTACCATTTTTTATGTAAAATGTACCCATTTTTAAGTGTAAAATCTATTTATTTTTTAATCTAAAATGTACCATTATTTTTTTAATGTAAAATGTACCCATTGTTTTCTATATAAAATGTACCCACGTTTTTAATGTAAGTGTACCGATATTTTGTATATAAAATGTAGCCAAATTTTATTATATAAATGTACTCATTTTATAAAAATAAAAAAGATAAAATAAAATCCCTTTTTTTTTATAATCTAGAATGCACCCATAAGCAATTATTATTTTTTTTTTTTTATCAAAACCCATAAGCAATTTTGAATAATTAAATTAGTAGTGTAGATGAAAGAGTGAAAAAGAAAAAAAAACAGCTTAGTCTTTATTGGTATTATTGCATCTCTTTTATTATTATGTCATTTATGTAGCAGGAGATGGACTTCAATAAAAAATCATAAGGTTAAGTCTATAACAGTTAGGGATCTAGGACTGCAACTAAACTATCCCTAAAATTTATGCCAAAAACATAAGTTGTCAGAGAGCCCGTGAAAAGTCTGCTTAACATTTCTCTTTGGGAAATGCTAAGGAGATTCTTCATAGACTCTCCGCCCTCTCATATTGTTGGCACATTTTTTTATACCAATATTATAAAATATTGTATCAAAAAATTATATGACGAAGAGTCCGTAAGAAATTCCACTGTGAAAGAGTCTACTTAAACTTTCTCTTTCTCTTTCACTACTATTTTCTTCATTGTTCATATTACTTTTGCCCGATTTGGTCGTTGGGGAAAGACAAGACTAAAAATTGATCATTCTTGTCACAGGTTTAGGAATTTTGTAAAGGAAAATATGTTTAAGGCTTTTTTAGCCAAAATGGTCCATAAGATTTGCATAACACATCACTTTAGTCCCTGAGATTGAAAATCAATAGAAATGGTCCCTTAGATTGTCCACCATCCATTATTTTGGTCATTTCATTAAAAACTTCGTTAACTGTCCCGGAGCTCTTAGCCAGAAGTTTGGGCAATTTTCAAAGCTTTGTAACTCAATCGTTTCTTAACCAAATTTGACCCATAAATATATCAAAATGAAGATAGGAAAGTGTAGAAGAAGATTATACCTATTTTGAAGCTCAATGGTTGCTGAAGATGGCTGGAAAATAGCCTGAAAAGTGACTGATCAGCGGAAAAACTGGAAAACTCGTCGGAAATTGGGTAAACTTTAAACGTTCATAACTTCTTCAATACTCAACGAAATCGAGTGATTCAAAAACAAAAATCATACTTCTTAACGAGATGAAAAGAATGTTACCTTTCTAGACGGCTAATTCGTCGTGGTTTCGCAGAAAATGGCTCGAAAGTGGCTGTCTTGAGACCATACCAATACAAGAATTATGTCAACAATTCCTTATTATTTGATGCACATCAATAATAAGGACGTAATCCACATCAATACAAGAATTATGTCAACAATTCCTTATTATTTGATTCTTGTGAGTTATGCGGGCATTGAAACACGTGGTAGGTGGCTTGGCCTAGGTCACATATGAGCCACGCCCATATGACTGATCAAACGGTGTGTTGTTTCGTTATTTTACACATACTATATGCTTTTGGTTGTGAAGAGTGACATGTATGCTTGTATTGGGTTTGTGCAGGTACCACTTGAAAGATGCAGTTCTTGAAGGAGGAATTCCATTCAACAAGGCCTATGGAATGACTGTTTTTGAGTACTATGGCACTGACCCTAGATTCCACAAGGTCTTCGACAGGGGAATGGCTGACCACTCTACCATTACCATGAAAAAACTTCTAGAGACCTACAAGGGCTTTGAGGGCCTCACATCCGTCGTAGATGTTGGCGGTGGCACTGGCGCTATTGTTAACATGATCGTTTCTAAGTACCCCTCGATTAAGGGTATTAACTTCGACTTGCCTCATGTCATAGAAGATGCTCCCCAATTTCCTGGTATGTTCTTCATTTCTAATAATGCTTGTAGTTCAATTACTTAAAAGCATTCACCTTTACCTCGATATTTCTCACGTTTGATTTCTCCTCCTCTAATATTGCTTATGTTTGTACTATTTATCATTTTTCCTAATGAATATGAGATCTATGGATGTTGGATGTAGGCGTGGAGCATGTTGGAGGAGACATGTTTGCAAGTGTTCCAAAGGGAGATGCAATTTTCATGAAGGTTAGTTATTATTTATCAAAAAGAGAGTCAACGACTATTTTGTAGTGCTAATATCATTTTCTTATAAGAGCTTAGTTGCATAATAATTTGGAACTACTCTCAAATCATGTATGCAATCTTACAGTGGATATGTCACGACTGGAGTGACGATAATTGCTTGAAATTTTTGAAGAACTGTTATACCGCTCTCCCTGACAATGGAAAGGTGATTCTTGCTGAGTGCGTTCTTCCAGTAGCTCCAGACAACAGCCTTGCCACCAAGGGAGTTGTCCATATCGACTTGATCATGTTAGCTCATAGCCCCAGAGGAAAAGAGCGGACGGAGAAGGAGTTTGAGGCCTTGGCTAAGGGATCTGGATTCAAAGGTTTCCGCGTCATCTGCTCCGCTTTCAACACCTATGTCATTGAGTTTCTTAAGAAGATTTGAGTATAACTTTGGCAGTGGTATATATGATGCCGTCTGCATCATATTGTTTTTAGTTTGATATGGTGGTCGTATATTTTTCACCATAACTTGGTTTATATTTTACAAAAATAAATAAATAAATAAAGCAAAACAAAACAAAAGTAATAAGAAAGTGATTTTATGTTCGTCGTATGTTATAAATTTGGATTCATACGCTTGCAATGGGGTGTGAAACTTGAAAAAACCTGGTGTACGACGGACAGAGCATGTGTCTGTGCTGCCATAAAGAAAAAATAAAGACCTATCCTCTGTGAGAGTTTTTTGTGGGCGTATCAGAGCATCGTCTTGTGGGCAGATGAATGAAACTACCGTTATCCTCGCTTTAACAGTATTGCTAACGGCTCGACGCTAAATCCCATTACTTAGAGCATGCACCAACCAAGAATTTTGATTTTACAATTACATGTACAAATTGACAATTTGAGATTCTCTCTATGCACAATGTTTTTTCTTTGTGAAACAACTTGCGTTTTGAGAACATCTCAGTCATAATCAATATTATTTAACTTTGATCTCATTTATGGGCAGGGCCGGCCCTGAGAAATTGGGGGCCCTAGGCGAGCCTTCAAATGGGGCCCTAAAGTACTTTGACATCCAACTCATTGTACATTTATATGTATAAGAAAATGTTTCGCTAAATACATGAAAAAGTTCATTTCTACATCAAAAATCATTAGAATTCATATCCAAAAAAGAAAGATATGCAAACATTACTTAAATAGTACACGTCTCGCGTTTTTAGACGCAAATATATTAATTAAGTTTACATAATCTAACTTTTCAACCAATTCTTTTTCAATTGACAAAATAGATAACCCATTCAATCTTTCTTGTGACATAGTTTATCGGAGATACGATTTGATCAACTTTAATTTTGAGAAACTTCTTTCGGCAGAGGCAACTGTAACTGGTACGGTTAACAAAATACGATGAGCAACCCATGCATTCGGGAAACCCTAAAAATATATTTATATATATCATATATACACACACATATTTAAAAAGAAATATTTTGGGGCCCCCCCACCAAAACGCTGCACGGCAAGTTCCAAAAAAATATTTATAATTTCATATTTAGATATTTTACTCAAACTACAAAATTATATATATATATATATATATATATATATATATATATATATAATTATGATTGGCACTCCAAAATTCTCATTCTACATTCCAAACTTTCTATATTTAAAAAGAAAAATACACTTGTAAAGAATGTATGATGATATTTTTGGAGTGTCAATAACATTTCCCTATATATATAAAAAAATAAAAAATAATTTGGGGGCCCCTCTGAAGTGGGGGCCCTAGGCGAGCGCCTACTTGGGCTACCCTCAGGGCCAGCCCTGTTTATGTGAATGGTTGATATTCATGTAAAGAATCACTTTTTTTTTACGGTTCTAATTTTAAGGTATAATATGATCATTATTATGTGGATTTGCCCGAAGAATCGACTAGATGACAAAATCTCATTTCTTCAATTTTAATTACCCTTGATTGAACTTATCACTATGGTTGATTGTTTTAGGGTGTCTTTCAACCATTGGATAGAATTCGAGTTTGTATACACAATTTGATACTTATAACCAAAAATCAACGCTCTAGCGCAATTTCTTACCTAAGTAATCAACTCTCTCAAGTCTCAACAGATAGAATTAAAGTTAATTAATAGGACTGATCGCGAGTGAGATTTCTTCACAACAATCAAATTCAATTCAATTTGAATTGAACTAATCAAATTTGATTCCATTTCTACCAACATCGTAAGTTCATTAGTAACTACATCTCTTCGAGTAAGAACAAAAGCCATTTCAAGTACCTTCCCCATAATCAAATTTGACCGCCTACCAGTAAAACAACAGTTCACTTTTCTGGTATTTCTCATACACCGTTATCTGCAATACGGCTAAATAACGGGAGCTTTGTTCATTTCTTCACCGCGGCTTCCTGCTTCATCAACATCCTTTTGCACTTCCAGTCACCAATTAATGAGCGCAGCGGCATGGCAATGTGATCAATTTTCATAGGATTATTTTGATTATTTTGAAACTGATTGTAATCGTTTGTGTGTGAGAGACTTACAAAACAAGAATGGCAATAAGAGCAAGTCCACTCTTCTCAATTGCTCAAGCAGTTGGGTGACTAGGGGGTAGGGGTGGGCGCGGTGCGGTTCGGTGCGGTTTCGAGTGAAACCACAACCAAAACCAAAACATTTTGCGGTGCGGTGCGGTGCGGTGCGGTGCGGTTTTGAAGCCAAAACCGCAATGAAACCAAACCGTTTGGTTCGGTTCGGTGCGGTTTCAAACTGTTTCGGTTTGGTTTTTGAGAAAAAAATGTACACATATTTATGCATAAAACGGTCTTATTTTCCTTGTATATTAATTAATGAATATGCAATGCAACAAGGGATCAAAACTGCCAAAAAACAGAGTAGGGCTGAGTTTATGTATGCTTCGATGTACTTAAAAACAAGTGTTATCAGTGAAACCATTTGTTATTCTGAGATTACGATTTTTTCTCAATGTTGATTTCCAGGTCAAGTTTTCGGGTATTTGCTGGACACATGATCATAAAGGGTTTTTCTACAGCCGCTATCCAGCTCCTAAGTAAGTAGCAATATGTACATTTATTCTTTACTTATTGTGACATGTGGATTTGATACGGTTATATAATCAGAATGGTTGAAACTTCAGTTGTAACAAATTAATGACTAAATGTGAGGACAGAATTGGTGTACATTGTTGCTTTACTTCATTCGGGAAGATCTATAGATGGTTAAATGGGTACTGCAAGGCTCTGCTATCCTTAAGTTTGGGCTGCGAGTGTAGGAATGCAGTTTGATGTTACAGAGACAAGAATTGGAATTTTCAGAGATTACTATTAGGGCAGTGGATAGCTATCTTTTATTTAATTTGATATCGACGACTGTAAAAGCTACGCAATATAGTGAAATTAAATAATTTGCCTGCTGTTTTTTTCTGCAGAGAAGGAGAAGATGTTGATGCTGGGACAGAGACCAACGTGAATCTTCACCAGTTCACTAATACCAAACATACAATTAAAAGCCCTTCATTTCCTAAATCTGATCCAAATTATAACGTCTAAGTTCTAACCAGCACACTGAATTGAAGATTTTATTTCGAAAATGGAAGCAATAAATTCAGAAACACAGCAAACACAGCAAAGCAAACACAGCAAAACAGATTAAATTGATGAATGATACAAGTTCTAAGTTCTAACTAATACAAGTTCTTACCATATTTGCAGAGATCCTTGCAGATGATGGGGATCTGGGGATGCAAGTCACTGAGGTCGCAGTCGCATGCAAGGGGATCTGAGGATCTGGGGATGCATGCAAGCAGGCAGTCGTAAAGGCAGAGGCAGAGGCAGTCGCAGTCGCAAACTCGCAGTCGCAGTTGTAAAGGCAGAGGCAGAGGAAGAGGCAGTTGTAAAGGCAGAGGCAGCGGCAGCAACCAACCAGGTTGCAGAGGCAGAGGCAGCAACTAACCAGGTCGCAGAGGCAGAGGCAAGCAGAGATGCAATGCAAGCAGAGAAGCAGCCAGATGAGGTGAGGTCGCAAAGGCAGAGGCAAAGATGCAAGAGAAGCAGTCGGTCTCAGGACTCAGGAGTCGGGAGGGAGTCGAAGTGCAAACGGCCAAAAACCCCAAAACCGAACTTAACCTAGTTGAAATAATTTAAACTTTAAAATATAACATTTATTTATTATATGGTGCGGTTTCGGTTTCGGTGCGGTTTCGAAAACCCGAAACCGCAACCAAACAGTTTTCTTTGCCGCGGTTCGGTTTCGAAACCGAAACCGTTTCAAAACCGCAAAACCAAACCGTTCGGTGCGGTTCGATTCGATTCGTGTTTCGGTTTCGGTTTTCGGTTCCAAGTGCCCACCCCTACTAGGGGGTGTAGTCAAACTAATTTGAGAGGATTTTAAAAGACTAGGGGGTGTAGTCAAACTTAAATTTGAGAGGATTTTAAAAGATTTTAAAATCCTAGTGTAGTCAATTAAAAGATTTTATAGGATTTTAGAATCCATTCAAATCTAGGTGTAGTCAATTAAAAGATTTTAATGGATTTTAAAATCCATCCAAATCTACGTGTATTCAAAAAAGGTAAATTACATTTTACCCCCTCATGTTTGGGTCGATTTCAATTCCTTACAACATTTTAAAAATATTTCACTTTCTGACCTCACTTACTATTTTATTTCAATATAGTACATCCGTTACATTTTTCATCCATTGATCCGTTAAGAGCTGACGTGGCTGCCAAATTTGTTTCACGTGACTTTTTTTTAATTCATTTAAAATATTATAATAATTTATCCTATAATTTATTAAAAATAAAAATTAAATAAAATAAAACCCCTTGAGGGGGTTAAAAAAAAAAAGATACATTTTTTCTTTAAAGAACGGTGGGCCTCACCCCTACCACTTCACCCATCTTCAACCTCTTCTCCTCCATCCCTACCCCTCTAACCCTACCCGCCGCCACACCTCCCCTCCATCTCCCTCCCCATTGACGTACATTGAAAACCTCAGCGAGCTCCGCATATTCATCATCGCGCCGTCGGCGGTAATTTGATCAACCAGCTCCTACGCAAGCTGCCTTCCAAGATCTCATAAGTCGTATCCTTCGATGCCGGCAGCTCCGGCAGCCGTGTCCAGGTCTTCTGCTTCGACCACAACATCCAGCTCCTTACCATCGGCAAAGATCTCAAGCTCTTTCTTCAGATCAAGCCTGGCCCGAGCGCTTATGCCAAGGATCCTCGCTCTGCAACCTTTTCTTGTTTGGAAATTGCAATTTTGTTAATTTTTCGAAACTCAGTACACAATTCCATTCACATCATACATTTGTTTGTTTTCAAATTTCAAAATGCTAGGGATCTAAAAAGGTTAGGGATTTGCTCAGTATTCTTTTAAAAAAATGGGTTGAAGATGAGTTAGTGGTAGGGGGTTGCGGGGGTGGGGTTCGGGGTTTTTAGGTATTTTAATTTTTTTTTAAATTAAAGTAAATTTTTTTTTTTGTCACGTGGCACAAATTTGACAGCCACGTGGCACAAATATGGCAGTCACGTCAACTTTTAATGGATTAATGGATGGAAAATATAACGGAAGTACTATATTGAAATAAAATAGTATGTGAGGTATGAAAGTGAAATGTTTTAAAAATGTTTAAGGAATTGAAATCCACCCCAAACCTGAGAGATCTTGGAGGATTTCAAAAAATTGTGGATTTTGCGGGATTTGAGAAATTGTGGATTTTGCGGAATTTGAGAACAAGAAGTATATATAACCAAGTCTAAACAAAAATTCAACCTCATCCCCTAGGATTTCAAATCTTTTTTCATCTGGGCAGCCCTCAAATCTCTACCAATTTGCTTCAAATCCCTTTCATGAAACAATCTGCTTCAGAGGTGCAGATTTGTAGTCATAAATTCTTTAGAGTTGTAGCTAGTTAGACTTTAAGTACTCCATAGAAGGAAAAAAAAAATGAAAATTTGAAATACGTTCAACTTTATAGTTCACTTTTTGAAATAGGTCCAATTTTTAATAACTTTTGATTTTTGAAATATGTCAAATTTTTAGTCCAATTTGATCTATTTGAAAAGACCCCCTTAATACGCGGGAGAAAAGCCTCAAAACCCCCAAATTCCTTTCCACCCTAGCCCAATGAGTCGAGCAACTCAGCGCCCAAGTGGAACTGGCGTTATCAATGTTTTATTTTTTTTTTTATCTTTTTTTTTTGTGTGTCAGGCACATGTAGTTTACGCACACGTGAGGTGAGTCAACGGACCAAACCTGCAACGTTGGGGCCCACACTGCAAGCACACTCAACTCTTAGCATTTCAATTTGCACAAAGTTTCTATCCTACAGTATAGTTTTTCAGGAAAAAAAATAAAAAGCGAAATCTAAAAAAATCACTTATTAATTTTGGGCCCACACGGCATAATATTGGTTGTTTTGTAATCCAACAGTTCTATTAATTAGGCAACAAATAAATATACAAAAATTAAAAAAAAAATTAGAAATTACAGGATCTTGACACTTGGTGCTATGAGATTCGTAAAAAATATAATCGAAAATCTTTCTATAAAAATTGTAATTTCAAATCATATTCGAAACTAAACGAACTTATCTTTTTAATAATTTTTTTTTTTTAAATTTATTTTTTTAATGTCAATTGCCTAAGCAATTTATTTTACGAAATACAATTCACTTAGAAAATAATTGCCTTTGCCAAATTACCTAGACTATTATTGCAATCGTGAAGGAAAAACTGTTCTAATCAACTCACCCACACAATTTATGTGTGTAAATGATGGCACAGGCACTCTTCTAGAATATTGTCCCAATGAAGCAGTAGAACCAAACCATTTCAGCTTAAGGCTTAGTTTGGTATTGCTGTGCTGTGAAAAAAAACTGCTTCTGCTGTGCTGTGAGAATAAGCAGCTGTGAAATAAAACAGCAGAGTGTTTGGTAAATTTTTTTGTGAAAGTGCTTTTGGAAGAAAAAGCAATATTATAGTGTTTGGTAAACTTTTATGTAAAACAGCTATGACTGTGTGAAATGACCAAAAAGGGTATAATACTAGATGTGCCATTAATTTAATTTTTTTAACAAATAAAGGTGAATTACTAAATATACTTTATTTTTAAAAGAAAAATATTTATAAACTTTTAAGTTAGTTGAAGAAGCAAAACTACTTCAATTGAAATATTTTATACTTCAATTGAATATTTTAAAAGAAAATAGTGTTACCAGTATGACAAAATGCTTCAATTGAAATATTTTTAGACTGAATAGCTAGGATTCATTAGTACAATATTGTTAATGTACTTGAAAGTAGTCTAATTAGATGCATTCATCAAACTTGCCGCTATTCTATTTCTTAATGCTTCTATCTCATGTGATCCTTCAACTTGATAATTTTGGTATTCTTTATCATCATCATCACTATTATCGCTCTCTTCACAATAGTCCCTGGGGTCATCAAAATGACGATCACGTTCAGAATACCTCCGTATGTAGTTATGAAGAGCCATTGTAGCAATGACAATCTTCACTTGCTTAATACAATGAACCAATTCGATCGTAAATTTAACACATTTACAAAAGTGGATACCACAAAATCTTATGTTATAAATTCCAAGTGTTGGTGAATCTAATGTTTTGATGGGATACGCATTGTACGAAACTAGTTTCAACGATCCAACCGCCAAATTTGTTTGTATATGCTTCGAGATCGCATACGCCAAAAATCGCAAAAAACAAACATTCAGAGATCAAGTAACGGGACCAACTTTTTCGACAGCTATAAACGAAAAATCACCAATTTAAAGGTTATTTTAACTCCGATTTTGATGATTTTTTTACAGATACACTCTTTAACCCTGTATGAATACAATGAACCAATTCGATCGTAAATTTAACACATTTACATAAGTGGATACCACAAAATCTTATGTTATACTTAATGAAAGTATAAATAAATTCCAAGTGTTGGTGAATCTAATGTTTTGATGGGATACCCATTGTACGAAATTAGTTTCAACGATCCAACCGTCAAATTTGTTTGTATATGCTTCGAGATCGCATACGCCAAAAATCACAAAAAACAAACATTCAGAGATCAAGTAACTGGACCAACTTTTTCGACGGCTATAAACGAAAAATCACCAATTTAACGGTTATTTGAACTCCGATTTTGATGATTTTTTACAGATACACTCTTTAACCCTGTATGAATACAATGAACCAATTCGATCGTAAATTTAACACATTTACATAAGTGGATACCACAAATGAAAAAGGTAATGCAAGAACCCCAAAAGAAAACCAAAATAAGAGAAGGTCAAAAAAAAAAAAAAACTACTTTGTGCGACGCAGGTTCTCTTACGTCGCGCAAAACATCTTTGCGCGACGTAGGAGCACCTGCGTCGCGCAAAGTAGTTTTTTTTTTTTTTTTAATTTTTATTTTTTTATCTTATGAGTACAAAATAAATAAATGTAAAGCTGCAACAAATAACAAGCATTCTCTCATCAAATTCAACTGATTCTATACCGTTATACAATAAACATTCAAAACAAATGATTGAAACTTTATATATATAAGCCATCAAAAGTATTCAATTCACGTTTCTAAAGAAGAAAAAAATATTGAATTCTCAACAACTAATTTTTTTTTACATATATATCATTCAATTTCTTAAGTGTTATAAGTACAAAATAAATAAATTAAAATCTACTTAGTAATAGGATCAATCTAAAAACAAGGTAAAATTAAATTTAAAAAAGGGTGAAATTTGACTCACTCTAATATCCAAGGGATTTATGGAGACGGTGTGAACGAGAAGGACCTCACAGAGCTTGAGATCAGGGATTGGAGAAGGTTTTGAAGAGAGATGGAGGATGGAGGTAGCTATTGCAATGGGTTTGCACCTCCCAATCTGTTTAAGTGGAGCAGAAAAAAATCGTTAACTTTGCACGACGAAGGTGGCGTCGCGCAAAGCTGCTTTACCCGACGTACGTAAGCGTTCGTCGAGCAAAGTTTGGAAAAAGCGGTAAAATAGTCTTTGTTTGGCGCCAAAACTTTGCGCGACGAAGCCCTGCGTCGTGCAAAGTATCTTTGCGCGACGCAGGGCTTCGTCGCGCAAAGTTTCGTTGCTCAAAGTATGTTTGCGCGACGTTTGATGTTTTGGGTCGCGCAAACCATGTTTGCGCGACGAAGCCCTGCGTCCGTTGCGCAAACAGGTTTTTCTACTAGTGGTGGAAACCGGAATTGCACATATTCCCAACAATTTCAGCGTTTATCAAACCATCAGGGATTAAAATAATTGTGGAACCCTACGTAAAATAAGGAATCAACTCCTAAAATGGTCGGAGTCTAATTCTTGAGTGGGAGGAGGTATTTGAATTTCTGGAAATGGTGTCCATTAGGAATCCAAATTTTATACCGGTAATACCCTCAAACTCCAACAATGAGAACGGTGTCAGTGGTTGCAGCTTTTGCGATCGTGATAGCTAGCCATAGGTGCTGCCTTCAAGCCCTTGCTTGACAAGGCTCGCGTTCCCGATGAATACCAAAGAAAAGGGAAGATGGTGGTCTCGCGGGGTGGGTCGGCAGTAGATAAAGATGGTGACAAGAGAGATGCCTGGGGAATTTTAGAAAGGGGTGGGTCAGCAAAGAAAGATGGGGAAGATAGGGGAACATAGAGAGAGGCGCCTAGGAAATTTAGAAATGGATGGATCGGCAGCAGAGAGATGAGGGAGAGAGAGGACAGGAAGTGATATTTTTTTTTTCTTGGATTTTATTTTATGTTGGTAACTGTAAGAACCAATGAAAGAATAAAAGTTACTAGAAAATAAAAAAATAGTTATTCTCTCTACTGAAAAATGAAAGAATATTAGTTTTACTAAAAATAATTAGATATAAAATAAATTAATTACAATAGGGGTATTTTAGTAATCATATTAATTTTTATTCCGATTCATGTGAATTAGTAAACAGTTTATATATATTAATATCATTCATACTCTGATTTCAGCCAATTTTAATAAACGTCTTTAACAAGAATTTGATTCTGATTTTACCTCATTCTAATTCCTCCTCAATTCAGTTTCTCTCAATCTGATTACGGATTAGTAAATGAGGCAAGGTGATGGGTGAGTAAACAAAGGGTGCTTTAGATTTTGGCCCTTACAACTTATTATTTCTAGATAAAAACTCATCTATCTTTAAAGATCCATTTTAAGCCCAAATTTAAAATTTGCAAACATATGGGAACACTATTGACCTATTAATACAATTTATTTACACTCATGCCACTCATACTTTATGGTCCCTTTTCCAAATTCCTAAATTTATGCCAAATTAAAAGTAGTAGAAAAAGTGAAATAAAATGTAAAAAGTGTTTGCATTAACCGTATCCATGTCAAACTAAAAAAGTAGTTTTTTTTTTTCGGGATATATTTTGTAGCAATTTTATCCATATTAATTGGTAGGTAAATTATTTTGTTCTAATTATTTTAAAAAAAATACTACACCTATATTATATATTTTGAATCAAATAATATTCCTCTAACTTGTAGGTAAATTATTTTCTATGTATTGTTATATATGTTAGACACGTTTTGTTGTTGTATAAACATTAGTGGAACATAATATTGTTGATTTTATACATCAAACTGCATTTCTTTTGTTATAGGTAAATTATTTTCCATGTACAAGTACTTATGTTAGGCACGTTTTGTTGTTGGTACATACAATATTTTGTATCATTGTAAAGAAAAATATTACATTACACCCATGGTATAGTTGTTGTAGGTAAATTATTGGAAATTAATTTGTAGTTAAGTAATGAACATTTTGCATCATTGGAAATGAACATTTCAAATAGTAGGTAGGTAAATTAATTTGTTCTAATTATGTAAAAAAAAAATTACACTACATCTAGTTATATTTAATTTTTCCAATTATTAAAAAAAATTATACTACACCCATCCAAATAACATTTCTCTAACTTGTAGGTAAATTATTTTCCATGTATTGTTAGATATGTTAGGCATGTTTTATTGTCGTATAAACATGGGTGTAACATAGTATTTTTAATACTATGCATCGAACTACATTTCTTCTTAATATAGGTAAATTATTTTCCATGTATTAGTACATATTTTAGGCACGTTTTGTTGTTGGTATAAACATTATTTTGCATCATTGTAAAAAAGAGAGATTATATTACACCCATGATATTATATTAATAAAAAAAAAAGGATAAATTCAAAAGCATTCAAGAGTAGGGTGAAAAAACTGAATCGAATAGTTTTATGAAAATTCAAAGCTTTTCTAAAAAATTAATATGCAATAAATTTTTAACATTAATGTCTTTTTTTTTCTTGTTGCAAAATCATTTACTCTCTCCTTACAATTAATTGTCTACATCAAATATCTAATAGGGGTATTTTAGGCATGTGAAAAATGTAAAATGTGTGAAGTAATATGAAATTAATGAATTTGCTTATGTGGATTCTAGTCATTGGGTTTTCTTTGAGTAAAAAAGTTATGTAGGGTTTTATATGAAGAAAATTGAGTTTGAAAGGCTAAAGTCATATTTTCAGGTAAAGGGATCCCTATATCTTGCCAGTTAGCACACCCATCTCTTCTACCCTCATTTCTCCTCCTCCTCCTCCTCCTCCTCTCTCTCTCTCTCTCTCTCTCTCTCTCTCTCTCTCTCTCTCTCTCTCTCTCTCTCTCTCTCTCTCTCTCTCTCTCTCTCTCTACCAACACCAAATCCAAAAAATATGTTCGACCGGAGGGAGTCAGATGACTCCAACCCAAGTCTCCGATGAAGAAACAAACCTCTTCGCCATGCAGCTAGCCAGCGCCCCCATTCTCCCCATGGCGCTCAAGGCAGCCCTCGAGCTCGACCTCCTCGAGATCATGGCGAAAGCCGGGCCTGGCGCTTTCGTTTCTCCGGCGGACTTAGCTTCGCAGCTGCCGACCAAGAACCCTGACGCCCCTGTCATGCTGGACCGCATGCTGCGCCTCCTGGCCAGCTACTCCATCCTCACTTACTCCCTCCGCAAGCTTCGCGACGGCAATGTCGAGCGGCTGTACGGCCTCGGCCCCGTCTGCAAGTTCTTGACAAAGAACGAGGATGGTGTTTCCATTCCTCCTCTCTGCCTCATGAGTCAGGACAAGGTCCGTATGGAGAGCTGGTAATTACCATTCTTCTTAATTTATCATCCTAATTTGATCGTAAACAAACATTAATAATGGGTTTTAAATAGGTTCATCAGAATAAAATCATAAAAATGTTACTAACTGTGAGTTGGGCCTTGAGTATGTGATTGTTATTTATATTTTTAGGGGGTTATTAAGTAAACTAATTTGTTAAACTAAATTTGCAAATTAAATTATGTGTTATCAACAACAAATAACGTTAATCAATATTTAAGTAATAATCTAATCATCACAACTATATCATTTAATTTACAACATTTAATTTAAAAATTTAATCTATCTAGCATTGCCCTTATTAGTATAGTAGAGTAATGTTATGGAGACTAACTATTTAATACATATTTTATAAGAGCAACTGTAGGAGGACTTTCTCAAAGTGACACTTTTCATGGACTCTCTGCCACTTTACAGTTTAACGTTAATTTTCTTATCAGCATTATAAAACATTTTGCCAAAAACATGAGGTGACAAAGAGTCAATTGAGAGTCGTCTTAACATTTCTCATTTTATAAACTATATAATGTTTTTGTTGATATTTTGATTAACATGTTTATTTTTACTAGTGACACATTAAATCAGTTACAAATTTTGTTTAAAAAGTTAATCTACCCAACATGATCCTTTGTACTAAGAGACATGATATGGAGATTCTATTAAAGTGAGACTTTTTATAAACTCTCTATCACCTCAATTTCCATTAATTTTTCGTACTAATATTATAAAATTTAGGAGAAATTAGGTTTCCATCCTTATTTTTTCTACTTCATTGATTAAAACCTTAATCCTTTTCAAATTTTGATCAAGGTCCTTCGGTTTTAATAAACGCCATTAATTATTCAAAAACAAAATATTTACATGTCAAGATAATTAAGTTTCATTTTTAAATAGGGAAGTGTTATTAGCATTCCTAAAATATTATTATACACTCCTCATAAGTGTATTTTTCTTTCTAATTATAGAAAATTTGTAATGCAAAATGATATTTTTGGAGTACCAATAACAATTCTCTTTAAATATATTCATTTAGTGTTAGAAACGTTACATTTGATATATTGTATTTATGGCTTAACTTTTTATCATATATTTCTATTTCTAGTTTGTACCTTTATCATATATTTTTGGAAAACTAACGAAAAGTCCAAAAAAACTTCATTTTTAACGAAAAACCATTTTAAAGGTATAGTGAATAGTACCAGGTAAAGGTAAAAATGTGGTTTTTCGTTAAAAGTGAACAGTACCGGAAGTGTTTCATTAAAACTTCCTTTTTACAATTGTACCAATTTTCTTTTAAATTTTAATTTGTACCCATATATTTATTTCTTTTTGTCCCTTATATTTTAAACTTTTACTTGTACTCATAATTTTTTTTAACCTTTTATTTGTACCCATAATTTATTTATAATGTACCCATTTTTTTTTTTTACAAATTTACCACTTTGTTATATGTAAAATGTATCTCTATTTTTTTTGTGAGATCCCACATCGCCTAGGGGAGTGATCCTTATATGTATATTCCCATCCCTACCTAGCACGAGGCCTTTTGGGAGCTCATTGGCTTTGGGTTCCATGGGAACTCCGAAGTTAAGCGAGTAGCGCGCGAGAGCACTCCCATGATGGGTGACCCACTGGGAAGTTCTCGTGTGAGTTCCTAGAAACAAAACCGTGAGGGCGTAGTCGGGGCCCAAAGCGGACAATATCGTGCTACGGTGGTGGAGCGGGCCCGGGATGTGGTGGACCCCGGGTCGGGATGTGACAATTTGGTATCAGAGCCAATCCCTGGCCGGAAGTGTGCCGACGAGGACGTCGGGCCCCTAAGGAGGGTGGATTGTGAGATCCCACATCGCCCAGGGGAGTGATCCTTATATGTATATTCTCATCCCTACCTAGCACGAGGCCTTTTGGGAGCTCATTGGCTTCGGGTTCCATGGAAACTCCGAAGTTAAGCGAGTAGCGCGCGAGAGCACTCCCATGATGGGTGACCCACTGGAAAGTTCTCGTGTGAGTTCCTAGAAACAAAACCGTGAGGGCGTAGTCGGGGCCCAAAGCGGACAATATTGTGCTACGGTGGTGGAGCGACCCCGGGATGTGGTGGACCCTGGGTCGAGATGTGACATTTTTTGTAAGTACCATTTTTTATGTAAAATGTACCCATTTTTTTAATGTAAAATCTATTTATTTTTTAATCTAAAATGTACCATTATTTTTTTTAATGTAAAATGTACCCACGTTTTTAATGTAAGTGTACCAATATTTTATATATAAAATGTAGCCAAATTTTATTATATAAATGTACTCATTTTATAAAAAAAATCCCTTTTTTTTTTTTTTTATAATCTAGTATGCACGCATAAGCAATTATTATTATTAATTTTTTTATCAAAACCCATAAGCAATTTTGAATAATTAAATTGGTAGTGTAAATGAAAGCAAAAAAAAAAAAAAAAAAGAAATAGTTGAGTCTTTATTGGTATTATTGCATCTCTTTTATTATTATGTCATTTATGTAGCAGGAGATGGACTTCAATCAAAAATCTAAAATGCATAAGGTTAAGTCTATAACAGTTAGGGATTAAGGACCGCAACTAAACTATCTCTAAAATTTATGCCAAAAACATAATTAAGTTGTCAGAGAGCCCGTGAAAAGTCTGCTTAACATTTCTCTTTGGGAAATGCTAAGGAGACTCCTCTCCGCTCTCTCATATTGATGGCACATTTTTTATACCAATATTATAAAATATTGTGTCAAAAAATAATATGACGAAGAGTCCGTAAGAAATTCCAATGTGAAAGAGTCTACTTAAACTTTCGCTTTCTCTTTCTCTACTATTTTCTTCTTTGTTCATATTACTTTTGCCCGAATTGGTCGTTGGGGACAGACAAGATGGGAAATTGATCATTCTTGTCACAGGTTTAGGAATTTTGTAAAGGAACATAAGTTTAAGGCTTTTTTAGCCAAAATGGTCCATGAGATTTGCATAACACGTCACTTTGGTCCTAAGATTGAAAATCAATAGAAATGGTCCCTGAGATTTTCCACCATCCATTATTTTGGTCCTTCCGTTAAAAATTCTGTTAAGTGTCCAGGAGCTCTTGGTCGGAAGTTTGGGCAATTTTCAAAGCTTCATAACTCAATCGTTTCTCAACCAAATTCGACCCACAATATATCAAAATGAAGATAGGAAAGTGTAAAATAAGATTATACCTATTTTGAAGCCCAATGGTCTTCGGAGATAGCCGAAAAATAGCCTGAATGGTGACTGGTCCGCGGAAAAACTGAAAAACTCATCGGAAATTGGGTAAATTTAAACGTTCATAACTTCTTCAATACTCAACGAAATCGTGTGATTTAAAAACAAAAATCATACCTCTCGACGAGACGAAAAGAATGATACATTTCTAGATGGCTAATTCGCCGTGGTTTGGCCGAAAAATGGCTCGAAAGTGGCTGTCTTGAGACCAAACCAATACAAGAATTATGTCAACAATTCCTTATTATTTGATGCTTGTGAGTTATGCGGGCATTGAAACACGTGGTAGGTGGCTTGGCCTAGGTCACATATGAGCCATGCCCATATGACTGATCAAACGACGTGTTGTTTCGTTATTTTACACATACTATATGCTTTTGGTTGTGAGAGTGACATGTATGCTTGTATTGGGTTTGTGCAGGTACCACATGAAAGATGCAGTTCTTGAAGGAGGAATTCCATTCAACAAGGCCTGTGGAATGACTGTTTTTGAGTACCATGGCACTGACCCTAGATTCAACAAGGTCTTCGACAGGGGAATGGCTAACCACTCTACCATTACCATGAAAAAACTTCTAGAGACCTACAAGGGCTTTGAGGGCCTCACATCCGTCGTAGATGTTGGCGGTGGCACTGGCGCTGTTGTTAACATGATCGTTTCTAAGTATCCCTCGATTAAGGGTATTAACTTCGACTTGCCTCATGTCATAGAAGATGCTTCCCAATTTCCTGGTATGTTCTTCATTTCTGATAATGCTTGTAGTTCAATTACTTAAAAACATTCACCTTTACCTCGATATTTCTCACGTTTGATTTCTCCTCCTCTAATATTGCTTATGTTTGTACTATTTATCATTTTTCCTAATGAATATGAGATCTATGGATGTTGGATGTAGGCGTGGAGCCTGTTGGAGGAGACATGTTTGCAAGTGTTCCAAAGGGAGATGCAATTTTCATGAAGGTTAGTTATTATTTATCAAAAAGAGAGTCAATGACTATTTTGTAGTGATTTCTTATAAGAGCTTAGTTGCATAATAATTTGGAACTACTCTCAAATCATGTATGCAATCTTACAGTGGATATGTCACGACTAGAGTGACGATAATTGCTTGAAATTTTTGAAGAACTGTTATACTGCGCTCCATGACAATGGAAAGGTGATTCTTGCTGAGTGCGTTCTTCCAGTGGCTCCAGACAGTAGCCTTGCCACCAAGGGAGTTGTCCATATCGACATGATCATGTTAGCTCACAGCTCCGGAGGAAAAGAGCGGACGGAGGAAGAGTTTGAGGCCTTGGCTAAGGGATCTGGATTCAAAGGATTCCGCGTCATCTGCTCCGCTTTCAACACCTATGTCATTGAGTTTCTTAAGAAGATTTGAGTATAACTTTGGCAGTGGTATATATGCTGCCGTAAAGATGGGCAATCCTGAGCCAAATCCTGTTTTATGAAAATAAACAAGGGTTTCATAAACTGAAAATAAAAAAGGATAGGTGCAGAGACGCATATTTATATGTTACAAAAAAAAAATGTAATAAGAAAGTGATTTTATGTTCGTTGTATGTTATAAATTTGGATTCATACGCTTGCAATGGGGTGTGAAACATGAAAAAACCTGGTGTACGACGGACAGAGGATGTGTCTGTGCTGCCATAAAGAAAAAATAAAGACCTATCCTCTGTGAGAGTTTTTTGTGGGCGTATCAGAGCATCGTCTTGTGGGCAGATAAATGAAGCTACCGTGATCCTCGCTCTAACAGTATTGCTAACGGCTCGACACTAATCCCATTACTTAGAGCATGCACCAACCAATAATTTTGATTTTACAATTACATGTACAAATTGACAATTTGAGATTCTCTCTATGCACAATGTTTTTTCTTTGTGAAAGAACTTGCGTTTTGAGAAAATCTCAGTCACAATCAATATTATTTAACTTTGCTCTCATTTATGGGAATGGTTGATATTCATGTAAAGAATCACTTTTTTTTTACGGTTCTAATTTTAAGGTATAATATGATCATTATTATGTGAATTTGCCTGAAGAATCGATTAGATGACAAAATCTCATTTCTTCAATTTTAATTACCTTTGATTGAACTTATCACCATGGTTGATTATTTTAGGGTGTCTTTCAACCATTGGATAGAATTCGAGTTTGTATACACAATTTGATACTTATAACCAAAAATCAACGCTCTAGCGCAATTTTTTACCTAAGTAATCAACTCTCTCAAGTCTCAACAGATAGAATTAAAGTTAATTAATAGAACTGATTGCGAGTGAGATTTCTTCACAACAATCAGATTCAATTCAATTCGAATTGAACTAATCAAATTTGATTCCATTTCTACCAACATCGTAAGTTCATTAGTAACTACATCTCTTCGAGTCAGAACAAAAGCCATTTCAAGTACCCTCCCTATGAACAAAATTACATGAACTTGACCGCCTACCATTTCAAGTACCATCGTAAGTTCACTTTTCTGGTATTTCTCATACACCGTTATCTACAATACGGCTAAATAACGGGAGCTTTGTTCATTTCTTCACCGCGGCTTCCTTCTTCATCAACATCCTTTTGCACTTCCAGTCACCAATGTGCGCAGCAGCGTGGCAATGTGATAGTTCCCACAACCCGCATGGAGCGGCAGAATCACAAACATAGCAGTAGCACTATATACAATCAGTGAATTCAATTTTGAGATGCCAAGTTAAACAATATAGATAGGGAATCAGGGATACATTCAAAAGATGCAAATATTTGAAGTTGTAAAACCCTGTTACCAGCTCACAGCAGCTCTCATAGGGTGTCGTCTCGAAAGGAAATTTCAGGCAGAGGTGTCTTGAATGTGGATGGTCTCTACAGGCAACCTACACAGCACCAATTCAAATCCACACGAGGCATCAGACATTCACCAAATTAGCTCACAAATTTACTAAAATTGGAATATGAACAGATAAGCAGAAAAGTTGGAAACTTTCTTATAATTTTAAATCTTTTGAGGTCGGACACCTGAAGGTTCATAGGCAAAATGACACAATGGGGTTACAATTTCTAATTCATTTGTTCACCTGCATTTTCCCAGCAACCAAACACAACAACAAAGAAAGGAAATTTTTAAACAATTTTCCTTTCATTTGCAAAACCCTAGAAGGGGGGTCATATGTAACATGGGGTTATGATTTCAAATTCAATTCTTCACCTGCATTTTCCCAGCAACCAAACAGAAGAAAGAAAATTAACACAAAAAATCAAAACCTGTCCTTTCTCAGCAACAACAGCGATATCGAGATAACCACCACCACCACCATTATCCGACACGGACAACTTGGTAAACTGCACCGGCTCAAAGGGGTCGAAATCCAAGATGAAGCAGTCCTCGACGTCCTCAAAGTGTTTGACATCGACCTTGTTTTTGACACAGACAATGTCCCTGATTGGACTCCCGTCCTCGTCCCCCGCGGAAGAAGACGACGGAGCTTTCTGGGGAGTTTTCTCGGTTGTCACTCCCTTCTTCTCTCGCGACGGCGCCGTCAGTGACAGATTAATCGCTTTGACATCGATTCCGATTTCGCTCATTTTCTCTCACCTAGGATTTTGAATTTTTTGAATCTCTTTTCGTATAGTGATTCGGATAAACGATCACGTTTAGGCTCTCGACAAAATCACCACTTCCTTTAAAATGGAAAGGAGGACATGCATCTATCGAACAGTGGCAGTGTCATACGAGATTTCATACGACAACTTGGGCCGGCCCAAAATTGTGAATTATCAATGTCCAAACGTGGTCCAGACCAGAATTAAAAATTATTTGGGCCATGCATTTGTGGTATGGACAATCCATACAATGGAATGACGTCATTTGCTTGCTATTAATTGGGCACGTACACATCTCCTTGGAAAGGAAAAGAAAACTAGTAATGATTTTACAAATTAATTAATTGATTGAAAATCACTTGTTACACGTTTAAGTGTGTACAAAATAGGGATTAGTGTGTGGATTTGTTTGTTTGTTTATTTCATCATTACTTGCGTACTCGAAGTACGTGATTGCGAATCATATATAATTGTTTTGAAATAGAATTTTATTCTTGATTCTTTATATGCGACATACCTTGTTTCAACATGAGATTTATTTGTTTTTTCCATTCTTTGCTTGTAAGTAAACACAAACACAAAACAATAAAACCTCTTTAAAGTTATACAATTTGAACCAAACCAGTTTTATAATTTTAGGGTGGTTATTACTTAATAGAGGGTGTACTTAAGAAAATTATTTATTGAATTATTTATCCTTGATGAATGTTTATTTTCTAAATAGGATTCTTTGAACTGCAAGTATTTTATTTTTTGAATATTTTTGTAATCATTGACAATTATAAGTTATAATTATGTGGATGTGTTGTCACATCCCAAACTCAGCTCCACCGTAACACGATATTGTCTGCTCTGGGCTTATCATTCCCTCACGGTTTTGATTTTGGGAACTCATAAGCAACTTCCCAGTGGGTCACCCATCTTGAGATCGTTCTCGCCCGAGCTCGCTTAACTTCAGAGTTTCGATGGAATCCGAAGCCAGTGAGTTCCCAAAAGGCCTCGTATTATAGGGAGGGGAGCATGTACATATAAGGCACATCACCCCCTCTCTGTTGGTCGATGTGAGATCTCACAATCCACCTCACTTAAGGGAAACCCGACATCCTCGCCGACACATCCGTTCCGAACGACAGAGTGGCTCTAATACCAAATGTTTGGTATCAAAGCATAAGTTGGGCAGTATTGCGTTCATCACACGCGTGATGTAAGCATTCTTGGTCTTTGAGCCTAATTTGCAAATCTTGTCACCTCGTCAAATACGAAAAATGTGTTAGCTTTCCTAAGTTTTGCATGACTTAGATGACTAATAGACATTCTAGAACATCGTTTTGGTGACCGCTTCCATACTTTAAACAAAAAACCTTCTTGCCAAGGAAAATCTCTTTTAGGAAACGTGTTTGTGGCCCTGAGGTAGGGCTAAGGTATCGGTAGTGGTGTATTTCCAAAATTTTGTCAATCAATCCCATCACTATACCCCCACCATCATTTTCAAACCTTCCTAGGTAGGAAACCAAAAGTAACTTTGATTCTGTGGCAGTACCCATTTATACCATTTATCGGAATTTTTATGAAGCTTTACTTTTGTCGAAATCTCTGGAAAATTCTCTAACAACAGTGTGGTGCTAGAGTGGTAGCACTCGACTGAAGAACATATGGGGGGGGGGGGGGATAGTTACTTTTGGTCCCCGATAGCACTAATCTTCTCAAGCACACTAGTTATAGCTCCGGATCTTCAAGAGGAATATCGACTTACGTTTAAGTCATTTCTAAAATAGGCTATTAGTAAGTTCTTTTCTAATCTTAGAACTTTCAACCAACATTAGTTTCCAGGTTTGCTTTCGATGTTGTACTCTTCCATCCGATGGGTATAGGCACGAGAGTATGAATTATTATACCTTCAGGTAGTAGGAATCCTAGAAGCAGTAAGTAGTTTCCCTCTGAACCATTGAAGCCATCCACTCGAGCTGGCTCTAATATGTGATTAGCCTATGGTGACACTACCAATTGATGATACTGTCCGATATCCTGGAACTGTGAACCAGTATTTAGGCGGTATGATTTCTGATACCAGACACATGCCAGTATCTGGGAGTGATACCTTTATGCCAGAATGCCGGTTCACATTTTCAGGATAACGAACAATATCAAAATATATTAAATGTGTTAATTAGCAGCGAGACCTACAGATTGATTAACATTGACTATCTGAGCCGAAGAAATTAAAATCGCGGAAACTGAGGAACAAGCTTCTAGGAGGACAACAGACTCACCGTTGTATTAACCATATCACCCTTATAGGTAACCAAAACCTTTTGGACCAATCCATTTTCTAGTCACCTCCATTGACAAACATCAAAATGGTAGCACTAGTCAATTTCCCGTTGTCAGAGAAAAACAAGTATTGGGAAAAGTACATAAACCTAGTAGCACGTATTGTAGATAAGGAAGTAGTAGGGTACGTGTTGAGGATGCATAACTCTGGCGTCATTTCTCAAAATTTTGCTTGGGATACCATTGATGCGAAAAGTAGATTACACCATCGATCCACTTTCTCGTACTACACCAGTTTTCTTGCATCATTAGAACGAATCCTTCAACTTTGAGGAAACTTAGTTGCAAGAGTTTACTGAGTAGAAATCTACCCAACCAGGGACCAAATACTTTATCTTTGGAACCTTAAACCTGTCTACGAAGGTGAATGATGGAGTCATATGATCATACCTAGACTTTAGCAACTCAGTCGGTGACGATTAAAACCGTTAACTCGTACTTCGAATTGATGGTGACCAACTTCTAGATTCCGAGTTTTCTATCATAGCCTAACGACCTTCTTACCTATTCCGACATCGAGATCAAAATATCTAAGCACCGGTAATCAACTTTATACCAAAGTCCCCAATAGTTAACTTTGACTAATTAGTAGTTTTCTTGGGAGACGTGATCCCAGTAAAGGATATTCTTTTCTTTTTCCAAAAGGTTATGACGGAAGAAAGTTGACATTCTCACGAAGTATTGTGAGATTCGAGATATACTTGGTCTTGTCGAGTCTATCGACAATTGGTTAGCGATTTTTCGGCTATAGAGTATTTCCTCACCTACAAACGAGGAAAGTTAGTTTAGTTTAGGATGTTGAATATGAGTAAAGTTTCTGACAACCGAAGTGTTGTATCACCTTACCTCTGTTTTACACCTTTCAATAACATTGATCACTTAGAAATCCATGATGACGTGTTCTTTGGATGTTTTTATTGTGCAGAGGCATTAGGACGGTGTTGGCTTATATTTTCCCATGTGTAGAACCGTTCAAAATGAACCATCTTATTGATGACTTAGAGTCAAAAGTTACCATCTTTACTTAAAACCGGATGACACTTCTCTGTAGAGAAACGTGTCCAAAATCTCTATCAATCTTAGACCTCTCAAGTAAATATCCATTTGAAAAGAATTAGATTTTTTTTTACAATGGTAATAGAGGAACCAAATCAACATCTACGATTACACAATCGTGTATCATCCCCATTGTGTAAACGTAATTACTGTTTACCGCAGCAAAAGACATTATCTACCCTTGAAATATTTTTGGCCTGTCTGATTCTATTTTTGTAGGAATCCACGAGCACTGGTTTGACGTTACTTACAAATCATCAAGAATCGTTCGAGTGGCTATGACCACTTCCTATATCCACATGGAAATAGCCGAATATCACCATAAACTTATGGTACGAGGCATCTCGTACACGTAGAGATTATGATGATGTTTAAGTGATTATAGATCGACTTAACAAGTCAACTTACTTTCCATTAGTCCAGAGGGATTTTGACCACTTAGTAAAATTTCTCATTCTTGAATTTACCAGATTTTCTAGCATTACGACCAACGTCTATTTAGATTGTGACTCCATATTCACCCCTTGTACTGAAAGACATTCCAATCAACCTTGGGTATGTGTTTACCCTAATGCACTTTGTATCATTTCTGAGGTAGATAAACTGTTCAAAAAAATCATTCAGACATTGAAATCTAGTAGTGATCATTAATTCTTTAATCACCCAACAAATACTATACTGAAAGAATTTTACCGTTGGTGATTGAATCTTCTGGAAGCTACCTAGGTAGCGAGATGTTATACATTAATCCTAGATATCTTGAACTCTAGGTTTGATGGACTTGTTTGACTCTCAAATTCTTAAGTGTTCTTTTAACCTTCTCGACTTAACTTTTCGATAAAATCGAGAGAAACTCATTATGAATCTGTTCGCTAAGGTGTTGTGGATCACATGGTTTGCTTACATGTCATGCATGTCACTGTTGTGTCTCATCATGATGCGCGTTTTACTTCCAAGTTTTGGGAAGTCTTCTTGAAGGCTGTGAGTACAAGTTATTGTCCAATACTACACTTCATCCTCAGACTAACAACCAATACGAATGAATTATCATGACCTTCATGGCATATTATGTTTATCCGTTTTATAGTTTTGGTATGATAGTAGTATACCCTTATCTTTGTTAGAATTGCGTGTAACTACAGTTATACTTTTGGTTTTTGGCTATGGTACTGTTTGAGCCATGCTATAGAGATTTTGTGCACGGTACATGATTGATAGGTAAGTATTATGAACATGTATTCGAATGATTGAGATTGTGATATAGCAAATTGTATAACATTGACGATGTTGCCCTAGAGGGTAGTACGTGAGCACGATCGAGGCTTTGATCAGACGATGTATGTGTATTTCCCAATGAGGGGCAAAATGGTAATATTGCAACCTCGGGAATTATTTGCTTGCTTATCGTGACAACAGTGAGTTGTTGGTATTGCGGATTGCAGACCGTAATATCAATAACTTATTTGTTGGATTCGTTAAGCAAGTGGATAGGTAGATCCGTTCATGTTATTATACTTATTTATTTATTTATTATATATTTACCTATTTATTGTTTGGGCTCGATCCAAAGATACTACATACATACCTTCGGAGTACGTGACACAACGAGTGCGTATGTGAGAAATATTCTATGTTCAGTTTAAACTTCAGTACGCTTATTTTAACTTTACGTTATTATATATATGTATTTTGACGGGATGTTATTATACATATATAAATATTTTCGACTTTATGTTTTCACAAAAAGTAGTATGTTATAGTATTGTACTAAAGGAGAAGGAAAGTATGAGTTTGGAGTCATGAAAGAGGAATCACTACACTCTGATCGCGACGGAATGACATTCTCCTTTATGCAACCGCTCTAACTTGATATCTTCTTTACATATTTATTTTTCGGTTGTTTTTCACTATTTTTATGTATAGCAAATGATTTCAAATTTCGGGGACGAAATTTTTTTAAGGTGGGTAGATTGTAATAACTCGTCCCTAAATTACCGTTTTTATTTATTTTAATCGAGGGAATTGACGAAAATGCCCTAGAGGCAAGGACTTTGACTTTCGTTGACCATCGTCAAGAAAAAAACGTATGACTTATTCTTTTAACGTATTTGATTAGTACTCGTTGGTACGAGCGCATAGGCGAAAGTCGTTTGCTAGTCTGGATTATAACGGTATAGTTATGGACGTTCAAAGCTGTTTTTCCTTTTTTTTTTTTTTTTTTTTTTTTTTTTTTTTACCTTAATCCTTTAATTAAATGAATTCCCACCAGGTAGGAATTTGGCCCAATCACAAAGGAAAGGTAAGGGAACCAATTAGAAGGTGAGTTAGTGACCAATCAAATTAAAAGGTTAAGGAATTTCGCCTCTTCGGCGAGTTTCACCCTCCATTGTCACCCTTAATCAACTCCTTTTGGACCCAGGAACAACACCCAACCAGTTGTAAGGTCGTTGGTACATCGAGGAAGAAGAATCGAAGCTCACCTATTCTAGGGTTTTCGACGGATCAAGGGAAATTTGAGGTGTTTCCCGGTCAAATTGGCCTTGGCCACATGTATGAAAGTTGTTCCTTTCTTTGAGTTCTTCATTCTTGTAAAATTTGAGAATTTTTAGAAATAGTTGAATTTTCAGGTGAGTAGGGGTGGCTGGCCACCGTGTGCGGCGGCGCGTGGGCCGAGACCGCACCTGACCTTCCTAGGCTAAATTTGATACCCCAATTCCATATGTGAAGTCCAATTGATGAAATCTCATCATTTGAACATAATTTTGATAGAGATTGCCACTTAATCCTTATATGAATTGACGATCCGACCGTTGGATCGTCACCAAATCTAATTACATTATAGTACAAAATAAAGGATATTAGGAATTGACGGATCAGGAATCTGACGTACGAATCTTCCCGAATTGGATTTGTAAGTTTGTAAAATAAAACGTCAGTGGCCACTTAATTTTAGCAATTGGCGGAGATCCGACCATTGGATCATTCCGAAACTTTAGGATGTTGTTCTAGAAGCATAGTGTGGATTTCTGGAAGTTACATATTAGACATCCGAGGAGTGGATCTTCTGAATCGAGTTACATAGGGTTGTGAACCCTACCGTCGACCTTTGACCGACGATTGACTTTTGATCAATAGGTTACCAATCATTATAGAACGTCGTTGGGGGGGGGGGGGGGAGATGTGTTTTATGTAAGTTACATGTTCTATTGATAAGAATTCTAAGACTTGATTTGATAATTGGTCTAGGCGATGATCGTTGGTGACGCCTTGATATTCGTGCTAGGGAGTTGTAGCGCGGACTCCAGGTGAGTGGGTTTTTTCCTTTTTATAGTATACACACACACACACACACATACACTTTACTGTTTCCAGAAATGTTTTAAATTGAATATTGCATTTCATGCCATGTCTAAACTGTGTTATATTTTAAATGTTGCATTGTTATGATTTTTGTTAATGCTAAATGATCTTACGAAAGCGCAGGTAAGTTCAGGTGAGTTCATATGTGATTGAAATGGTTGTATCGTATGAGCATGCATATATTCATTTAGAGCTCATCATTGCTGCACCTCAGTGTTAGTGCTCCCGCCCCGGGTCAGGGCACGGTCCTTCACGTGATATTCACTTCCTGCACCGCACGCTCGCCTTGGATCCAAGTTTGGTGTCAGCCCTGTCGTACAGACTATATTAGGCAGTTCCGATTCGTAGATGACCCGCGATTTATCGCTAGCCATCACGTGATCGTAACACTAGAGTGTAAATATTTACGCCCAGCCCTGTCGTACAAGTTACAATAGGTGACTCCGACTCATGTGCTAGCATAGACTGATGAGCAATAGGTCCAGTCATACACGTCACATTAGTTGACTACGACGGGCACGCTAGTTGATTATTCACACCTAACTTACATTTATTTTTGTTGAGATATTGTGACATGGCATGCTTTTGTTGTCATTGCTTTTATGCATTGGTTTTTCATACTTACATAGTATGATTTTCTGGAAACTATACAGGTTTTACGGTGAAGGGTTACAACGTTTACAAAGGTTTTTATTAAAAATTTATTTTCATGCCCACTCACCCTTATTTTTCGCCCCTCTAGGTTCTTGTAGCAGAGTTTTCGTACCAAGGAAGATTATTGGCAAATCTTGGTGTAGATGATTACCATTGATGGAATAATTCTCACCCTACTTTACTGTACTGTACTTATGCTCTGTCATCACATGTGAGATGGGTTCATTCCTGCTTACCGCGCACTCTTGTATTTAGACACTTTTAGGTTTAAATTTATTCACATTTTCCACATCACTACACTTTATGGTTTCGTCACCTTCCTGGTATCAGCCAGCACAGCTCGATTCGAAGTCCTAGTGGACATCCCGGGTTAGGGTGTGTCATGCGTGCTTCCTCAAGATGAGACAAACTTATTTATCCTCAATGAATGCCACTATTCGGAGGTTCGAACCTTTCAGTTTATGTTTTTACATATTTTCTTATGTGTCACTAATTCACTACAACATATTTAGGTACGGGCATTTCAGTACACTAATTTAGTAAAATATATTACGATATGGACGTTTAGGTACACTAATTAGAAAAAGTTAAATAAAATTAATGAATTAAAATGTGTATAATAATAAATTTAAAATTTAATGTAATAACATTAAATAAGTTATCTATTAAATATAAAAACAAAAATATAATATGAATTTGAATTAAGTACACATTAAGAGACTAAAATCAATATTTAATCTAAAACCAGGTTTTTATTAAATTTTAATCTTCTTGAAGGATTAAAGTTCAAAAAAGGTTTTTATCACAAAATTGCTTTGCATGAAGGAAGCTGTGAACATGTCACGCCCCGACCCGCGAATAAAGACTATTCACGAGTTAGGGTGTGAGCTATATCTTAGCTATAGAAATATATTCAACAACCAAGATATGGTGGAAAATAGAATTAAATTATAACGATTACACCATACATCAACAAAATCTTACATAAAATTTATTGAATACGCAACGGAAATAAAATATTAATATACAAAATTAATTCATAACAAAAGTACCAACTAAAATAATAATTGAAATGAGTAGCTCTTGCCAATACATAAAATGTATGCAATGAGATGCATGAATGTACTCACTCCCTTCTAATCCCGCTAACATATACCTAAGGCACCCAAGCCTGCACGTCCTATACCATGCTTATACCACTTGGCTCTAAATACCTTAGAATATGAGCTGACTCCTGTTCATTCCTTAGACCCAATTTTTGTAATTAAACTCTCAGTTTTCACTTTATTAAACAGGCACTTCCCCCGACGCCCAATTGTATATTCAAGCCCTTCCCCCGATGCTTGACATATACAAGATTTCATTATTTTTATAATCAACCAATTTGTATACTCAAGTCCTGCACCCTACGCATGACATATACAAGATTCGTTATTTTATATTCAAGGCAAACTTCAGCCTTTGAATATCCTTACAACTCAAACACTTTACAAACTCAACATAACTCTTTCTCTTGCTTTGCAATACGTATAAATTTGTCATGTAACAAGGATATCAATAATCACATGCTCTATAACATCTGCAACTCTAATCAAGCTGTTAGTAGCCAAAATTGTATTATACTGCAACACTAATCAAATTGTTAGTAGCCAGAATCGTATTATATTATCAATAATAAAGTATTGATAACACACAACCATATAATTGAGAAATATTACTTTATCATTTTACTCCATCTCTCTCTAGGCGATATAATGCATGACTCCATTTAAGTTCCATAGAACAATTTTGTTGGGTAAGCTCTCATGCATTTTCTGGTATTTGTCACTCTTATTTTACAACATTCTCAAGGAAAGTAAATGGAGCTTTTCGATGGTTTAGTGGGAGTGCTTTCATAACAATGATCTCAAAATGTAAATGCACAAACAACACAAGATTTAAGTGGTTCGCCAAATCTACTACATCCATTGGGGTTTGCTTTCATTGTATTTCACTATATATGAGAAACTTACAAATACAATGAAAGATGGCTTAAAGCCTTAACAATACGTAAAAGAAAGATAAAGAGGTAATATGAAAGGGAGGATGGCTTTTTGTTGGAGTTGGCTTTTTTTCTTTTTTTTTCTTCCTCTTCCTCTTCCTCTTTCTTTTCTCCCTTCTTCTTCGATGGTTCTTGCTCCTTCCTTTATAAAGATTGCATGACATCTTCATCTCCAAAATATCTCCCAAGTGTGCCAATAGAAAGAAAGCAAGTGTTGTGCCAATTATTAGACATAAAATGTGTTCCAATAGAAACACACCAATTGTTAACCTAATCATCATCATGAAATGTGTTCCAATAACAAGGCAACAAATGTTGTCCTAATCCTTAGCAATGAAATGTGATCCAATAGAAAAACAACAAATGTGAAGCTAATTATGAACCAATGAATAATATGCAAGATGTTCCTTGCATCAAAGCCACGTGAAATAACCACAATAAGTTGTCATCTTCCTTTATTTAGAGTGGTAAATATCATGCAAAGTTGACAAAAGCTCAAAAGTCACGTTCAAAGTTAAAAGGATATGAATCCCACCAAACATTTAACTCCCACCTCTTCAAACAATTAACTTCTAATGTTACAAACTCTCCACCTCATCTTTGAGAGAAAATATCAAGACAAAATTACTCATTTAGTCCAACCTCAAACTCTCGGCCCCTTTATGAGGAAAATCAAACCAAACTCATTTAATCTCCCTTCTCCAATTCAAACTAAAAATATCTCTAATTACATATGCACATGAAATAGCTAGTTTTTGAAATAATTTGTAGCAAAAAGGATTCTACATTGAAACTATTTTACATATCGAAAATAGGTTCTTGCATAAAAGAAATATAATAAAATCATTACGTAAAAATAATTACCCAACATACACCCATATATATATATATATATATAACCATTTTTTTAATACGGGATATTATAGAACAACTAAATCAGTAAATCAAAAAACGTAACTTAGGATTAAATTAGTTTGGATAACTCAACATATGAAAGAAAATAGAAATTAACAAGAAATGAATTACTCGTGAAGAGAAGTTATAATTTTCAATCCATACAAACTGGTACGCTTAGATGGAATAGGTTTCATCAGGTCTACAAATAGTCATTTACCTCTACGGCTCTCAACTTGATTAGATTCAGCCACTTGTCATAATCCTAGAGCTTTACATTAATAACCACACATCTTATAAAATTTTAGACTTGGCGTGCATGGTCTTACTATAATTAATCAACACTGACTCGGTGATAGTAATTTAATATGAGATTAATTAATTTACATATACCAAACGAACTTGCTAAGTAGAAGAGGGGCTGAAATTTCCAATTTGCAAAGATGGAGCAAAGATGGATCTAAAGACCAAGACTCAGATCCAGTGTTGCCATACTTGACTAATTAGTTTGTCTTATGTAACGATAATATGACGTTAATTACTTGTTTATTGTTTTATTATTTATTAATTTTGAACTCTTTATTTTACTTAATACCAACAAAATAATAACAACAGGAAGGTATTAGTTGGTTCATCTCTCTCTGTTCAAAATAATAACTTTTGCCTGAAAAGTTATGTTGTATTTTTCATCGGAAGTGTGAGCGAGATTGCAGGAGTTGTGGTTTAGTGGGTGAGAGATAACTGACCTAGGGTTTCGAGTATTTTTAAAAACTAACCCATTTGGAAAGGGAACAATACTTGGCTGCTGAAAATTCAGCAGCCACTCCTGCTTACATCCAATTCCGGGTGGACGTGTGTCCATGTTTTGATTTTTTTAATCAAAATTTGGGTACGTATCCACACGGGATTGGATGTAAGAAGGAATGGCTGCTGAATTGTTCAGTAGCCAAGTTAATCAATTTTAGGCCCACTTCCTTTTTTTTTTGTGGGAATTTTTGAAGATAAAATTTTGAAAATTAAAAGACATGAAAGTTGATGATTAGTTGATTACTTAAACGTTGATAAATGTGTTATTCCTATTGGTGACATATCATTTAGTTTGCAAATTTAGTCTTCATAGCATTACTCATAAGTTAACCCTTTTTCAAGGCCTTCTAAAACCAATTTTTAAATGCAAATGACTCATGAAGAAGTATTTCAAATACTTCTTACAATAAGTATATAATTGATGATTATTTCAAAAACACTTTTAATCATTTTAAAATCATTTTTAATTTTTAAAGATACTTTTAGTTTAGACGCTTTTTGTTTTTTTTTTTTTTTTAACTAATTACATATGTAATAAAAAATTGATATTATTTCACTTGGTTTGGATTACATTCGGGAAATTTTTTACGGCCTTGGATTTAACTATTTTTTATAATCAAACAGGATGTCAGTTTTGATTGGCAATTGAGTGTTCATTTTCAACCGCTGAGGTTAATTATTGTTCAACCAGCCAGTAATAAAATAAAAATGAAAATATTGTTGCAGTCATATTGGAATAGGAATGTGATTATGTAAATCCTAGTAAATATGAGAATGTATCTTATATTCCTATTAGGAGTAGATTAACTATTAAATGTTGTAATCCTAAAGGGTAAGTAATTAACCCTTTCTACTACTATAAATAAAGGCACAATGGGGTGAGATAACACACATCCACAATTACACATCTCTCTCTTCTCTCTCAATCTTGCCGCACCTCTCTCTCTTTTGGCCTCCATAATTGTTTCAGTAAATTATGCCTACAACACGTTATCAGCACGCTCTTGACACTGCGCTAAAGAGAGTTTATTCTTCAATCAGGGGAGTATTACGTTTTAATCATTCTTTTCATGATTAATTTATTATTATTTTAAATTGATCTACATGCTATTGATTCAATTTAATTTTTCTATGTTGAACGTGATACAACGCATTGGAGATGCTATTTCGGCTTTCTGCAAAGGAACTTCTACAAATTCAAAGGCTTTTGTTGTTTTCTGCTACTCAGGTACGCTTAAAATAAAGTAAGATATTTGAAACGACCCATGAAGCATGAAAACATTCCCCATGATGCATGAACCCCCTATGTTTACATTTTCCTTCCGATATATATATTCACAAATTCATATATATATTTGTTTCATGCATCGCACAATTAAATTGTTATGTGGAATTTGTGAGTCAAAGTATAAAAATCAATTAGAAGCAAGTTAGGGTTTTCCTAAAACCCTAAGGGAATTGAAAAAAAAAAAATTGGAAAACAGGGAACCGGATTTGGTGCACTGCACCATCCGGATACGCCAAGGGTACCAGGCTTCGGCCTGGACAGTTTCGCTGGGCCTGCAGCCCACGACACTCAGTGGCCCGCATCATTGCTGCCAGCCTTCGGCTGGGCACAAGCATGCACACACGCACGAAGCCAGCTCACGGGCTGGGCTCCAACGCGAAGCCCGCAGCTTCCACACGCAGCCCACTGTCTTAGGCTCCCCCCGTGCACATCCCTCGGTCCATAAGGACCCAACCCAGCTTCGGCTGGATGTTTTCCCCCGTGGCCTGCAGCCATGGTGTCTGGCCTTTCCCCAGGCCCTGCCGTGACCTCTTAAGGCACCCCGTGCCTTCCCACACCCCACGGCACAAGCTCAAATTATTTTTGGAGCTTCAATTTCGATCCAATAATATTATGCTAATATTATTTTGCTTCTACAATCGACCCTGTATGGCCCGATTTATTGAATTAATTAAAAGTGACCTGCAGTCCATTAATCTGATAATGAATCCAAAATTCTTGACCTGAAGATCACTTTTGGACATTAACGATTCAATAATTTCTCTTTATACTTTGAGCCGTCACATACTTTCGTAGTAACGAAGCTCTCACACTTGAGTTCCCGAAGACAACTCAAATCCACTACACTTAGTTAGTATATTGCATTCTGTGTTTCTTGCAGGAACCTCTCTTTTATGAACTAAATGTTCATAAACTAAATCGAACCTGTAGTTTCTAGTGCCTTTGAAACCCGAAGTTTTCATAAAACAATACACCCATGAAAACCCGACGATTTTCATGAAAACCATGTCTTAGACATCGAATGTTGATGCATATGGATGTTTTCATTCCCATAGCACCAATCACAATCTTGTTCCCTCCAAATCAGTGGATTGTTGAACTGTCACAAGTTCGATTTTCCTGATTTGGATGTTTCCCATAGAAACCACTTAATGTGGGGCACAAGACGTGAATCTCCCATTGACTATTAAGAAGATGAGAAACCATTGAAGCCACTAATGGCATGGAAGAGCTGAATAAGCCTCCGCCATGATCTTCATTCGAAGACTTATGCCCGAAGCATTACAAATGGAAAGACCTCCCGATCGAGGATTCCATGGCTCTTTGGCTCGCACCTACGGACTGTCTAACCATGAAAGACATTGCCTGAAGCACACCATGATTACATCCATGAATGAGTAAAATTCTGAAGTTTATAAATTTGATTGAATTTTGACTGGAGAATACTTTTCTCGTCCTTCAATGTCTCTAACTCGCTCTTGAAGCAGCAGTGTAGAAAGCGGAAGTTTACCAAATTCTCGGATCTGATTACTACCACAAACGAGAGAAAGGTATGGACCCAGTTCGACTGGAGTCTACCATATAGCTCAACCCAGTTCAGTCAAAGCCTATTGAACCCAAGTTTGGGTCTGTCCATCTCATAATCCAATTTTGAGTTTGTTTTTACAAACATATGGTAGAATCAGGGCCTGCCAAGGTGTGGCATCATGCCCGAAGCATGATCCTTGGTACCTAAGACCTAAAAACTTCAAGAATAAGGGATAGTATTCCCAACCTTAACCCTGCAGAATCTACTTCCATCTCGATGGAATAGATTATTGGTTATGCACCTGTTCGTGCCCCTACCAATATTGTTAAGGAGTACCATTCTAGTAGTCAATATGTGAGACTGATTTTGCTCCACCAAACATCGTTGGAAGAGCAAAATTTTGACATGGATGACCTTGTTGGGCCGAATCCACCTAGTAACTTTGGCTTACTTTGTGAACATTTTTCCATGTTCTTGGATTCAAGTTTGGTGTATGTTTTACTTATGGATAATCTTATTGATATTGTCCTTGAATATGAGTTAATTGAATCATGTTTCTTAGTACATGTGACCGATTCAATTAAACACGTGATTAGGTTGGAATGTGGGAAAGTTAGTTGTCTGGATGAATGCGTACTACGCACACTAACTTTACACCTAAATCACATCTCTAACAACGACTTCAGGTCTACCAACCTGATTAAGAGCAATGGCACGCTCCTCGTTGTATGAATGGTACTGAATCACCATTTAAGGGACCTTAAATTCTCCCTGACGTTGAGTTTCTAAGGATATTCGAGTTGACAATGATCATAAATGAAACCACTGAAGAAAATAGAGTGAAATATCTTTGCACCACCACCAAAAATGAGCCTGAAGCTTTGATTTGGGGCCAATGGGTTGTCCCCCAACTGGGGCACACACCATATATGGCCGGCCTAGGGCTAGGTGATTGAGCAGTTTACTTGCTTTGGCACGACCTTTTGGGACACTTAGGTCGACCAACGATGCTATGATGCATCTCCTTACCCGAAGTAAGGATATTGTGCCTACAAGCACACTTTGCCAAGCATGCTCATTAGGGAAATTCGATTTTATAAATCATCCCTTGCAAAGATACGAAACGACTCTCCTTTCACAGTGGATTCAAGGGAATATACGTGGACTAATCCAACCAAAATGCGGACCATATAAAGACTTATGGTTTTGGTTGATGAATCGACAAACTGGTCACATGTTTGTCCACACACATTACTGCTAAACCCTCTGGCCGATTAAGGGCTCACCACCCTACTTATCCCCTAAGGTCCGGGAGACTGGATAATGTCAGAGAGTTTACATCGACAGTTTTCGATAAAGTATTGCATGTTGTTTTGGGTTTATAATTGAACATCGAATTCCCATGTTCACCCCAAATAGCCTCGCCTAGTGATCATAAAGCGCAATTTAAATGATCGCCCGAATTTTGGTAAACATACCAAGTTTTCGGTTTCTGCCTAGGGCTATGCAATCCTTGTACGCAGTGATGATTGGTCCGCCTTGAGGCCCATTGCCACCCAACCTATATGACGTTACAGTTGGTTACTGGGTACGAACCTGACGATTTTCGTATTTACGCATTTGGGTGCGCATTCCATGTGCCAAGTTGCGCCGCCGCAACGTACCACCATGGGTCCTCAAAGAAGGATGTGTATCTTTTTTCGATCATGATTCTCCTTCACACTAGCTCTCTTCGAGCCCTTGCACGCGATCTCTTTACCGCTCATTTGCGGGTTGTCACTTTAATGAGACAGTCTTCCCGCCGTTAGGGGGAGATAAGAACGTCAACGTTCCTGTAGAACGGCGCGAATTTACATGGACGTTGCCCACTATGTCTCATCTCGATCCCCATACCGCACAAGTGTGATAAGCAAGTGCGATGAATTCTAGATTTCAGAATGTTGCTCCAGACGCATTCCTCTGATCTAGCTAAAGTGACGAGATCATATACCAGCTGCAAACATGCCTGCAAGGATAGACGTACTTAACGGACGTCGAGTCAACATCCCTGGAGGGTGTGCCGCCCCTGTTGGACGGTTTGGACGCCCCTGTTGGACGGTCCGGTACACCGGCGGATAGCCAATCAATCTGTCTTGGCCTGGAGCACGACAGATCATTCGGTTCGTAGGATTCACTTCCCTGGAAGAGGAAGACACGGCACAACATTGAATCTGAACTCGATCGCTGTCTCAAATCATTTCCATCTCATGAGATTAATCCGGATTACTCCCAAGACATGAAGCTCTTGGTCCAGTATACTAGTTTGGGTGAGCTAAATGGAATTGAAATGAGATTATCATCGATGATGTTTTCACTTATATGGTAGCTACCGACATAAATGAAAAGCGACGATATCGAACCGTGTTCCGTTGATTAAGTGACAACGTAGAACTGATTGGACAAGTGGAATTACAATCTAGGTCAAATTCCTTACCAAAGTGTGTATTGGACCCGTAGTTCCTACACTGCCCAAGGTAACCTTATTGTGTTACGAGTGGGAAAGGAAGCGTTATGAGATGAATGAAATAGTGCGATATGATGCACGCCTTACGGCGCAAGGTTTCTCTCAAACGTCCTGTGATTGATAGCAGCATTACGAAATGTGGTTAGTATTTCTCCATGGGGATATAGATACGGAGATTGACATGTAAGTTCTCGAAGAATTACATGGACTGACTCAAATAGTTCCAAAACCACGGAACACCCTCTTAACTCGTTTTGAGGCGTTCACTTATGGATTGAAAAATCCGACGGATGTGGTATACCCGTCTACGTGATTATTTGATCAGTCAGGGATATGAATTATGCCCTTGCGTGTTAAACTATGAAGTCTTATTCCAAATTGCTAGAGTTACAGTTTATGTCGTTAACACGAATCTCACTAAGACTCTGGAAGAGCATGAGAAAACTGCCTCGCACCTGAAGATGGAATTTGAGATGAAGGATCTTAGGAAAACTCGTTTATGCCTTGACTTGAAGTTCAAGCATTGGTCTGACGGTATTTTGGTCTACCAGTCGAACTACACCCTAAATGTGTCACCTTTGGGTATACCTTTGATCGTCCATACGTTATATGCAAATGAGACTCTAGAAGAGGCTGTGGAATCCGAAATTCCATATCTAAGTTCAACTTTGCGCTTCGTTGTACTTAGCTCATTGTATTTAGACAGGACATCTCCTTCGCTGTTGATCTTGGTAAAGATGCAGCACCGCGCCTACACGCAACCACTGAATTGGTATTAAAGACGTTCCCTGAAGGTACTACAAATTTGGGCAAATCAAATCCCAACGCATCTCGAGCGGATCCAACCCCCCTGATCCTCGAAATGATGCTTGCCTTGTTTGTTATGCTGACGCAAGTTACTTATCAAACCTGCACAAGGCAAAATCCCCTGAATGGTTATGTCTTTACCATTAGGGATATCGCAATATCTTAAAGGTCCACGATATGACCTTAGTTGCGAAATCTTTGAATCATTCCAAAACTCACCTCACTTCACTACGCCACACGTGAGACATGGTTATGAGTTCTTGTTGAGCATATTCAAAGTACTTGCTGTGTTTTCATCCATCATTGAGTCCCAACGACGATCCATGAAGACTATGCCGCATGTATCAACCCGACCAAGCCATGATACATCAACGAAGCCAACGCCAAAACATATTGCGTCTACATCTACATCAGCAAAGCATCAGGAGATTTGAAGTCATGCAAGCCGATCCCAGACAACCTTGCCGACCTCTACACGACGTCACTGCCGAAGTCAACCTTCCAGAAGTTTGTCCAAGGAATCGGTATGCGCAAAATATCTGAATTGAATCGCTTGTAGTTCTCTTATTTAGAAGTTATGTCTAACTCAGGGGGAGTATCCAGAAGCATACTCACATGATCTTAATGTACTCTTTTTCCTACGATTAGGAGCATTTTTCCCACTGGGTTTTTGCTACCTAACGAGGTTTTAATGAGGCACCCATCCTGGGATGATCATACTCCGTTGAGTTCACTACACTCGTCCAGTTTGACGTTTGTTTAAGACATTATGCATATTTTCTTACTTTTCCCTTAGTCTATAGGTTTTCCCCATTCCTTGGGTTTTACCATAGCAAGGTTTTTGTGAGTTTTTTCACATGCATACTTCAAAGTAAATTTGAGACTCGCGATCACCCGTTGTGCCGATGACTTTATCAACTATACCTGCTTCATCACTGAAGACCTGATGCGCCATTTACTTGAGTATTTACACACTCAAGGGGGAGTGTTGCAGTCATATTGGAATAGGAATGTGATTATGTAAATCCTAGTAAATATGGGAATGTATCTTATATTCCTATTAGGAGTAGATTACCTATTAAATGTTGTAATCATAAAGGGTAAGTAATTAACCCATTCTACTACTATAAATAAAGGCACAATGGGGTGAGATAACACACACCCACAATTACACATCTCTCTCTTCTCTCTCAATCTTGCCGCACCTCTCTCTCTCTTTTGGCCTCCATAATTGTTTCAGTAAATTATGCCTACAACAAATATGTTATAATTTGAGTAGAACAATATCATCAATATGATCATATTTTGAATACGTCAAAAAATTATTCGCTTTAGGCTCAAAACTCCACAAATCCAGTTATTAACTATTGGATTATGTTCATTATATCGACTGTTCCTATAATTATGGGACCGTTCTTATAGTTCACCAAGAACAAAATTAAAGGCAAGAATATTGCAGTTTCTATATGACCAGAATGGAATTAATTTCAAAAATTATTCTTACATTTCCAAGTTTAAAGATGAAAGTGCTCCATAATCAAGACATACATCTCAGTTGTTATAGTTATATAAGATGTATGAATTTCAATAACCGAATCCAAACTAACAGCTAGCTTAGCTTACAACATGAGTTTCTTACAAATCAACTATCAAGAATTTTAAGAGGTTTTTTTTTTAATAAAGAAACTACCATTCGTCAATTCATAAAAGATGATTGAGATGGATGATCATCATCCCCCTCCTCCATGGTTTCTAGATGCCCTTCAGTCAACCATTTGAATCTGTCAACCAAACTAAATCTTTCAGTCAACCATTTGAATCTGTCAACCAAACTAAATCTACCTACACATTCACACGCCAAACATCCAAATCAACTTGAATTGTGCCGAGGTGTTTCCAACTTTGAGATACATATCTCCTCTTTCATAATAAATTATTATTAAAAGATAGTTAAGATAAAAATCATAACATTATCCTTTAATACTAACAAAATGATCTTTACCTTTTCATCCAATGGTTGGGAGCTATGCCCACTCGACGATCTTGATTGCACAGGTCAATGATGTAATTTTGGATCCAAACAGCTGCACAACAAGTATAAGTCATTTGTGGAGCCAAAAATAATTCAGAAAATCTTGGAGTTGAAACGAGAACTTTTACCCACAAGTGATGACAAAACCCTCATTAAATTGGTGAGGCCTACATCTGTTCCACGCATAATTCAACCATTAAGAAGACTTGAGTTGCTGACTGCGACTTCTTCAAGTTCTCATGCCAAGCTCTCATGCTCATGGCAAGAAGAAAAGTTAAAGGAATAAATATAAGATTAATAACTAATTCATACCTTTAAACTTTCCTTATTGAAGACCAACTTAATCAAGTAAAGAATCACAATCGAATCCAATCAAGAATTCTATGAGATGATATTATTAATTAAATAATATCTTTGGGATAATTTTCTTCACCGTCCAACGAATGACACACATTGACCAACTAAAGGTTTGCCGTTTTCTCTCAAACAAGGGAGATGTTTGAAACTTCCCCACTAATCGCGAAACATCTCTTAAAGAATTCAAAGATTTCACACGAATTGGGACCAATATTTGATTCCTAGTATGTGATCAGAAACTTCCCCACAAGTACCGTATCACTTATTAAAAATCTTTTTTGGACCCTTTTATTTGTATATTCATGTATTGCAAATAATTTTACTAGTTTATTGTCCTACACAATGATATGTTTTCATTAAGTAGCAAGAAAATAAATTGGAATCGAACTTGTTATTCAAGATATTCGAATAAAAAACTTCTCACTTACAAGTGAAAATAGATACTACTAAACAGTAAATTGAAAAAGGCAAAAGATATTAATTGTGACACATTAATTAAAAATAAGGAAAACTAATGAAAAGGGTTTGAAAACTTTGAGTTTTAACGATAAGGACAAAATAAAGGGTAAAGTGAATAGCACCAGGTTTGACTTTTTAGTGTAAAAATGTGGTTTTTCGTTAAAGTGAATAGTACCGCAGGCTTTTCGTTAAAACTCCCTTAAAAATAATTTACTTAACTATCATGACAATCTACCAATAGTAAAGTTTCTTGGACCTTGCTATTTTGATAATATGTATTCATGTTATTTTCAATAACAAAAACACTCTGCTAGATTAAATGAACACAAACAAAATGGGTACGATAAAAAATATTAAGAGTGTGAAAAATAGTATTAAAAATAGAGTCTTCCAATTTATTCCTTCTTAGGGGGCACTAATGAAAATAACAATGAACATTGAAAAGTCTTAACAACCGATTCATTCCATACGCTTTGAGTCGTAGACTATTTTATAGCATTTTCCAATTGGCAAGTAGTAGTACCAAAAAACCAATAAACAAAACAATGAGTCGGTGTGAGACCAAATGTCAATTGCCTAACCGATACTAACAAACAGAGTGGGCCTTTTGTGAAAAGAAAAAGAAAAACATTTTTGCTTTCTACCATAACTTGTTATGTGTCTTTTTTACTACTCTAGTTAATTTTTACATTAAATGTTACTTTTTAAATTTTAAAAAATAGTTAATTAAAATTAAATGAAATAACACATGATAGATAATTAGATGTATGATGAGCATACACCGTAATTTATGGTGATAAACAAAAATGTTCTAAAAAAAAAATATATATATATATATATAAAGTGAGTGGGACCACGTGTCGAAATCGTTGAGCAAGACAGGGTCAGTGGGAAACTTCTGACGGGTTGACTTAAAAAAAAGATAATTTTAACAAAAAACTCTCAGTACTGTTCACTTTAACGAAAAATTATATTTTTACATTAAAAAGTTAATCATAATACTATTTACTTTATCCTTTATTTTATCCTTATCGTTAAAACTCAAAGTTTTCAAATCCTTTTCTTTAGTTTTCCTAAAAAAAAAAAAAGGAAAACTAATGAAAAGTCCAAAAAAACTTCTCTTTTAACGAAAAGTCATTTTTAAAGGCATAGTGAATAATGTCAGTTAAAGGTAAAAAAGTGGTTTTTCGTTTAAAGTGAACAGTAACAGGACCTTTTCATTAAACCTCCCAAAAAAAAAAAGGGTGGAGAAAATGGAATATGCCGGTCGAAATTCCTTTGTGTGTGAACGCATTGGCTGCTGCCATTGCCTTTAAATATTCGCATCCCTTCCTTTTCCTCGTCTCACCGTCAAATTTATTCATCTCTCTCTCGCTCGCTCCCAACAGGTTAGTCTGCAAATTAAATCAATTAATTTATCTAATTAGATATTAAACATCTTTGTTTATGCTTAATTTTTGCTTCCCCACTGATCTCTCCATGTCTCTATCATGCATGCAAATTGCAAGCTCAAAGTGTAAAGTGTAAAGTGAGTGGGGTTTTCTGTGTCACTGGGAATAGACACAATTTATAGCTTTTTCGATGCATATCGTTCATGGGGTTCTCTTCCCTTTTGCAATTTTCACATGGGTATCTCTTTTTTAATTTGTCCCGCTTCTGATTTAGGAAACGTGAGTTCAGTTAGTTAGTCAATTAGGAGACTCGGGACAGTTTGTCCATCCCTTGTACCCGAGTTCAAAATCCCCCTCTTGAAATTACAACATAGACATGTCAGCTACCATATCAGAAATTAATTTTATGGTTTTCACTCTAAAAGTTCCTCCTTTCATTGTATTTTTTATTTTATTTTTTGGGGTAAGGCAGAGATTAAGTAGAAAAGATAGAATTGTTAGAAACCCATTGTGCATCAGAGGGAGCATTTTTGCTCATCACTATTTAGTGTGTATCCTCACCACTATTTAGTGAGGTGTATGCTCATCATCATTTAGTGTGATGTATGCTCATCCTATTTATTATCGTTAGATGAGTTTGAATTTTGAAATTCGTGTAGTGGATAAACACAAATCTCAAAATTTAAACTCATCTAATGGTCATAAAGGTAGTGAGCATACACCACACTAAATGATGGTGAGCAAAAATGCACTCATGCATCAGATGCAAGTAAGTTAGAAAAATAAGTTAAAAGTAGTATTAATTCTGAGTTTTGGATCTGAGATTATCTTCTGAATTTAGAGTATTAAAGATTTGTAGCCGTTCAAACAATTAATCGCATTCATAATCTTCATCTGTAAATAGCTGTAAATATTAGTTTAAGCCAATTAAATTACTGTTTTGAGTTTCCAAAAAAAATTAAATTACTGTTTTGATATTTTTAATCCCAAGAAATCTGGTTAAACAACCCTGGAAAAATAGGCCTAGGCCACTCTGCTTGAAGGGTAATTTAAAGGGTTTAACGTTACACGCCAATGACGTATTGTCTTTAGACTCTAGAGTGCAAAGATTGAAAATTTAAGTCCATATGGTTTTGATATTGTTCGAGAGACAAAGGTTGAAAATTTGCTTTTCAAAAAAAAAAAAAAAATTGAAAATTTTAAAATAATTTTAGAGATGAAGATTGCTTGGTGCATATTTTAAAAGAAGTTTTAACATAACACTCCCGGTACTGTTTACTTTTAACGAAAAACCAAATTTTTACCTTTACCTGGTACTATTCACTATACCTTTAAAAATGATTTTTCGTTAAAAGGGAAGTTTTTTTGGATTTTTTTTGTTAGTTTTCTTTTTTTAAATGGTTTGGTAGAGAATTTGAGACTTAAATTAAAATCTCAGTAGGTATCTGTTTGTCTGCTTGTGTGGGGCAGTTTGAATGTGATTTTCCTAGTTCAAGCCTGAAAAATTTGTGTAGGAAAACCCTTACGCTGAGTGAAATTGAAAGGAGCAAAGTAAGACAGTTTCGTTGATCTCTTCCCTTTCCTACTTGTTACTCAAAAAACACACACACAACTTTGCCTGTATGGATCAAAAGACATATACTCGATATACGACATTAAAAAAAATGTATTACAACATTCTAGTGACTTCTTTCACCCCTCAGTTGTTGGATTTATCAGTTTATTTAGGAAATTAATTAGAAATTTGATTTGATTTTGTATTAGAGTATTTTTTATATTTACGCATGAGGATTTCTTAGGTTTATGTCGCTATAAATATAGCTTGTAATTTAGCTTGTAATTTAGTTTGAGAAAGAAGTTAGTCAAAATGTATTCCTTAGTTTGTAGTCGTTTTGGCATTCTTGTTTATTTGTTTTTCGTCAATAATATTTGTAGTTTTCATGTATTCTGAGTTTCAACAATATAAAATATCGTTGCATTAAAAAAAAATTAAATAACCATAAGGACCAATTGTATTAAAAAAATAAATAAATAAACATTCAGCCATATAATCAAAAAGTTAATTGAGGCGGGGTGGGACGATGAGGTTAGCTACTCAGAAAATTAGGGTGGTGCTATTCATACACTCCTGTTTACTTTCACACACCTCTCTTAATTTTTTGGTTATCTGATCAAGTATATTGGAGAAAATGAAAGGACATAAAAAGTGTGTGAAAGATAAAAAATGGTGTGTAGATAGCACCAACTAAAAATTATGCTTGTAGTCATTTTCAATTATCTTTTGGATAAAAGTAATTTCAACAATATCTGAAGTCATACTCTTTCAACCATTATAATTTATATGCAGTGATAGTACCAACATAATGTGTAATAATTTGTTAATCTCTTGTACGATTGCATGACGGAACCTTCCATTTATACTGCCTCTCCTTAATTAATTAGGGTTGCTGGATCGATCTTGAGACAAATTTAGCAACTAATGTGATTAGGTAGAATCAGCTGTCTACTACTGTTATAGCCAACAATGGGGGAGTGAAATGGTCTTACAAGGATCAATAGGACTGATTAATAATAATGATCATGATAATTAATTAATCATTCTAGAAGCACTAAAATAAGCAAATCAGCATTTTCGTGGGAGTGAGATGAAACCGTGTTAAGTGTAAAATATCTCACCCCATATTCTCTATAAAACCAGTATGAGCTTATTCTAATCCGTGCCTATATCTGCTCATCACAGACACAGAGAGAGAGAGAGATGGGACTGTTCTCAAACAAGGTTGATAAGTCCCAGATCAAGCCAGGAGATCACGTCTATGCCTATAGAGGACTGCACACATACTCCCACCATGGTCAGTAATTAATAGCATGTTTGTCATTTTTCTAAGTGCCTCTGTATAAATATGTTAAAATTGTTATAAAAAGTTCCAAGTGTTTTGTGGAATAGCGTAAATGTTTTCTGAAGAGGCATTTGGTATATGATTTCTCTTTAAAGCGTTTTAACAAGTCAGAAGCTAAGTTTTTCTCTTAAACAAAGTTAAAAACTATTTTTCGCTGTTAAAGAAAAGCTCCTCTAATTTTAACTTCCACATCTGACCTAACACCCCTAATTCACTCTCAGAATAATTTATTTAATTTATTTTATACATATTTGGCGATTGACTTTTGGTTATATACATATTCAGGAATATGCGTGGAGGCAGATAGGGTGATCCCCTACACCAGAACAAAAGTTAAAAAGAAAAAAAAATGGAAGTTTTGGATTACTAAATGCAAAAACTGCGGGCATCACCCAGATAATGCAGGAGGAGTGATCAAAACTTGCGTCAACTGCTTCTTAGCCGGCCATCGGCTTTTCCGCTTCGAATACAGTGTCTCTGAGGTTCACTTCATATTGAAATTTCCGGGAACTTGCACGACGGGTCCTTCCAATTCAACTGACGAAGTCATACATTGCGCCACGGAATTGCTCAAAAAGGAACAGGGTTTCGGGGACTATAAACTGTTTGAAAACAACTGCGAATCGTTCGCAATTTTCTGCAAAACTGGAAAACGTCAGAGCGGACAGGCATTTGCTGCCAAAAATTCTGCTAAAATCTTGTTCAAAGCGTTTGTGAAGCATAACGTGGACAGGCTTCTGAAAGACGTGTCTATTCATCAACCAGACAAGTACAAGCTGGTGAAGCAGACTTTTGAAACTCTTGTTAACTTGCCCGGCAAGGAAATTATAGCCTATCTTAGAAAGCTCAACAAGAAATATGATGACCAGCAGGAGGATGTCAATTATGAAGATCTGGTAGACGACCACGAGTATCTAGTGACAACGGAGAAGTAGGGGGATGATGATCGTGCCTCTCAATCATCGTACATGATTGAGTGATATCTTTGTTAAGCACTATGCAGGAAGAAGAGAACAGAGAGATTATAGAAGAAGAAGGAGGAAACAGAGGAAACTTAGAGAGAGAAAGAGAATGATTTTTCACTTGTATTTTCTTGATTGATTTTCTGGTTACAAACTGTTGCTATATAGATGGATATTCACCAAACTGACTTATCTGAATCTTATAATTCCAACAATCCTAACTGCCTTATCTATATACTCTAACATCCCCCCTTAAACTCAAGATTGGGGCGCCCAATCATGAGGTTGAAGTAGTATCATCACAAATGTAGTATTTCATCAGGTTGTCAAAGAACATTAGTGTAGTATTCCCTGCAATTGAAGAGTGAATTGCTGGTGCCACCTCCCTTATCACAAATGCCCATATGGTAAGCCCAACTGAATATCAAATATATTGCCACCATTGCATAAGCAAGACACATAATATCCTCTGAATTCATGTGCAGCAGTTGGAATATATTTCTCCCATATGGCCAAACAACAAGTTGAACAAAAAATTCGAGAAATAATCCTGCATTATACTTTTCCTGAGACATGTCTGGAAGAACATGTGCAAATTGATGTACCAGAGGGAGCCTAGTAGAAGGGTGCAGTATAGATGGTCTCTGCACTTCTAGTAATGGAGTTGAATCACAAGATGTTGGTAATTTAGCTGAACCGCTAGTTTGTGAACTTTCTGCACCAAAACTAGCTGCATGCTCCTTAGTTTTCATTGTATGCTCGACGGAATCCATTGAATCAAAAACTCGAAGCTGATCCAATGGGCAGCAAGATGACCCTTTTTTGAACAAATTTGACATGTAGTAATTTCAGGTGGCAGAGAATTATGATATGGAGATGGAGGGGAGCCAAGAATTCCAGGTGAAAAATGAGGAAAAGACTTGTAGGTTGCACCATTATCGTAATGGGACCATTTACCACGATTCTTGAATCGAAAGTTTTTGTACACACTATTATAACCATCAACAATATTGTCATATCTTGATTGGCATGAACTAAAGTTGTATTGAGCATGATAACCATCATTAAAACCAGGTTGCAACTGAGAGCTAGATAGAGGAAAGAAAGAACATTGTGTCTCACAATCACCATATTGAGTTACCACATCAGACATAAGGGGTGTCACAGAAGCACAATCCACAATGGCTTCCTTAGCGAGCAATTGTGCACGAAAGTCCTCGAGTGAAATGACACTCTCACGCCCTCGGATTACACACTTAAATGTGTTGTATTTTGCAGGTAGTCCATTCAATGCAATGATCACAAAGTCTTCATCATCAAATGTGACACCAAGAACAGAAAGTCCATCCCTTGCTTCTTTAATTCTTCGAAGATATTGGGAAACTGAATCTGATCATTTCTTCA